>CM053772.1:221406729-221431176 GCA_028658325.1 Potorous gilbertii
TTTTTGCAGGAAATCTATGGGCTGTGGATTCGGAGCTAGCAAATGTGAGTCTTTCTACTCCGCCATCTTGGCCAGGATATAGCTCTTGAGCTAAACCTTGCAGAGGTCTGGGAGCTCCAAAAGGGAGAGGTGAGGAGGTAGAAAATTGTAAGAATGGAGGACAGCTTTGGGGGCAGCTAGGTGATATAGTGAATAGAGCAACTAGCCCTGGAGTCAGGAGGACGTTCAAATCCAGCCTTAGACACTTGCTAGCTTTGTGACTCTGGGCAAGTCACTTAACCCTGATTACCTCTTAAAAAGAAAAAAAAGAAAGGGAGATGGAATGTTGTATACCAGCAACACCAAGAAGTTCAATTTGGCTGGAGTATAGAATGAGAGGGAGTAATAGGCTGTAGCCAGATTGTGAGGAGCTCTAAATGCTAACTGAGAAGTTTGCATTTTATTCTAGAGGAAATGGTAAGCCATGTAAAGTTTTTTTTATATTTTTTTAAAGCAAAGACATTGTCAGATGGAGATGTGAGGAAAATCAGTTTGGCTTCTATGGGAAGTACGATTTGGAAAAGGACAAGACTGGAGGTCTGGCAACCAATTAGGAGGCTATTGTAGTAGTCCTGGTTACAGGTGATGAGGTCCTGGATTAGTGCCGTTGTGGTGTGAGTAGAGAGAAGGGGACAAATGTAAAAGATATTGAAAAAGTGAAGTTGACAAACTTGGCAACTTATCAGATGTGGGCATTAAACGAGAATAAAGAGCAAAGATGACCCAGTTGAGACTGATTAAGAAATATCGTGGAACCAGTGAACATGCTTGTGTGATTTCATCCGTAAGCAGAACATGAACAGAAGCAGAAAAGACAAAGTTTAGGGAATAATTCACAGTTTTGCTCAGGAAAGAAGTGACCAGCTGGTGTGAGTAGAGAGAAGGGGACAAATGTAAAAGATATTGAAAAATTGAAGTTGACAAACTTGGCAACTTATCAGATGTGGGCATTAACCAGAATAAAGAGCAAAGATGACCCAGTTGAGACTGATTAAGAAATTTATCATGGAACCAGTGAACATGCTTGTGTGATTTCATCCATAAGCAGAACATGAACAGAAGCAGAAAAGACAAGGTTTAGGGAAAAATCCACAGTTTTGCTTAGGAAAGAAGTGACCAGACATAGAACAAGGGTCTAGACCAGTGTAAAGTTGAACAGGTTACATAAAGGGTTGAGATTTTGAAGATTTGAAAATTAGGGCAGGATGCCCTAGGAAAGCAAGATGAGGTGAAGTGGCTGGATGTTGCATTGAGCACAGCAAAGATCAGGACAGGAGCTTATGGTCAAATGTAAGAATGTCATATTCAGGATTCTGGATTGATGATTCTGATGGTGAGATCAGGAGTACGATGATCCCTTTGTGTGGCTAACATGGAGGGAAGGTGAAGATTAGGAGTTGAAGAGATTAATAAATTGGGAAGGAAGGGAATTTTTATTGACTAGGAAACCAGGATTTAAAAAGATTGTTTCTTGCTCATGATCATGTAGTCAGTCAATAAACTTTACTAAGCACTTACTGTGGGCCACATACAGTGCTAATAAGCACTGGGGGATACAAAGAAAGGCAAAGACAGTCCCTGCTCTGGAATTCACAGTTTAATGGGGGAGACAACATGCTAACACAAACTGTATAAAGGATTAATTGGAAATAAGTGACAGAGGAATGGCAGTAGATACAGGGGTGGGGAACCTGCACCCTCAAGGCCATGTGTGACCTTCTAGGTCCTTGGGTGTGGCCTTTTGACCAAGTCCAAGTTTTACAGGACAGATCTTTTATTAAGGGGATGGATGTGTTGGGTGGTTTGGATTCAGTCAAAAGGCCACACTTGAAGTCCCTAGAGGGCCACTTGTAGCCTTGAGGCCGAAGGTTCCCCACCCTGCATCAGGACCACAAATAGCAGTAAGTGAAAGGCAGGCATCAAGCTCTGGTTCCTTGACTCCCAGCCCAGTCCTCTCTCTGCTGTACCCATGCTGTCTGTTCAGTGGTTTCACATTTTGTTTGTCCTCCCTTGGATGTTGTTTGGCTTAGCAACATCGTGACACCATGTAGCATATGTGCAAGATGTGGTTTGATCAGGGTAGAATACAGGAAGACAATCCCTCCTTTAGTTCTGAATGATTAACTTTTCTCAAAACAGTCCAAGACTGCATTGTGTCTTTTGGCTGCCATATCACAAAAAAAAGTGGTGTAGTGCCTGGAAAGCTGGCCTTGGAGTTCAAGTGTTGTCTCTGGACTATCCTGATTATGCCTTGGGCAGATGACTTAATCTCTTTGGACTCTAGGTTGCTCTCTAAGAATAGAAGGGAAAAGACAGTGATGGCCTGAATTGGTCAAGGCATTTCTTCACCCTCAAATTCCCTATACCAGTGAAATCACAAGTCCAATTTCTAGCCTATATCCCATAAAGGTCAGTTAGTCTTAACCCCCAAATCCCCTGGAGAAGGGATTCTTAGCTTTTTTTGTTGCATGGACCCCTCTGGCAATCTGGTGAAGCCTGTGGACCCCTCCTCAGACTTATGTTTTTAAATTCATAAAATAAAATATATAAGGATTACAAAGGATAGAAATTACATTGAAATTACAATGCAATTCCCCTGCCCTTCCCCCCCTCCCAGGTTCATTGGTGCCTTGCAATCTAACCTTACCTTCCTTGGTTGGGAACCCTTTACTGTGTCCATGAGAATTCATTCAACCTTTGCTTGAAGATTTTGTGGTGTGTGTGTTCATCCTTCGTTTTCGAAGAAGACCATAACATCAGAGAAATGAAGATTTTAAGCCATTAGGAACTCATTCGGGTTTGGAGGCAAGCCCTTTTCATTGTTGAATAGCTGAGTGCCTAGCTGTTTTTCCTTAGTTGAGCTGAAACCTGGCTACTTCTAATTTCTATTTACTGATCTTAGTTCTACCTTCTGGGGCCAAGCAGAAGTCTTATTTTTTTGGATTTGACAAGGACTATTTACTTCTTTTTCTGGTCATTAAATAGCAGTTTGGAACAAAGATCATCATCAGAGCCAAGATGATGATTTACAGTTACAGAAAGAAATGGAGGTAGACATGCGATATTTTGTCTTTTGAAGGCTTTGCTTTTATAGTCTTGTATGGAAGCTTTTTTTTTTTGACCTATAAGATTTTATTAACAGAAAATTAGGCTTTTTATATAAGTAACATTTATCTAAGAACTGATATATTATCCCCAAGATTTACTTTGTTTACAGCATTGCTAATTGCTGGGTAGACAAAAAGGTGATACCTAGTCATTACTTCTGAGGAGCAGAGCAGTAAATAATAATTTTGAGCTTTAGGGTTTTTCATCATCATCTTGAGAGTAAGAACTCCTCCTGTTGGGGATAAGATTGTCAGGAGATGACTGCTTCAGCTACAGTAGATTGTCAACATTTGGACAGGATGTCTTAAGCCAGGTTGGCTAGAATGTCCTTAGAGCAGTTGTTGAATCTTCTTCATCTTCATTAAGGTAACTCTTTGGGTAAATAGAGCAGCATTTCATTTGTAGAAGCTATTCTGTGAATGTTTCCTGGATGAGTGGATGCTTTTAAAGGATTTTCAGTACTGCTGTTATCTGTAACATTGGAAATGGGTTTTTTTTCTAAGAAGAGGACTGTAGGGTGAAAAGAACACTGAACCTCAAATATGAAGACAAGGTTGTGAGTGCCGTCTTTTTGTTGCTGTTGATTAGTCTTGTCCAACACTTTGTGACCTCTTTGGGGGTTTTCTTGGCAAAGATTGTGGAGTGGTTTGTCATTTCCTTCTCCAGCTCATTTTACAGATGAGGAAACTGAGGCAAACAGGGTTATATGACTTACTTAGGGTCAAACAGACTTGCCTACTAAGTATCTGAGGTTGAATGTGAACTCATTTCCTTCTCATTCCAGGTCAAATACTCTATCCATTGCACCACCTAGCTGCAAAGTTCTGACTTTGCCACTTACTAATAACCATGTAACTGTGGGCCAGCATCTCCTCTTCCATTGATCAGGGATAAAAATGCTTATATCACTTAGCTGATTTCAAATCAAATCAATACATATTTATTAAATGCTTCTTGTATACAAAGTACAAGACAGTCAGATATGACATTAAACCCTGTTAATGAGAAGCTTCCATTCTAACAGTGAAGACAAGTAACAGATAACTACAGCTATCTCAGTTTCCCTCATGAGATAATATTTGTAAAGTGCTTATTATTAGCACATTGCTTGGCACACAGTAAGCACTTTTAAAGTTTTTGTTTTCCTTCCTTCCATCTTTAAATCAAAGGTGAGATCTGGGGAAAGTACCTTGAGAAATCTTAGGATTTCTCTTTCATTAAAGAATAAGGGAAGTAGAGAAAGGTCAATGAAAGCTTTAGAGAAGAAATGACATCTAAGTGGGATCTTAAAAGAAAGGAGGGACTCTAACATCCTGAGATATGAAGAAGAGCCTTGAAAATCTAGGTAAAGGAGCATTTGACTTGGTTGTGTTAGAAAATAGGGAGTTGTGAGTTCTTAGAAATATCAATACAGGTGTTGCATTTGAGGCCCTTATTATTTTTGGGAAGGAGTGTAAGGAGATTAGATAGGAAGGACTCTATAAGCTAAGAGTGAGGAAATGAAGGTCTGAGTTGAGGAAATATTGGTGGGAATGGAGAAGAGGGAATTAGAGAAGGATTTGAAGGTAAGAGATGACTGAAATCAGTGACAGTCAAAGATAACTCTCAAATTTCAAACTTGGGAGTTGCTTTCATTTGAACTGTAAGGTACTTTATATCTGTGTTAGGTACTTTTAGTTACATGGGTGCTTTTTACTCTCTACTTAAATGTCTGCTATACTTCTCCAATCTCCCTGTTCTGCTGTCCCTACCCCACCCTCTGTTCTCATGTCCCTGTGACCTACCCAGTGGACTTTGTAGGATACTAGTTCAAATTATAGTTATTTTTGTGTATATCTTCTATTACAGTGGTTCTCAAAGTGTGGTATAGGAGACCCTTCCCGGACTATTTTCATAATAATTCTAAGACATTTTAATTTCTATACAATAAATATTGATAGTTGTAACTTATATAAACAAAAGCTGTGTTGAGGATTCTCACTAATTTCTGAGAGCATAAAGAGATCCTCAAAAGTTTGAGAACTGCTGTTCTACTAGATTCTAATCCACTCTTTGAAGGTGGTAGAATATTTCAATGCCCTTCAGACTTCTCTCAGCCTAGGGCACAGTGCTTCCTCTGTAGCTGATGCTCAGTAAGTGTATTTTAATGTTATATAGTTACTGTTTGTCTTTATAGCACAGTTTCCTGCCCCTCCCTTCTAGATTAAACTCTCCCTTGTGACAAAGAAGAAACAATTAAAATTATCTCACACTGACACTGTGTCTGACAGTACCTAGGATATTCTATCTTCCTAGTTCCCCACCTTTACCAGGTAGAAGTATATTTCATTATCTGGGGCCCTCACGGGTTTTTCTGTTACTTGGAATTTATCCTCTACTTGAATGATTTTTTCATTTAGAGAGAGAGTGTGCATGTGTGCGTGTATGTATATATACACCCCACATATATATTTTTTCTCTTGTTTCACTTTACATTATTTCATATAATTCCATGTTTCTACACATTCTTCATTTCTTTTTGCATGATAATATTCCATGACATCTATGTACTATAGTTTTTTCAGGCATTCTCTAATCAGTGAACACTCACTTTGTTTCCAGTACTTTGTTACTGAATTGAGAGCTGCTGTGATTATTTTGGCATTTGTTAGACTCTTATTACTGTTTCTTATTTCCTTGCCATATATGTCTAGTAAACGAGTAGGGATAACAGTTACTTTCCTTGAATATCTCAATAAATGTTTGTTGAATTGTGAGAAATTCTAAGAATGGTGATACAATTAGTAGAAGTAGGATAGTTGGAAAGTTAAATTAGTTTGACAGAGGAAGATCAGCCATTTGGTTGTAGACATGTTTAGTTTCAGATGAGAGCATGGTTTCATTATGTTTTTTATTTCAAATTAGCAGCCATTTTAAAAACACCCCCATTATTGTAAAATTAGCTAGTCAAGAAGATGTGGGGGCTTATGCAAAGATATCTAAGAGGTAGTACCTTTCATCACAGAATCTGCAGTTTAGTAGGGGAAAAAATCAAATACCACAAACCAAAATGCCATGACACACATATTCTTATACCTTAATACTTAAGAGATCTGTGATGTCATCACTCCATATCATATTGTAACCTCCCTACAGCTTGGTGAATAGGCTTCATGAGTTGCTGTGGTGACAAAAATTCATCAACCACTCGTTCAACTTAGGATTATTTGCCTCCCTCAGCTGTGCCCAGCTGGCCCTTGGAGGATAGATACAAGTCACTAGAAGTAAATTGGAAGCCTTTGTACCTTAGTTGAACTTGTACTCCACTGAGTTGGGGTTGGTAGTGAGCTTAAGCTGGCTAAATATCACTCCTGAAAAGAGATGAGTTTGTCCTTTTATTTCACAGAAGAAGTAAACATCATTTCTACATCTCTGAGTTTTGCTTTGCTTGTACATAACAATGCCTTAGTTACTCATCATTGGTAAGGAGGTTAATTAGTGAAGTTTCTTCTTAGCTAAAGTTATCACTTTAGGCAACAAAACAATTTTTAAGCAAATCTTTCTAAACTGCATTATATACTTCCTCACTTCATTAAGCAGAATATATTGAACATAGAGTTTACCCTCTTTATAGCGCAGGGTATTGAGGGTAGATGGGCCTCTTTGTGCATTAAGGGATCCACGGCATTAGCAGCTTAAAGGTTGCTGGAGGAAAGATAGTATGGGAGTCAAGTCCAGCATAGCTGGAGCTGACCAGGAGAGGCCTCACCAGTCAGGACAGAGGGGACTGTTGAGTGGGAATTAAAAAACTAAACAAATTGAAATCATCCAGGAAATGTCTTGTCCAGCTGGCAAAGTGATTGCCAGGGAAACAGCCAGGGAATAAGAATGTCTAATTTGACTAGTCTCAAATAGATTAGTAATGTGGTATTCTGTTGGTAATGCATTTCAGTCTGGTCATACATTTGAGCGGGGAGGGGATACATATTGGTGACTAACCTTGTAGTCCAAATTAAGGTTTCAGTTGTGCAGGGTTTTGTGTGGAATGGCAGTGATTAGGAGAGGAAGAAATGGGGTTTTGTATTAAAGGGTAAGGTACTGTAAGTGTTCTCATCTTATTTCTTTAACTATTCTTTTATCTAGTTACTTCTTGGACCAAGATGACTGATGGAAATCTTTCCACTTCAACAAATGGCTTCAACTTGATGAACGTTCTGGACGAGAGGTCAGGAAATCATGTTCAGAATCTTCAATGTTTGAATGTAAAGACCCCTAGATCCCTTTCATTGCCTGATTATAAACCTAAGTTAAAATTCAATGATTTAGATGATAGACATAGCCTTAAATCAGTGGATTCAGGTATTCCAACCCTGGAAATAGGGGACCCAGAACCTGTCCACTGCAGCGTGTTAAACGTTAAAAGAAAACCCTCTGAGCCAGAAATTGTCCCTGAGCGAACTTTTCAGAGTGCAGGCACACTCCCATCATATGTACCTCCTCTTTCCACAAACACTGAGCGGGAACATCGTGTGCGGAAGTCTTCTACTTTCCCAAGAACTGGATATGACACAGTGAAGCTCTACAGTCCCACCTCTAAAGTTCTAACTCGAAGTGATGATATTTCCATATGCAGCGTATCAAGTCTCAGCACCGAACTGTCCACAACCTTATCAGTTAGTAATGAGGATATCTTAGATTTGGTGGTCGCCAGTAATTCGAGTGCAATCGTGACTCTGGAGAATGATGAAGCTCATTTTTCAGATATTACATTAAATTCCTCAAAAGAAACCAGTGATCAAAACCTCCATGCCTGTGGTGAAGAAACTGAAGTGGATAGCAAGCTGAAAATATTGGGACCATTGACTAACTTCTTTACAAGGTACTGTAACTTTGTGATACTTCATAGGTTTTTAAAAATAGAACTGGGGTGAATAGTGATCTTAAGTTGGTTAAATATCACTCCTGAAAAGAGAAGAATTTGTCCCTTTATGTCAGAAGAGGTAAATATCATTTTTATATTTCTGAGTTTTGCTTTGCTTGTACATAACAATGCCTCAGTTATCCATCATTGGTAAAAAAGTTAATTAATAAAGTTTCTTAGCTAAATTTTATCACTTTAGGCAACAAAACAATTTTTAAGGAAATCTCTCTAAAGTGCATTATATATTTCCTCTCTTCATTAAGCTGAACACATTGAACATAGGTTAACCTTCTTTATAGCCCAGGATATTGAGGGTAGGTGGACTTCTTTGTTCCTGCACTAAGGGAGCCATGGCTATTGGTGATACTGTGTATTTCTCTATTACTGTTCACTGTACCCATGTCATGTCTCATATTCTTTTAGTCTTCTCCCAGTGGTCCTTCACTGTCATTGCTTTCATCTTCTTTCTTACAGAATCAGGACAAATTTGAAGGCTATCTCATATGACCAGACTAGTTTAATCAGTAACCTTAATTTATACCAACTAGCTCCATGGCTGACCTATTCCTGGAGTGTAAAATTTGGCTATTTTATTATCTCAGGGCTCAGGGTTTTTTTCTTTTTTCGAATAGTATTGAATTTTATAGCTCAAAAGCACTTCACAGATGTAATTCAACTCTCTTGTTTTACCAAGGAAAGAAATTGGACCCAAAGAAATTGAGTGATTCTGGGCTGTATTCCATGAGATTCAGTTCAATTAAAGCTTCCTGATGGGTTAAATGAGGTTTGCTCTATTTTCATACTGCTGTGTTCTTATTTATGGAAGTGAACTATCCCTGTGATATTTTGGATATAAGAATGTCTGTTGTCTTAATTTCATTATTAGTTATAGCCATAAAATATAATTCAGCAAAAGAGAAGCAGGTTTTGAAGTATTCGTTATATATTTGTCTTATTAATACAGTCACTTAATGTAAATTATTCAGTTAATACTTACACTGTTGTTAGTTATCATAGAATTAAAACTCAGAGTAGTACTGCTGGCTTTAGTCTGTACATTGCAAGGTTGAGATACTAACATTAGAGCAGCTCTTCTCTTTAAAAGGAAATGGCAGCAATATGATCATGTAAAATGACAATCCAATCTTTTTTTAAAAAATATAATTCATTTATTTTTAGTTTTCAGCATTCACTTCCATAGGATTTTGAGTTTTAAATTTCCTTCCCTTCCTTCTTCTCCCTTCTCCCCAAGATGGCATGCAATCTGATATAGGCTCTACTTATACATTCATATTAAACATATTTACACATCAGTCATGATGTAAAGAAGAATGAGTACTAATAAGAGGAATCGTGAGAAAGAAGAAACAAAGCAAAACAACAAAAGGAAAAGGAGAGAAAATAGTCAACTTCCATCTTCATTCAGACTCCATAGTTCTTTCTCTGGATAGTGATAGATTTTTCCATTGTGAGTCTTTTGGAATTGTCTTAGATCCTTGTGCTGTTGTCAAAGTCAGTCATCACACACGGTTGCTGCTGTGTATAATGTTCCCTTGGTTCTGCTCATTTTACTCAGCATCAGTTTGTTAAGTCTTTCCAAGTTTTTCTGAAGTCTACCCATTCATCATTTCTTATCACACAGTAATATTCCATTACATTCATATGCCACAACTTGTTCAAGCCATTCCCCAATGATGGCCATCCCCTCAATTTCCAATTCTTGGCCATGACAAAGAGAGCTGCTATAAATATTTTTGTATGTGGGTCCTTTTCCTGTTTATATGATCTCTTTGGGATAGAGCCCTAGAAATGATATTGCTGGGGAAAAGGATATACACAATTTTATAGCCCTTTGGACATAGTTCCAAATTGTTCTCCAAAATGGTTGAATCAGTTTACAACTCTAACAGCGGTGAATGCATTAGTGTTCCACTTTCCCACCTCTTCAATATTTATCATTTTTCTGTTTTGTCATGTTATCCTCTGATTGGTGTGATGTGGTACCTCAGAGTTGTTTTGATTTGCATTTCTCTAATTAATAGTGATTTAGAGAATTTTTTTTTAATATGACTATAGATAGCTTTAATTTCTTCCTCTGGAAACTGCCAGCTTTTTTTATTTTTTTATTTTTATTTTTTAAGATTGCTTCTTTTATTATCTGTCTTGGAATCCTAGAGTGTTGAGACAGAAGGCACTTCAAGGACATCTGTTCCATATGTTTACAGATTTAAAAATGGAAGGGACCATCTAATCTTACACCTCTTTTTTTTTTTTTTGACAGATATGAAATCTGAAGCCTGGGGGGAATAAAATGACTTGTTGAAGGTCACACAGGTTATAAGTATTCGAGCTTGGACATGAGCCCACCTGTCATTTTACAGAAGCTCAGGACAAATTAAATGACTTGCCCAAGGGGTCACAGTTGATGGCAGGGCTGGAATTGTACTAGGATTTAAGAGCCTTACATGTGAATATTTTTTCTGTTACACTATAAAGCCTTCATCTATTTAAAAGTCTTTTCCCAAACTCTTAGTCTTCCGACTTGTACACCCTACCCTTGATTACATTTTGTGTTGAGGGGAAATCTGCTAGTAACTGAAAAAATAAAACACAACACACCAACAAATCAGACTTAGGCTAGCCCAGGAGAAGGGAAGCTTAAAAAGTGTTGAATTTATGGGCTAGAAATTATACTTTTTTATAGAGTTGGGTTTTACATAGTAGTGACTGACAAGGAGTTGAGTGGATAACGTGCATTATCCAGGATAAGAGTGGTGTGATAAAGGTAAGAAATGAGCATTGTTACATCCCTGAATTGGCTGTTTCTGAGCTATGCTGGAACTCCTACAGTGTTGCATTCACTATTTTAAGACTTAAAGCAACATTTCTCAAACTGTATTCTTTGGAATCCAAGTATGATATATATAGGGATCTGTCAGAATTTCTGTGCTGCTGATCATTTTTCCTTCTAACATGTTGAAAGTGGTGTTGTTTGTCCTTAGTGCTCAAAGAGAACCAAAATGACTTCCTGATGTTAGGATCTGTGCATAGTGTGTCTGACTCTGACTGGTCAGACCAGTACAAGCTTGGAAGGCTCTACCCAAACGTTAGGTGTAGGTAGTTCATGTGAACATTTGGAGTGGAGATGTCTCTAAATTGGAGCATCTTACATTTCTTTTGACTTATTTCAGTTCTGCTTTGCTCATAGAGCATAGTGCCTTCTTTGATATGAGCACACCATGCTCCAGGTCTTGTGCCAGTATCTCTTGGTCTCTCACTCAATTTCTAAATTCTTCACAGAGACCTTGAGAGTGTCCTTGTGTCATTTTTTCTGACCACCATGTGAGCACCTACCTTGTGTGAGTTCTCTAAAAATAGTCTTTTAGCCAGTTTTTGCATTTGAACAAAGTGACTAGCCCATTGGAGTTGAGCTCTCAGCAGTAGAGTTTAAATGTCTGGCAGTTCAACTTGAGAAAAGACCTTTGTGTCTGAACCTTATCCTGCTAGGTGATCTTCAGAATCTTCTAAGACAATTCAAATGGAAGCAGCTCAATTTTCTGGCATGATGCGGCAGACAGTCCAGGTTTCACAGGCATATAACCATGAGGTTAGCAAAACATCTCTGTAGACCTTTAGTTGGTAGGTAGTCTAATACCCCATCCTCCCAAATGCTGAGCTGGCTCTGGCAGTGTGTGTGTCAACCTCCTCATCTCTGTGTATGGCCAAGGTAGGGGAATTTTCCCATAGCATTTAGAATTTATCCTTTTGCTGTAGCTCTTGGTTCCATGAATGGATGGTGCAGGGCTTTTTGGTGGAAAACCTCTGCTTTCTTCATGTTAATTGTCAGGCCAGTTAGCAGCGGAGAATTGATCCATACCTTGTTGCATCTCAGACTCAGAGGCTGCATTGAGCACACAGTCATCTGGGAGCAAAAAGTTGTTTACTAACTTTTCCTCTACTTTAGCCTTGGCTATAACCTTTTCAAGTTAAAAAAAAATTTATTGTAGATGCAGGAGTTGACCTTGATACAGTTTTTGTCCTTATTGGAGGCATCTGACAACACTGGGGAAAGCATCATGCTAAAAAGCATGGGAGCAAGCATACAATCTTGCTTTTCACTACATTGTTGACTGGGAAAGTGCAAGAGCATTGTTTGTTGTTCAGAACCCATGTAAGCATGTCATGAAATTGGTGTACAATAGTTAATGAACTTTTCAGAGCAACCAAATTTCACCATTATCTTCCACAGGTCCTCATGACTGACAGTATCAAAGGCTTTGGTCAGATCTGCAGATGTTGTGTACAGATCTCTTATTTTGCTCCAGATATTGTCAGGAGCAGTATATTGACCATTCATTGGTCTTTCTGATGCCACACTGGCTCTCAGGTAGATGACCATCTTCCAGGTGAAGGATGAGTCTATTATGGCTCTCAATCAATAATTGTGCCAGCAGTGACTAAGAGAGAGACGCTGCTTTGGTTGTCACTGGACAACTTATTTCCTTTTCCTTGATATAGATGGACAGTGAGGCATTCTTGATTCCTATCTCTCCAGGATTATGTCCTTATCATTAATTAAGGTGACTCTATCAATGCTGAGTAGTTGAGAAAGGTCTTTGGCCAATGAATAGCCTTAAGGGTATCAGTATAAAACTGAATTTCATCTGCCTCTTACTGAATTGAGAACCCTGCACTTCTCTAATCTTTGCTTACATTTTACTTTTGGTGGACTTAAATGCTGCCTTTTTAGAGATGGATGAACTATCCTGCTGGTAGACCCTACAGAATTCTACTTTTTCATTTAGTTGTTCCTGAATTTCCCTATAATTTTCATCAAACCATACAGATGTTTGTAAGTGTTCTGGCCTAGAGGGGTAAATTTGGAGCTTTACACCAGATCTGTGAAAGCTGTCCACTCATTTTCTGCTCCACTGTTATTGGCTCAGCTTTCCTTTTAAGTCAGTAATAAACTGTTCACACACAGAAGTGTGTTAATCTGTTAATGTTGGGTCTTCTGATAGTTGTCATGCTTTGGGGCTGCCCCTTTTGTTGGAAGTGCATGTTTAACTTGGAGAGAATAAGTCTATAATTGGCCCAGAACTCTGTGTCATACTTGGTCTTTGTCATTCCATAAGTGTGTGCACATTCCTTGTACCAATGGTGAGTGGATCATCTTCATAAAAACTTTTGTACATATTTTTGTGTTTCAACTGCAGCGTGGGATCCCTGATTGCTGTGCTAAGCAGACCAGGGTTAGATGAAGCAGACAGTTTTTAGGGCACCTTTTCTATCCCCTTCCTCATGCCAGGAGGTAAGCAGTGTGGTCCTTAAAAAGGCTACTCAAACACCCAGGGGGCTGCTTAATCCCACTGCTGTTTCAGTCCAGCGAGAAGAGGACCTTGTGGCCTGGGCCGCCTGTGTATAGGGTGGTAACTACAATTCCTGGTGTATCTGTACCTACTACTTCCTCAGCAGCCTTTTGCCACAGGACTTTGAGGCAGGTAAAATTATAAGATAGTAAAATAATAAAATGATAAAATTATTAAATAGTAAAATGATATGGGTGATACCCTTTGACTCATGTGTGAATTGGATTTAAATGAGGCAGAATTGCTCAAAGTTGTCAGCCTCACTCTCTCCTGGGGTCATCAGAGACCAGTGCCAAGACATAAGTCATGGCAATTGGCAGTAACTCAGGATGCAGACCTGGTTTCTTTGTTGTCTGACCAAACTCTAAGTGCTCCACCTGCTTCCTCTGCCTTCATCATGGCCTGTTGAAACGAAATGTTCACATCTGCTTGTTCCACTAGGGAAGTCTTCAAATGCTTGGGATTGACACTGATGGATTTTGAGGTTTATTGGTTACTATCAACCTGATTTGACTCCTCTGCCAAGATGGTTTACCAGGGTGCAGCTGCTGTGTGGCCATTGCCCATGCTACAGCTTTTTGGAGCCACAGGTGAGAGCTGGGTGTCAGATGGACACCACAGGTGAATGAGCAGCCCTGAAAAGGGTTCAGCAGCCCCCAAATTAGAGGTACTAGTCTTCCCTTGAACACTTCATACACCCTAGAGGTAGAATTATATAATCAAAAAAGATGTTTAATGATTTTGGGGCATAAGAATAGATGTCATTGCCTCTATTTTGCTTCAAAATGTCACAACTAATCTTTTTGTATTCTGGGCATCATATGCCCCATGCTCTTAGGACTGTTATGGTTATGGATGGATTCCTTTAGTCTTTTTCAAGTCCCAGTATTTCAAAAACTGACAAAGAGTAGGTGACTTAAAAGCTGATTTCATTGACTATAAATTTATAGTATATGACTAACTGAACCCTCACTGAGCTTGGCAGTCTTCTGTTCCTATTGGTTCTCTTTCTCAGTTCTTACTGTGACTGTTAGAAACCTTTTCCTTTCTTCAAACCCCGAAGAACAATTGACTTCTTTGTCTCACTGAAAAGATTAAGAGCATTCAAAGAAACCACCTTACTGACCTTTGTACTCCGAGCTTCTTGGCATCATTATTTCTTATCTTTTCCTCCTATCTTAAATGACAATATATTCCTTTACCTATTACATAGGCAAAAATTCCCTCACCTCACACATTTTTCTCACCTGTGTCCTTGATTCATTTTTCTCCTATTTACTTCAAGACCTTGCCGTCGCAGTCATCCCTACTCTCTCATGTACTTTTAGTGTCTCTGCTGACTCGCTTTTGCCTTTGAGATGTGTTAGCTCTCTCCAAGCCTATCCAATCCTTCCTTTGACTCTTTTATTCCATCTGGTTACCATCGCCCCGAGTCCTTCCAATATTAGATTATCCTCTGGGAGCTTCTTCTCTTCCCTCCCCTGCCCCAACCAGATGAAAAAATTTCAAAATACAACTGTACTCCAACTATTGAATTCCTGTCCAACTTAAATACCACTGTTAGGAAGACTTCCTATATAATTAATTCACCATGGTAATGACCTTTTCTCTCTTTAGATGTTTTCATGTAGCACTTTGTCTATACTTGCCTTCTGCGTTTAGGTTTTATGGATATTTCCCTCTACTTCACTGTAAGCTCTATGAGGCAGTGATGGTGTTTTATCTGAAACTTATATCTCCCCTGGCATCTAGTGTAATGCTCACTTAGCACATAGTAGACTTTTCATGCTCCAAATTGCTTTCCAGAATAATCAGACCACTTCACAGCTCCTCTAACGTACATTGGTTTGTCCCTCTTTTTCACAACCCCTCCAACATTGACTATTTTCATTTTTTGCTATCTTTGCCAACTTGCTGTGAGGTAAAACCTCAGAGTAGTTTTGATTTGTATTTTGTATTTTTGTATTTTTCTCATTTAGATCATTCTTTAATATAGTTGTTAATATTTGCAATTCTTCTGAGAACTTGTCCTCTGTTTTAATTTGTATTTTTCTAATCAATAGTGATTTAGAACTGTTTTCATGTGATTATAGATAGTTTTGATTTCTGTCTAAAAACTGCCTGTTTATATCCTGTGACCATTCATCAATTGGAGAATGACTTGTATTCTTATAAATTTACTCAGTTTTCTGTACATTTGAGAAATTAGGCCTGTATCAGACACTTGCTGTAAAAATGGCTTTCCAGCTTTCTGCACTCCTAATTTTGACTGTATTGGTTTTATTTGTACAAAGACCTTTTAATTTAATTTAATCAAATTTATCAGTTTTATATCTCACAATTCTATCTTTTGTTTGGTCATAAATTCTTCCATTATCCACAGTTCTGGTAGGTAAATTATTCCATGCTCTCCTGATTTGCTTATATATATAAGCATAAGTATACCTTTTATGTTTAAATCATGTACCCAGTTTGATAATGTCTTGATATCTGGTGTGAGATGTAGGATTTTTAAAAAAAAATTTAGTTTTCATTTCTAAATTCTCGCCCTCTCCCCATTCCTTCACCCACTGCAAAGGTAAGAAGAACAAATTTAAATAGTCATGCAGAACTCTTTCCCTCATTACCCCTGTCCAGAGAAGAAAATATCTTTCACTCTGCACTCTGAATCCTTCAGCTCTTTATCTGGAGGTGGATAGCATATTTCTTTTTTAAATAATATTCTATTATTTTTCACAATTACATGTAAAAACACTTTTTACATTTGTTTTTTAAAATTTTGAGTTCTGAGTTCTCACCCTCCCTCCCTTCCATCTTTTCCCCTCCCAGATAGTAAGAAATTTTGATGTAGGTTTATATGTATGAAGTCATATAATCATATATATTTCCATATTATCCATGTTGTGAAAGAAAACCTAACCCCCCCCCCCAAAACCCTACCGCTCAAAAAAAGTAAAAAATAATATACTTTGATCTGCATTCAGACTCCATCAGTTTCTTTTTCTGGATATGGATAGCATTTTTCATCATGAATCCTTTGGAATTGTCTTGGATCATTGTATTCCTGAGAAGAGATAAGTCATTCAGTTGATCACCATATTGTGTACAGTGTTCTCCTGGTTCTGATCATTTCACATTGCATCTCCAGATTTTTCTTTTTTTTTTTTTTAAACAATTTTAACTCTTATTTGGTGTTTTACTTTTCCTCCGTTGCACGTAAAAACTATTTTTAACATTCGTTTTTAAAACTTGGAGTTCCAAATTCTGTCCTTCTCTCCCCACCCCTCCTCGTTGAGAAGACAAGCAGTTCAATATAGGTTATTATACCTAATTTCTGCCAAACTTTTTCAGTTTTCCTAGCAGTTTGTTAAATAGTGAGTTCTTGTCTCACAAGCTTGAATCTTTGGGTTTATTGAATACTAGATTACTATGAACATTTACTGCTGTGTCTTGTGTACTTAATCCACCACTCAGTTTCTTTTCCAGTACCAGAAGGTTTTGATGATTACTAGTTTTTTTAATACAGCTTGAGATCTAGTTTGCCTAGGCCACCTTCCTTCATACCTCTCATACACACTGGTATGTACATGTAATCTTTTTATTTAAAGGTTTTTATTTTCTAAGCTAAAAAATAAACCAAGTTTGATATCTTTGAATATAACATTTACTTTTAGAATAAAAAGGGATAATTGTACAAGAAAAAAAAATATATATATATATATTCATATACATTATAATCTAAATGCCTTATGATGATTTTTTAAAATATTAAGCTTTTAATTTTTATTCTTCATCTTGTGTTTAGTAGATAACAGAAATGACATTGATATTGATTGTAATCATTTTACAAAGATGTTTAAGTAATATAAATTGTCAGAAAAAGAGCCCAGAAAGCTCTTCGGCAAACATGTGGCTTACTAAATGAAGAGGTGACTGCCAAAGACAGCAATGAATTAGAGTACCTCATTCCTAAAATCTTACAAAGAAGAACAACAGATAACCATGAGCAATATGATCTCATAAGGAAAGAAAAAAGCAGTAGAGAATAAAACCAGCTTAAACAAAGATTGATGAGAAATCCAACTAAGCAACATTAGCCCAAGGGCATTTAAGGATAAAAGTAGAGACAGTAAAAAGAATTTTAAAAATAGTAAAAAATTGTTATAGCACTTTTTATGCTTTTTAGGACAGGGGAATCATTACCTGTGAACCCTAATATTGTATGCATTTGTTTAGGGGGAGGACATGACTATAAAGAGAACAGAGAAAAGTGGCCAGCTTCAAAGTTCATGCTGCGTTGACCCCTGTGGGACGTGAGGGGTTTTGAAGGATAGAGGTACAAGATAATGAAAGAGAACATGAGTATATCAAAGGGATGGGGGAAAAAATCCAGGCCTTATTAATACTAAAATAAGTCAGCCAAGAGAACCTAGTAACTACTGATCTTCCTATTCTTCCATTTTTACTAAGTCTTAAGAAGAATTATCTAAATGTATCAAAGGCATCCCTATTTGAGGGTATAAAGGAATAAGCAAGCTTTTGCAAGCAATAGACAACAATAATCATGTTTTTAACAATTCATATTTAAACTAAAACCATAGGGAATATAAGAGCTCATTTAGCTAATTGTTTGTTGATTATGAAAAAGCATTTTATTGGGAAGAGCAAAACTCTTTCTAATAGGGTATCTCCCATTTGGGCAGCTAGGTTCATTGGCATGAAATCAGGAAGACTCATGAATACAAACCCATCCTCAGACACTTACTAGGTCTGTGACCTTGGGCATATCCCTTAACCATGTTTGCCTCAGTTCCTCATATGTAAAAATGAGGTGGAAAAGGAAATGGGAAAGCATTCGGTTATCTTTGCCCAGAAAACCCCAAATGGGGTCATGAAGAGTCAGGAAGAGATGGGCATGACTGAAACGAGCAAACCACAATATCTCCCATTCACACACCAGAATCATTCAAGCTTTCCTTAAAGAAAATAAAACTACAGAAATAACCTGATTCTATGACCTTCTGATGGTGAATGCCGAGCAAAGGATAAAATAGGAAGATGTGAGCTAGCCAGAGGTGTTCAGCCTGATATATCAGTGGATGATATATCAGAATCCCTGTTGTTGATGGTTTCTTCAGATGCTCCTTTTTCCAGATTTCATTAAGCCCCAAAATATTGCGGGTCCTTCTGCAAGAACTCCAGATAGCTTGATTATCAACACAGAAAAAATCAAGTGGATAAAACTATCTGTTGTCCAGACTGCAATATGTATCTGGATATGCAGCCCTTGGAGCTTTCCTAACTCTTTTTTTTTTTTTTAATTAATTTATTTATTTATTTGCAGTATATAATTTATTTTTCAGTTCTCAACATTCACTTCCACAGGAATTTGAATTCAAAATTTTCTCCCCATCTCTTCCCAGCCCCCACTGTAGGACAGCATGCACCCCATTCACCCCTTCCTCCACTGTGTCCTCCTTTCTATTATCCATCCCCCTTCCCTTCTATTTTCCGATAGGGCAGAATAGTTTTCTATACTCCATTGCCTGTATAGCTTAATTTCCAGTTGCATGCTGAAGCAATTTTTAACATTCATTCTTAAAGCTTTGAGTTCCATATTCTCTCCCTCCCTCCCCACTTACCCTCATTGAGAAAATAAGCAATTCAACCTAGGTCATACATGTGTAACAATACAAAGCACTTCCACAATAGTTATGTTGTGAGAGACTAACCACATTTGCCTCTGTCCTATCCTGCCCTTCATTTATTCCATTCTCTCCCTTGACCTGTCCTCCCACAGTAGTGTTTGCTTGTGATTGTCCCTTTTCCCAATTTGCTGTCTGTTCTATTATCTTCCCTCTCCTATCCCCTTCCCCCTTGCCTTTCTGCAGAGTAAAAAAGATTTCCATATCCAATTGAGTGTGTGTTATTCCCTCCCTAAGCCAAATCCTAAGGCTCAATTATTTCCTTTCATCTCCCTCCTCTTCTCCTCCATTGTAAAAGCTCTTTCTTCCCTCTTTTATGTGAGATGATTTGCTACATTCTACCTCTCCCTTTCTCTTACTCCTAGTACATTCCATTCATATTCAGTTCACCCTATGTCCGCTGTCAATATATGTATGTATGTGTGTACATATATGTGTATGTGTATATATACACACATATACCTATGTACATATACATACTTACACATATATAATATACACATACATACCTACCATGTATATTTCCCCTAACTACTCTAATACTGAAAAAGGTCTCATGAGGTACAAATAACATCTTTCCATGTAGGAATATAAACAGTTCAACTTTAATGAGTTCCTTAAGGCTTCTCTTTCCTGTTTACTTTTTCAGGTGTCTCTTGATTCTTGTATTTGAAAGTCAAATTTTCTATTCAGCTCTGGTCTTTTCAACAAGAATGCTTGGGAGGCCTCTATTTCATTGAAATTCCATTTTTTCCCCTAAGTAAATACTGTACTCAGTTTTGCTGGGTAGGTGATTCTTGATTTTAATCCTGTCTCTTTTGGCCTTTGGAATATCCTATTCCAAGTCCTTCAGTCCCTGTGTTATTCTGATTGTATTTCTGCAATACTTGAATTGTTTCTCTCTGCTTATAATGTCTTCTCCTTGACCTGGGAACTGGAATTTGACTATAATATTCCTAAGAGTTTTCCTTTTGGGATCTCTTTCAGGAGGTGATTGGTGAATTCTTTCCATTTCTATTTTACCCTCTGGTTCTATGATATTCTAGAATATCAGTTTTCCTTGATAATTTCATGGAAGGTGAGGTCTAGGCCCTTTTTTTTTTATTGTGTTTTTCAGGTAGACCAATAATTTTTAAATTATCTCTCCTGGATCTGTTTTCCAGGTCACTTGTTTTTCCAATGAGATATTTCACATTGTCTTCTATCTTTCCATTCTTTTGGTTTTGTTTTGTGATTTCTTGGTTTCTCATAAAGTCATTAGTTTTCATCTGTTCCATTCTAATTTTTAAAGAACTATTTTCTTCAGTGAACTTTTGAACCTCCTTTTCCATTTGGCTAATTCTGCTTTTTAAAGCGTTCTTCTCCTCATTGACTTTTTGGACTTCTTTTGTCATTTGGGTTAGTCTATGTTCAAAGGTGTTATTTTCTTCAGCATTTTTGGGGTCTCCTTTAGCAAGCTATTGACTCACTTTTCATGATTTTCTTGCACAGCTCTCATTTCTCTTCCCAGTTTTTCCTCCACCTCTTACCTGATTTTCAAAATCCTTTTTGAGTTCTTCCATAACCTAAGACCATTGCATATTTTTTTTGGAGGTTTTGGATGTAGAAGCCTTAACTTTTATGACTTCTTCTGATGGTATACTTTGTTCTTCTCCCAAAGGATGGAAGAAAATAACTGTTCATCATGGCAGTAACCTTCTGTAGTCTTATTTTTTCCCCTTTTCTGGGCATTTTCCCAGCCAGTTACTTGACTTTTTGAGTCCTTTGTGAAGTGGAGAGTATACTCCAGAGACCTATAAGTTCTCAGTTCCTCCAAGGTGGTACAATCAAGGAAGAGGAGTTTATTCTTTTTCTGGCCTGCACTCTGGTCTGTGAGCAACCACAAGCACTCTTTTCTGCCCAGGATCTGCGAGTAGATTCCTTCTCCATTTTTATCACCAGTTCCACCACACCAGCGCCAGTGCTTCTCCTCACCCCAGGGTTGCCACTCAGGACTGAGATGCGGATCCGCTGCTTGATTCCCCCAGGGTCCTTAGGCTTAGGGTTCCACAAGTGTCCACTCTGTTGCCACTGGGGTAGCTGGGACTGATGCTGGGGAGGACCATGCTCCATTGTCACCCAGGTGAAAGAGCTTTCTTACTGACCTTTGAGATTGTCTATGGCATTTGTGGGTTTAGAAATCTGAGAAGCGCGGCTGCTACCTGTGATTCTATGCCCTGAAGCCTGCTCCACTCCTGTCCATGCAGCATGACTGAGACTGGGCTGCACTCCCCTCTGGGCCGAGTACGATAGACATTTCCTGTCAGCCTTCCAGGCTGTCTTGGGCTGGAAATCTCTTTCACTCTGTCGTTTTGTGGGTTCTGCTGCTCTAGAATTTGTTGTAGAGTTATTTTTTTTTTATTGGGGGAGAGCTAGAGCAGGTCCGTCTTCCTACTTGGCTATCTTGGCTTTGCCCCTTTTCTTGTCTCTTATGGTGTATGTATGGGGCAGGTAGTAAGTACATGTAGAAAATAATTTGTGTGCAGAATTAAAGAAGGGGAGAGTCAGCAGCATTGCCTTCAGGAAAACTGAAATGTCACTGAATGATCCTAAGCTTCCTGTGAAAGCAAAGGCCCATCTTTTTATTATCAACCTTCTACCCGTGTTACTGTAAAAAGGAAAGAAAAAACAGAACAAGTCGGCAAAACCAACCAAAGTATCTGCTGTGTCTGGAAGCAGGTATATAACATTCCATGCCTGTACTTTGCTTCTTCAAAAGAAGAAAAGAACTTCATTTTCCCTTCTCTGTGACCAGTTTAGGTCATTAATATTGCACTATAGTCAGGTTAATCCATAAATGTGTATAAATATCAGTGTGTTTCTCTGAATGTAGTAATGCAGTTTCTCTGAATGTAGTCATAATTTCTTACTGCACAATAATATTCTTATATTTGTGTACTATGATTTGTTTAGTAATTCCTCAGCAATTGGTTACCTTAGATTGTTTCTGTTTTTTTTTTTGCTATAACAAAAAGTGCTGCTATGAATACTTTGAAATCTATATATGTGTATGTATGTGTATATGTATGTATGTGTATATATGTGTGAATGGCCTTCCTTCTAGTCTTTGATTTCCTTGAAATGCATGCCTGCCAGTGTGATTTCAGGGCAAAAGTATATGGATATTTTAGTTGCTTGTTGCATAATTCCAAATAAGTGATTATGCAACAGTATATTAGATTGCTAGATGCCAGTGTTCTTCGAGCTCATTAAACATTGCGTATTTTTATCCTTTGTCATTTCTGCCAAATTTCTAAGTATGAGGTGTAACCTAAGTTGTCTAGATTTGCTCCTTTGTTATTAGGCATGATATAGAGTAATATTTCATATAATTATCCATAGTTGCACTTCTTTTGAGGACTTTGTTCATATCTTTTGATCATTTATCAAGTAACGAATGCCTCTTGGTCTTAGAGTTGTGTTCGTTCCCTCTCTATCCTAGGTATCGGACCTTTCTCAGAAATAGTGCTAGAGTTTCTTTTCCTTCACATCCTATTTTATTGATGTAACCATTTTTCAATTTCATGTCATTAAAATTGCCTATTTTATCATCATTGACCTCTTCTGTACATTGTTTGGCTAAGAACTTTTCTCTTAATTATAGTTACAAAAGGTGTCTCCTTTTGTTTTCCTCCATTTTTTAATGATGTGATTTTTTTTCTTTTTACACATTATCTATTTGGAACTTACTGTGGAATGCTGACCTAATTTTTTTCTTTTTGTTTTTCAGATTTTCTCCACTGTTATTATCAAATAGAGGGTTTTTACTCAGCTGCTTTATAATTTTTTTCTTATTTTTTGCGGATTTGGTTTTTTTGCAAATCTACTTTTCCATATTTTTAACTAGTACCAAATAGTTTTGATGGCTACTACTTTACAATATGGTTTGAATTCTGAAAGTGCCGCCCTTCTGTCCTTCCTAGTTTTTGCTTAGTTTCACTTTTAGACCATTTGTTCCTCCAAATTATTATTACTTTGAGAGAAAACCTCTTGTAATGGATAAAGAGCTGGAATTAGAACCAGGAAGACCTGAATTCAACTCCTGCCTCTAACAGATACTGGTTATGTTTCTTTGGGCTAGTTACTTGACCTCTTGGTGCTCTAGGTAATAACTCTCTAAGCCAGTAAGGTGCAGAGAAGGTGTTGTTCTTCGTTGGTAAATAGACTTTTCCTTTTTTGGAGGGTTGGGGTCATATTTTTTTTTAATTTAAGGTTTTCAACATTCATTTTCACAAAATTTTGAGTTCCAAATTTTCTCCCCATCTCTCTTCTTCCCCACACTCCAGCATACCCCAAGACATTCTGATTACCCCTTCCACCAATCTGCCCTCCTTTCTAGCACCTCTCTCTTCCCTTGTCCTCATCTTCTCTCTTGTCCTGTAAGGCAAGATAAAGTTCCATACCTCATTACCTTATTTTCCAGTTGTGCACAGAAACAATTCTCAACATTTGTTCCTAAAACTTTGAGTTCCAACTCTCTTCCTTCCTCCCTCCCTCCCCACCCATCCCCACTGAGAAGGCAAGCAATTCAATATAGGCTATATATGTGTAGTTTTGCAAATGACTTCCATAATAGTCATGTTGTGTGAGACTAACTATATTTCCCTCCATCTATCCTGTCCCCCATTTCTTCTGTTCTTTCTTGACCTTGTTCCTTCCCAAGAGTGTTTACTTCTATTTGCTTCCTTCTCCCATTTGTCCTCCTTTCTATCATCCCCCCCACCCTAGTTATCCCCTTCTCCCCTGCTTTCCTGATAGGTTTTCATACCAAATTGAGTGTGCATGTTATTCCTTCCTTGAACCAAATGTAATGAGAGAAAGCTTCACATTTTCCCTCTTACCTCTCCTCTTTTCCCCTTCATTGAAAAAGCTTTTTCTTGCCTGATTTATGACAGATAATTTGCCCTATTCCCTTTCTCTCTTTCTTTTCCCAATATATTCCTCTCTCACCCCTTAATTTTATTTTTTTAGGTATGATCCCTTCCTATTCACCTCACTCTGTGCTGTGTGTGTGTGTGTGTGTGTGTGTGTGTAAGTGTAAGTATAATCCCTCCAACTACCCAGATACTGAGAAAAGTTTCAAGAGTTACAAATATTATCTTCCCTTGTAGGAATGTAAACAGTTCAACTTTAGTAAGTCCCTTGTGATTTCTCTTTCCTTATTTACCTTTTCATGCTCTCTTGACTCTTGTGTTTGAAAATCAAGTTTTCTTTTCAGCTCTGGTCTTTTCTTTTCTTTATTTATAAATGTTCTACAATCACTTCCTTAAAATTAAGATTTTATACC
>CM053772.1:221431676-221462682 GCA_028658325.1 Potorous gilbertii
ATGTATTCTTCCCTCTTTGAACTAATGTTGATGAGACTGAGGTTCAAGTTTTGCCTGCCATTCCCTATATCTTCCCCTTTATGGTAAAAGCTCTTGTGTATCTCTTTTATGTAAAATCTTTTTTTTTTTTTTTTGCCATTTTTCTTCTCTCTTTCCACTTCTCCCAGTGCATCCCTCTTTCTCATCCCTTCATTTTTTTTAGACTCCTTTTAATCACCCTAATAATGATAGAGTTCTTAGGAGTCACATGTTTCATCTTCCCATATAGGAATGTAAACAGTTTAACCTTATTACCTTAAGATTTCTCGTTCATGTTTACCTTTTTACAGTTATCTTGAGTCTTGTGTTTGAATGTCAAAATTTCTATTCAGTTATAGTCTTTTCATCAGGAATGCTTGCAAACACACTATTTCATTAAATATCCATTTTTGCCCCTGAAGGATTATACTCAGTTTTTCTGGGTAGGCTGTTCTTGATTGTAATCCTAGCTCCTTTGCCTTCCAGGATATTATTTTCCAAGCTTTCATCTCCTGCTAAATCTTGTGTGATTCTGACTGTGGCTCCACGATATTTGGTTTCTTTCTGGCTGTTTGCAATATTTTCTCCTTGAACTGGGGCCTCTAGAATTTGGCTATATATTTCTGGGCATATTTATTTTGGAATCTCTTTCAGGTGATCAGTGGATTCTTTCGATTTCTATTTTGCCCCCTGGATCTAAGATTTTGAGCCCATTTTCGCAATTTCTTGAAATATGATATCTAAGCTCCCTTTTTGATTATGGCTTTCAGGTAGTCCAATAATGCTTATATTATCTCTCCTCTATGTAGTCTAGGTCACTTGTTTTCTTAATGAGATATCTCACATTTTATTCAATTTCTTCATTCTCTTGACTTTGTTTTACTGTTTCTTGATGTCTTGTGGCATCATTAGTTTCTATGTGCCCAATTCTAATTTTTAAGGAATTTTTTTCTTCATTGAGCTTTTGAAAATTTTTATGCCTCTTTTATTATTTGGCCAATGCTGTTTTTTAAAGACTTTCTTTGGTATTTTTTTGTGCCTCTTTTATCATAATTTTCTTGCACCACTCTCATTTCTTTTTTCCAGTTTTTCCTCTACCATTCTTATATATTTCCTTAGCTCTCCTAGAAATTCTTGCCAGGCTTGTGTCTATTAGCATTTTTTCTTTGAGGCATTGCTTATAGCTATTTTCATGTTATTTTCTTCTAAGTTTGTGTCTTGATCTTCCTAGCAACCACAACAATTTTTATGGTTACATTCTTTTTTGTTGTTTCTTCAAATTTTTTCCAGTCTATTTTTTGATTTTGACTTTTATGTTAAAGTTAGGCTCTCTTCACCTGGTGTTGGTGAGGCATTGCCCAAACTTCAGGTCTTTTCATACAGCTGTTTTCACAACCATTTCTGGGGGTCTGTAAGTTTTTGGTGCTTCTAAGATATGTGATATGGGGAGAGGTGTGGTCTTTGCTGTTCTGGTCTGCTCTTTGGTCTTTACCCATGAAGGGCCTTTGCCCTCCTGCAGCCACAAGTGCTCCACTAGGCCCTAGAACTATGACCAGCTCTCCTGCTGCCTTGTGACTGGCCACAAGTGCTGCTCTCCATCTCGGAACTTGTGACCCAGAAGGGCAAATGGAACTGTTAAACCATGCCAGGTCCTGCACCTAGTACCAGAAAGGGATTCCTTTTTGAGCCCTTACCTCTTCTGAGTTGAAATGTCCCAAAAGTGCCACTGCTGCTGCTGTCTCAGCCTCCAGGGCTCACCACTACCACATGTACTCTGGGCTGGCCACTATCCTGATGTTACAGATCTGTCCTGTTGACCTCCTAAGTTGTCTTGGTCTAGAAAAAAATGTCTCATTCCAACTTTTTGTTGGCTATGATTCTCCAGAATGTGATTTGATGTGTTATTTTAAAGTTGTTTGGAGGGGAATGTTGGGAAAATTTTGCTGGGTAGCTGTCTCTATCATCTTGGCTCTGTTTCACCCTCCCTCACTCCCTCAATTACCAGGTCTTTCTTGATCTCTCAACTGGAAATGCATCTGACAAGATCATAGATCTCAGAATTAGAAGGAACCTCAAAGGTCAAATACAATCCAGAATGGAACAGGAACCTCCTCCATAGCATCCTTCTGAAGATGGTCATCTTCCTTCTGTATGAGGTTCTCCTGCCCTGGCTACCTCTATGAGTAGCCCATTTCATTGTCAGACAAATCTATTTAGAAGTTTTTCTGTATTTTATGCTAAAATTTGACTCCCTGTAGCTTCTAGCACTGCTCTTTGGTGCTAAGTAGGACAAGTCTAATCCCTCTTTCATGAGATAGACTTTCAAATATCAAACAGTAGAAAACCTGTGCACTTCAGAATCTCAAGTGACAGAAAGGAGGTTTCACTTTTCTTCAATCTGCTTTGTGGCTCATGACTAATGTGGCACCAGCTTACACCCCAAAGATATCAGAGAAAGAAAATAAGAACCTATATGTGCAGAAATATTCACAGCAGGTCTTTTTATGATGTCAAAGGAATGGAAATGGAGGTAATGCTCAGGAACTGGGGAACATCTGAACAAATTATGGTATATGAGGGCAAAAGAACAAGATAACTATTGTGTTATAAGAAATGATTAAAGGTAAAATTTCAAAGCAATCTGGGAAAACTTACTATGCAGAACAAAGTTAGCAGGACTAGAATAATTTATACATGGCAATAATAGGATAAAGACAAAAAACTGTGAAAAACTTAGGGACTCTGACCAATGCAATGACCAACTACAATTCCAGAGGATTTATGATGAAACGTGTTATTCACCTTCTGACAAAAAGAAATGGATTCAGAGTAGAGATTGAGACTTTTTTTTTGGACAGGACTCTTGTGGGAGTTTGTCTTACTTGATTACACATATTTTAAATAGGAAATTTCATTTTTTTGTTTTGTTTTTTTCTTCTTTGGAGTGAGGACAGATGGGAGGGATAGAAAGTGAATTATTATTGGTTGAAAAAAATAAAATTTAATTTTAAAAAAGTGACACCAGAAGAACTTTTTTCTTTTATATAACAGCTTTAATAAGTTATCACTGATCACAAGAGCACTGCTTTTTAAAAAAAAAAAAAACTGGACCACAGCATCATGGGTAGGATCTAATATAGTAAAGATAATGGTCATTTAAACTGCACTTTAAGACTCGGAAATACTTCCCTCACAATAGCTCAGTGACATAAGCAGTAAAAATGCTGTTCTCATTTTGCAGATGAGGAAACAGGGTTATAGAGAGGAAATGACTTGCCAAAATCATATAGTTGGTAAGTGGAAGAGCTGGGATTTGAAATTAAATCCTCAATGTCCAGTTCTTTTTCCCCAAGAACATTAGACCAATTTTATTAAACTGTTTTTAGGAAAAGGATAAAGACCAATATGTACACAAAAGTTTAATAGTAATTCTTTTTGTTACGGAAAAGAACTTGAAACTAAGAGGGTGACCATCAACTGGGGAATGGATGAACAAATTATGGTGTATAAATGTAATAGAGTATTAATGGGCCATAAGAAATGATGAAAGGGATGGTTTCAGAAAATCCTGGTAAGACCTGTATAAATTGATGCAGAATGAAGGGAGCAGAACCAGGAGAACAACATATATTAACAATATTTTAAAGAAAAGGGACTTTGAAAGATTTAAGATCTCTAATCAATATTATGACCAACCATACTTCCAGAAGCACTATGATGAAGCATGACATCCACCTCCTGACAGAAGTGTTATAGATTCATGGTGCATAATGAAATCTATATTTTTGGACATGTCCAATGTGGGAATGTGTTTTAGTAACTATGCATGTTTTACAAGGTTTTATTTCTACCTTCACCATGGGAGGTGAGGGGAGAGGGAGAACCAGTAGATAGAGAATTGTTCACAAACAAAAAAAGAAAGAAAAGAGGGTTTCTGGAGTATTTTTTAGAAGGAAAAAAGACATACACAAGGAATGACGAAAAAAAAGTTGAGACAAACAGGACAACTTTGAGTTATATGATAAAAAATTTATTACATGCTTAAAACAAAAAGCTGCACATAATGCAGATAAGTAGTTTCATGTATAATTTCCATTTTCTGTTCTACTTTGTATATGGAAATTCTCACTTTATTTGATTTTTATTAAGATTAGAA
This sequence comes from Potorous gilbertii, assembly GCA_028658325.1. Lineage (NCBI taxonomy): Eukaryota > Metazoa > Chordata > Mammalia > Diprotodontia > Potoroidae > Potorous > Potorous gilbertii. Next base: position 221,435,851 of record CM053772.1, read on the forward strand.
TAAAAAAGAAATTCTAAGAACTGAATCAAGCTAATTCTTCCATACTAGTATCCAGTTCAAAGAGCTTGTGGAAACTGTCCCCCATGATCAGGAAGGTCTAGGGAGGGAGCAGTTTGATTGAGGTAGGGGACATAATTTTTAAGGGAGTCTACTTTTCACATTGGCAGACACATCCCTTCTGGATTTCTTAAGAAAAGTCTTGCAGGGTAGGAATATAGTAGGAATTAAAAATACAATGAGAGCTTACATTTCTGCAATGCTCTAGGGTTTATAGTGTTTTTTGTCACCAAAACCTCGTGAAGTGTGAAAGGAAAGACAGCTCTTTAGGTCCTCCATTACAGGGAGAGGGGGCAGACCTCACTGGAGGGATGACTCTGTAACAAGAGACCTTTGGGTACACAGCTCAAAATAGCCCTTGCTGTTGTATCATGTTACACACCCCTTGGAGTTCATTTCCTTCCTTCCTTCCCAGATACCACTTCTGCTTTGTAACTGCGATCGCTATGATGTTTATATACACTTTTCCCCCAGTCTCTATACTATCTATATAGACAGTCCCATGCTTCCTATAAATTTGTTGGACTTTTTAACTAGAAAGCTCTTCCACTCTCATTTTTAAATTCACTGCACTTTATTCTTGTTATAAAAAAGAAAACTAATATCAAGCTGGGCATTTCTCTGAGTACCCAGCTACTGCTTATGAAATTGCTCTCTTTTCTAGAGCCTTCTTTGCCGGGAACATCTTGTTCATATAGGTTTACCTTCCCCTTCTTTCTCAGAAGGTTCTACCAAGAAGGAAGGTATGGAAAAACCTGAGTTCAGGCTCTCATTTCCAATCTACTCAACTGTTGTATTAAACTCCTGGCTATTCTCCCTGCTAACATCTTTCCCTACTCCAGCTGCTTTTCTCAAATAGTGAGTTCTTACTCCAGTAACTGGGATCTTTGGATTTATCAAATACAAGACAACTATTAGGTTTATTTGCTTTTGTATGTTATGTATGTTGTTGGCTCTGCTTACTGACCTCTTTATTTCTTAATCAGTACCAAATTTTTTTGATGATTTGTATAGTTTGATACCTGGTACTGCTAGGTTCAGTGGATAAAGGGCCTGGTTTGGAATCAGAAAGACTCATCTTCATGAGTTTAAATCTGGCCTCAAACACTTATTAGCTGTGTGACCCTGGGCAAGTCACTTAACCCTGTTTGCCTCAGTTTCCTCATCTGAAAAATGAGCTGGAGAAGGAAATGTTAAACCACTCCATTATCTTTGCCAAAAAAAAAAAAAACCCAAATGGGAGTCACAAAGAGTCAGATATGACTGAAATGACTGAACAACAATTGCTTGGTCCCCTTCTTTCCAACTTTCTCCCCATTATTTTCCTTGATACTCTTGACTGTTTGCTCTTCTTGATGAATTTTATTATTTTTTTCTGGCTCTATATTATCAAAGTAATCCATTAGTAGTTTGTTTGGTATGGCATTGAATGAATAAATTAGTTTAGGCAATATTGTAATTTTTATTATATTGGCTCAGCCTATCCATGAGAATTAATATTCTTCTAATTATTAAGTTTGCTTTTATTTCTACAATGAGTGTTCTGTAGTTGTATCCATATGTGTGTTCTTGTATGTGTCTTCGTGGATAGACTCCCAAGTATTGTATACATTTTGTTGTTATCATCACCCTTTCCATTTCTTTGTGTTGAATTTTGTTGGTAACCTACAGAAATGCTGATGGTTCACCTGTGTTTATTTTAATATCTTGCAACTTTGCTAATTATGGATTAAATTATTTTTAGTTGACTTTGTGGGGTTTTGTAAGGACACCATCATATCAGCAAAAAGTGACAGTTTTGTTTCTTCTTTGCCTATGCTTATTTCCTCAATTTCTTTTTTTCTTATCTTATTGCTCTAGCTAGCCTTTCTGGCCCCATGCCAAATAGTAGTTAAGACAGTTACTGGAAAGGCCACTCCCAATTTTCAAAAAGAGGAAGAGAGTAAACCTGGAAACTACCAGCTATGTTGATTATGATTCCTAATTATCTTCTGTGGGCTATGTGATTTAAAGATAGAAGCAAAACAAGCCTTGCCCTCAAGAAGTGTATAAATAAATACAAGATTTATTCAAAGTGAATATAAGGTAGAACTGGAATCATAGTTAGGAAGGTCTGGGTTCATCCTGCCTGTCACAGATTTGAGGTATGATGATGGGCAAGTCACTTAACCTCGGTGCGTGACATAATTCTCTCAGACTAGAAGCTTCTCAGGACATTTCCTAAAATCAATGAAGTCACAAATCTGTAACAAAAGGCAACAAAATAATTGTAAGGATGTAACTGCAGCTGAGGGAATTGGGAAAAGTTTCATGTAGGAGATGGTGTTGGAAATGAACTTTCAATGAAGGTAGGTTGTCTAAGAGGGCAAAGTGAGGAGAGATTGCAGGAGATAGGAGATTGAATGTTGTGTGAGGAAGGGTAGGATTCACAGAGGGAGTAATCTGTAATAAATCTGAGGAGGCTGACTGAAGTCAGATTGTGAAACGCTGTGATTGCCAAACAGAGGTGTTTAGAAGCCACTGTGGCTCTGTGGGAAGAATAATGACATGTCACACCTGGGCTTCGGGAATGTGGACTAAATGAATGAATGAATGTAAAAGTGTTTACTAAGTGCTCAGTTTGTGGAAAGAACTGGGGATAAAAACAGAAGTGTGGAGATAGTCCTTTCTCTCAAGGAGCTCACATTATAATGGGAGAGATAATCACATACAAGAAGTTTCAGATTTATGAATGATGTGAGCAAGAAGATGGTGGATTAGACATTTTCTCTGAGTCCCCATGATCTCTCAAACATCTCCAAAACAGAAATTATGTGCCAAAGATAAAGGAACTTCAACTGTCACCATGGTCTAAGACAACTAGAATTCAGAAAGAGTTTAAAGAAAACAATACTAAACCCATGGATTGATGCCCATTGACCTGGAGCTCATTCAGCACCCCTCTCCCACCTCCCACAATTCAAGCAGTGAGGTTGTACTAGCAGAACCAAGGACTTGACTCAGGTTTATAATACTCCTCCAACCTGGTTCCTCCACCTTCCTCTTTCCAGAGCCATGAAAATCCCAGCTCCAGGCTGCAGGTCAGTCATGTCAATCACAGCCCTTTAGGAGCAAAAGCCCATGGCATCAGCACTGCCAACCTTTGAACCTGCCAGTACTGGGATGAACAGTACTGCAAAGCTCTGCACTTCTAGTGCCAGGCCAGAGAACTGAGGAACAGAGGGAAAGGGAGGTTACCAAGACCAGACAACATGTGTATGTGGGTGTATTTGAGGGGAGGGACTGTGTGATACTTCATTAAACCCCCAAGGGAAAGAGCACAGCATGTAGATGGGGCCAGTTCTGACCACTCAATGGTCACCTGGAGTAGAGAGCTAAGTTGGTGAACCATGAATTGCCCAGCGTTCAAGGAGGCTAATATGTGTTAAGATCTAGCCCCTAAAGAAGCCACCATTAGAGGGGACACTTAGAAAGTGAATATGAGAAAATCAGAGGTGAGAGGGAGCCTAAAATTACCTAAGATTTCAGAAGAAGAAAAATCAGAACTTGAACAGAAGCAGATAAATCAATAGGAAAACATTAAGAACCATAGGAAATAATGCTTCCAGATACTTGACGAGACAGAGGACGCTGTGGGATTTGAGAACATGGAAACACAATATGCTGTTCCTTAGTGGTTCAAAAGAATAATGAGCTTGTGAGAGAGCAGAATTTATGTCTTGTATGGCAAAATAATGGGCAAAATTCTGGAAGAAGAGAAGCAAAAACAATCTAATAACATTAAAAGAAAATCTGCTCACTATGCAAGCAAAGCATGTTGATTGTGAAGATGCACAAAGACAACCTGAGAATCAGAAGTCTCCCAGAACACCATGATAGGACAAAAAACCTTGACAACATACTGAAGAAAATAATAGAAGAAAACTGCCCAGATCTTTTAAACACAGAAAATGAAGTACCAATGGAAAGAATTCACAGACTGTAAGGTTTTGTTTTCTTATTCAATGTGTCACTTTTGTCTTATTGTATTGTTTAATCTGTTCACACTTAAAATCATATGTCAGGCTTATATTTTCCTCCATCTCTATTATTGTCTTGTTTTTCAAGTTATTGTTTTTTCTCTCTTTTGCTGTGAACACAGTAGTATATTCCTGCAAGGCTGCAAATATCAAGAAACATAGTTGTTCAATTTAACACTTCAGTTTAAAAACAGTAAGTTCTACAAGTGATTAAGTAAAAGGCCTTCCAATTCATAGGAAAGGAAATTCCAATTCCAAAAGACTACTCTCTACCCACCATAAAACCTAAGAGGGAATGGAATAAAGTTATTCCAAAGAGCAACAGCACTCAGGATATAGCCCAGGGTGACTCACCCTACAGATCTGAGCTTACCTGTGCATGAAAAAAGATGGATGTTCAATAGCAAAAAGGTATTTGAAATATTTTTAGGAAGAAAACCAGAACTGAAGAGATTATTAGCTTCTTCAACACTCCAAATAACAGAAATACTGGAAGAATTAATTAAATATATGCAGCAACCAAAGGACAGCAACAGAGTGACAACAGAGAGAACAATAAGAAACTGCTTTCTAAATATACATAAGGAGAGAGGGTAGAGGTGGAAATTTGGTTGAGGTACAGTGAAAAGAGAGGTATGGGGCATTATGGACAGAATCTGGTGATACCCTGCCTACAGGTGAATTAAGGTTTTTATGTAGGACTACATTACAACATGAAAGGATGGGGGAGAAAAGCAAGGGAAGAGAGAGGAATGTGTGATGTGCCAGAGCCAAATCAAGGGCTAGAAATAGAAAGGTAAACCCTATGGTCTCAGAAAGAGAAGAGTTTATGGGAGAGTAAGGGAAGAGGCAGGAGTAAGGATTAAAAAGGAGAAGGAAGGAGGTGCGGGTGAGGGTGGGGTAGAAGATGTGGTGGGGAGGGGATTTGGTGCTTAAAAAACATCAACTTGTCTTGAGAATAGGAGAGTTGGAACCCCTGGGGGCAATTAGCACCTGGAGAAGTGAGAAAGCATGGACAAGAGATTTTCAGGCAAACGTAGGGTGAAAATACGTCAATAAGAGAGGACATAGATAGGCAGTTTCTTCTCATATCTACAATAACTGGAATTATTCTTAGAATGAGGCACAATGGAAAAGGGAAATTCATGGGGGCAAGCTGTACAAGTCAGTGACAAAAACCACTTAGAAGGGAGAGCCTAGAATGGGTATCTTGGAAGCTTTGACTTCAGGAGGAATATAGAGAAAAAAGAGACCAAATAATTATAGAAGTCATGAATCAGAGAATGAGGGTCTAGAGTAGACAGAAAGAGGTGATAGCTAATGAAGAGAGTGAGAAAAATTCTTTTTGGAAAGAGACACAACAATGAAAAAAAAAACTAATGAGTTTAAGGGGAAGAAAAGGAGGAATCGTGACTTAGAAGAAAAAAAAGAGGGAAGACATTATTAGATAAAAGGAGAGAAAAAAAAGTAATAAGCAATACCCCAAAAGGAAAGGGGTAATAAATCAGAGGAGGTATCTGAGGTGAAGGGAAGAAGACCAGTGGGAACAGGACCAACTTAAAAAGATTAATGCAAAGTAACAGAGGGCATATACTACTGTGTTCACAGCAAAAGGGAGAAAAAACAATAACTTGAAAAACAAGACAGTAATAGAGATGGAGGAAAATATAAGCCTAACTCAAGATTTTAAGTGTGAATGGATTAAACAATACAATAAGACAAAAGTGACACACTGAATACTAAAACAAAACCTTACAATCTGTTGTTTACAAGACCTTAAAAAACCAGATATACAAAAAAATGAAATTGAGGGGATGAAAAGAAATTTACTATGTCTCAAATGAATCCAAAAAAGCAGTATTGAAATTGTTATCTGACAAAGCAAAAACAACAACAAATTCAAAAAATAAAAAGGAATAAGAAAATATTATGCTTAAAGGAACTACAGAAAACAAACCATTATCAGTAATAAACTTATATGCTCCAAATGACTTACCATCCAAATTCATAAAGAAAATATCGACTGAACTACAGGAAGATGTAGATGGTAATTCCATAGTGAGAAGGGACTTCAATATCCCTCCATCAATTTTGGATAAATTTAACAGAAAGATAAACAAAAGAGAAAATGTGGAACTGAACGAAGTGCTAAAGAAACTAGAGTTGAAAAGACCTATCCTGCCTTCTAAATGAAACAGCAAAAGAATAGACATATTTCATTTTACCACATGGGATTTTTACAAAAAAATGACCATGCAGCAAGGCATAGAGATATTACAAACAAATGTAAAAAGTCAGAAATAATTAATACATCCTTTAAGACCATAACACAACAGTAATTGGTTGAGGGACCACAAACAAAAGATCAGGCCCTAATGGAGACTTAACATTCAAATCCTAAAGTAGGTCAGAAAAACAAGTCATAGAAATATGGGTTCATCCTTCCTTGCCAAAGAAGACCACACCATCAGAGAAATAATGACATGACTTGCACTTGACTTTGTTTTGAGGGCGGGAGGGCTGTGCAGGTCACCAGCCTCACTTCTCCTCCAGAGCCATCTGAATCCAGTGACCAGATATTCATCAGGATGACTGGAGATGATCCAGGATGAGGCAACTGGGGTTAAGTGACTTGCCCAAGGTCACCCAGCTGGTGAGTGTCAAATATCTGAGGGGAGATTTGAACTCAGGTCCTCCTGACTCCTGCACCAGTGTGCTATCCACTGTACCACCCAGCTGCCCTAGAAACAATGAATAACAATGCAAAAGAAAATGATAATGATGAAACAATATAGCAAAATTTTTGGGATGATGCCAAGAAAGTCCTTAAGGAGGGAAATCATATCCTTACAGACACACATTAAAAAAATAGAAAAAGAAAAGATTAATGAAATGAATTTGAGCCAAAAAATAAACAAACCTAAAATAAGGAGAAGAGATATTAAAATCAGAAGGGAAATAGATGGAAACAAAAACTATAGAAGTGACAAAACAAAAAGTTGGTTCTTTGAAAATATTAATAAAACCAATAAACCCTTAGCTAATCTGATTAAATAGAAGAGAGCAGAAAATCAGATCGATAAAATAGCAAATGAACAATGTGAAATGATAGCAAAAAATAAAGAAATAAAAATAAGCAGGGCATATTATGCAGCTATATACTAATGAAATTGAGACTATAAAAGAAATAGAAGATCTTCAAAATATATTATATACATACATATATATATATATAACAAAATTATCAGAAGATCAGATAACTCAACCTCAGAAAAGGAAACACATCTAATTGTAAAAGAACTACCAAAGAAAATAGAAATCCTGGTTCTGATGGATTCAGAGAATTCTATCAAACTTTTAAAAAGCAGTTAATAGTCATACTTCACAAATTATTTTCAAAAGTTGAGAAAGAAAACATGTTACCAATATCCTTTTATGACACCAATATAGTTCTAATACTCAAATAAGGGAAAGGTAAAACACAGAAAGAAAACTATAAGCCAATATCATTAGTGAACACTGAATCAAATTTTTTAAGCAAAATCCTGTTAAAACAGATTATGACGGTTTAGGAAAGAAATAATTTATCATGACCAGAGGGTATTTCTTCCAGAGATGCAAAAATGGTTCAGCATTAGGAAAGCAATCAATGTAGTTAATCACATTAAAAATCAAAACATGTGAAACCATATGATCATCTCAATTTTTGTTGTTCGGTCCCTTCAGTCATGTCTGACTTTTTCATTACCCTATTTGGGGTTTTCTTGGCAAAGATACTGGAGTGGTTTGCTATATCCTTTTCCAACTCATTTTACAGATGAGGAACTGAGGCAAAAAGGGTTAAGTGACTTGCCCAAAGTCACATATGTTGTATCTGAGTCCAGATTTGAACTCAGGTCTTCTGAATTCCAAGCCAGGCATTCTATCTACTGTACTACCTAGCTGTCAGTTCATGTTAATACATGCAGAAAAAGTCTTTGACACAGCACACTTTTTAATGCTAAAAATTCTAGAGTATAAACATAGAGGGACATTTTTAAAAAAAAATACCATGAGAAATACATCTAATACTATGGAAACACTAGAACCTTTTCCAATAAACATATGAGTGAAAGGATGCCTCCATCTGTGATATTATTTTATATAGTTCTGGAAATGCTAACAACAGCAACAAGAGAAAGAAGTTAAAGGCATAAAGAGAGTTAAAGAGGAGATAAACTATCCCTATTTTCTGATACGATGGTTTACTTGGAAAATCCTGAGGAATCAGTCAAGATACAAAATGAAATAATTAGAAGCTTCAGCAAAGATGCAGGTTACAAAATAAATCCTCAAAAATCAAAATATTTCTATATAATAATAATAAAACACAAGAAACAATAATAGAAAGGGAAATCCCATTCCAAATAACTATAAAATACCTGGGAATAAGTCTACCAAAACACACATAAATCTTCTATAGATTTACAAAGTACTCCTTAAAGAAATAAGGAGCAGCTTAAATAGCCAGACGAATATTCAGTGCTCATGGCTAGGCTGTGTCAAAAGTATAAATGTGACTCTTACCAAAACTGGCCAGTTAGGTGGCTTAGTGGATAGAGCACTGGGTCTAGAGAATCTTCATGAATTTAAATCTGGTCTCAGACAGCTGTATAACCCTAAACAAGTCAAAGACACGTAACTGCCTCAGTTCCCTCATCTGTAAAATGAGATGGAGAAGGAAATGGCAAACCACTCCAGTATCTTTGCCAAGAAAACCCCAAATAGGGTCATGAAAAATCATAAATGACTGAAAAATGACTGAACAACAAAATGAAATTACTAAGGGGGGTATTTTACAAAATTTGATGAAATAATAGAATTCACTTGGAAAAACCAAAGATTTAGAACATTAAGGGAAATGATGAAAAAACATAGTGACAAAGAGGGAATAACACTTCCAGACTTCAAACTATATTATAAAGCAGCAGTCAACAAAACTCTCTGGTATTGGTTAAAAAAAAGATCCAGTTGTATCACTGTAATAGACTAGACAAGGTAGAATCAGAAATAAAAGAACTCAATAACCTAGTGTTTGATAAAGTGGAAAATATAAATTATTTAGGGGAAAAAGTTCCTTATTTAATAAAAACTTTTGGGAAAAATGGAAAACAATTCAGCAAAAATTACGCATAGACTAACACCTTACTCCATACTCAACAGAACATTCTAAAGGGACATGTGACCTAAATATTAAGAATTATATTATTAAAAAATCAGAAGAGTAACAGATCATATACCTCTCACAGTTATGAGTAGGAGATGTATTCTTAATCAAACAAGCAAAAGAGACAATTACAAAAAGTAAAATAGATCATTTTGATTACTTGAAACTAAAAAGCTTCTGTAAAGACAAAATTAACATACCCAAGATAAGAAAGGAAGTGATTGAGTGGGAAGAACTATTTTCATAAAGTTTCTCTGACAATGGTTTGATGTCCAAGATAGAGAAATAATTTGTGTGTGTGTGTGTGTGTGTGTGTGTGTGTGTATAAAACTAATAGCCATTCTCTAATAGGTAAGTGATCAAAGGACATGAAAAGTTCTCAAAAGAACTGTAATGTGTTCACAACCATATAAAAGAATGCTCTAAACCACTAAAAATAAGAGAAATGGAGATCAAAACAACTGTTGAGCTTTTACCTTATACTTTGCAAATGGACAAATGACACAAAAAATGGCAAATCAGTGTTGGAGGAGTTGTGGAAAGACAGGCACACTAATACATTGTTGATAGAGCTGTGAAATGGTGCAACCATCTTTGAAAGCAATTGGGAATTATGAAAATAAAGTGACCAAAATATCTGTACCTTTTGAACTAATGACCTCATTACTAAGATTATACTCTATGGAAGCCATTGATAGGAAAAAAGTTCCCATGTACTCCAAAATACTATATAGCAGCACTTTTTATGATAGCTAAGACTTGGAAACAATGTAGAGACCCATAAATTGGGGAATGACTAAACAAATTGTAGTATATGAATGTAAATATTATTGTGCTGTAAGAAATGATATTTGAGATGAATAGAGAAATGTGAAGACATATATGAGCTGATGCAGAACAAATAAAACAATATACATAGTAACTACAACAATGTAAATGGAAAAAAACACCACACCAAATGTAAATGTAATAAAAAAAATATTAAGATCATTTAGGACCCAAATGAATATTCCACTACTTTGTGGAAGTTCATAGGTGTTACACATTGCATGTGTTTCTGGACTTTTTCAGTGTATCTTTTCCTCTAAAAAAAAGTTTCTTATATGGGATGAATTATGGGAGGGAGAGGGGGAAAGATATTTGGAATAACTATGATTATGTAAGAAACAGAAGATAGAATTATGGAAAACAAAGTTTCAGCTGAGTCAGAGCAGAGAGACTGGATACAAGAAGTTTAATTAGAAACTTTAAAAATGATTCAGGTGAGAAGAGAGAGGAACGATCCAGGCCTGAACTCAGGTGGTTGGACCATATGACTACAGAGAAGGGGATGGATATGAGATATTGTAGCAATATAATTTATACAATTTGACAACTAATTGATGGAGAAGGAGAAGTTGAGGATAACTGAATGGCTTAAAATCTGGATGTCTGAAAGGGTGGTGCTCCTTCTGATATAAAATAGAGATATATAATGAGTTCTGTTTTGTACATGTTGATACCTATGGAACATCTAATTGAAATTAGGGCAAGATGTATAGATCTAAGAGTCATCTACATAGAAATGATATCTGATCCCTTGGCAACTGATAAAATCAGCAAAGGAAAAACGAGCATCAGGAAAGAAACAATCTAGAAGAGAACCATAAAGTATACTCACAGTTAGGAGGCAGGACAGGGATGGTGATTTGGAGATCCTCTATTGCCACTTCACCTTCTTAAAATAGACTTCTAGAGACCATGCTCAGATTGGAAGGAAGAGATCCAAGAGACAGAATCCTGAAAACCTTGTACAGGCTATCCTCCATGTCTGGGATGCCTTCCTTCCTCATCTTTTGCTCAGAAAGAAAGAATAACATGCTCTAGAGAGGCCAAGAACAAAACCTCATAAAAGAACACTGACTACAGCGATGAAGAGAGCATTAGTAACGTTAGAGAATTTAGTTTCAGTTGAGTGATGAGGTTCAACACAGATTGCAAGGGGTTGGGGGAGTGAGAAGAGAGAAAATAAAGGAAAATGTAGACTGCCCTCTCCTAGGAGTTTGACTAATTAAGTTAGAGGTAAAGGAATTTAGCTTGAATGGTGTCCTTAAATTTGGATTTTTAAGGATGAGGGAGATATAAGCATGTTTGTAGGCAGCAGGGACTAAGCCAGTTAGAAAGCAGAGTGAAGCTTAGAAAGGACTGATTGTGACGGCAACCTGTGGGGAGGAAATGAAGGGGAAGAGCCACTTTTTCACTGGGGCTGGAGTGAAGGTAGGTGGGTGACATCAAGAGATTTTGAGGTCTATGTAAGGGGAAAGAGGGAGCTCATTGTGAATAATCTCTTTTCTCAATAAGGTCGATGCAAGGGTCTTTGTGTTAGCTATTTCTCTCAACTTTGTGCAAATCCAATAAATAAACATAAGAAAAGATTTATTAATGCACCAGGCACTGTGCTAATCACCGAAGAAATAGAAAAGTGATTAAGTTCCTGCCCTTCAGGAGCTTACATTTTAATAGGAGGAAGCAAAAAATAAAAAAGAATGGTGACCAGGGAGGGAAGCTTTGAGTTGAGGGTAGGCCCACAGTTTCTGAAAGTTAAATCTGGAGAGTAAAACAGCAGCAGGTACGGTGATGTCTCAGCAAAGAAGCAGGGGTTCCAGAACAGAAGCCAAGAGCCTTAGGCCTAACTCACTCTTAGCTTTCCCTAAGCAAGGTCCCTGGAGGTCCAGTTTAAGAGAGTGAAGGAGCTAGCTCTATCCCCATAGCCCATTAAATACCTGTAAAAAACAACTCTAAACAAATTCTAGAGCAGCAGAAGCCACAAAACAACAGAGTTAAAGAGATTTCCAGCCCAAGACAGCCTGGAAGGTGGACAGGAAAGGTCTATCGCACGAGGCTCAGAGCTGAATAAAGTGCAGCCTTGGCCATGTTGCATGGCACTGACCAGAATGGAGCAGGCTTCAGGGTGCTGAATCACAGGCAGCAGCTGTGGGTCCCAGATTTCTCAACCCACAAACGCCAAGGACAGCTTCAAAGGTCAGTGTGAAAACTCTTTCACCTGGGTGAGAAGGGAGCAGGGTATGCCCTAGCCCCAGCACCAATGTCCATTTTTGGATCCCTCTGCCTAAAGACCCTGGGAAAATTGAGCAGCTGATCTGGATCTCAGTTCTGAGGGGCAGTCCTGAGGTGAGGAGGAACACTGACAAGGTGGAGCTGGTGGAGGCTCTGGAGAGAAGATCCTATGCACAGACCAGGAGAGGAATAACTCCTCTCCCGTGCCACCTTGGAGGAACTGAGAACTTACAGGTCCCTAAAGTATACCCTCCACTTCACAAAAGACTCAAAAGTCAAGTAACTGGCTGGGAAAATGCCCTAAAAGGGGGGAAAAATAAGACTATAGAAGGTCACTTTCTTGGTGAAAAGGTATTTTCTCCCATCCTTTCAGATGAGGAAGAACAAAGCATACCATCAGAGGAAGACATAAATGTCAAGGCTTCTACATCCAAAACCTCCAAAAAAAATATGCAATGGTCTCATGTTGTGGAAGAACTCAAAAAAGGATTTTGAAAATCAAGTAAGAGGTGGAGGAAAAACTGGGAAGAGAAATGAGAGCTGCGCAAGAAAATCATGAAAAGTGAGTCAATAGCTTGCTAAAGAAGACTCAAAAAATGCTAAAGAAAATAATACCTTTAAAGATAGACTAACCCAAATGGCAAAAGAGGTCCAAAAGGCCAACGAGGAGAAGAATGCTTTAAAAAGCAGAATTAGCCAAATGGAAAAGGAGGTTCAAAAGCTCACTGAAGAAACTGGTTCTTTAAACAGTAGAATGGAACAGATGGAAGCTAATGACTCCAAGAAATTACAAAACAAAACCAAAAGAATGAAAAAATAGAAGACAATGAGGAACATCTCACTGGAAAAACAACTGACCTGGAAAATAGATCCAGGAGAGATAGTTTAAAAATTATGGGACTTCCTGAAAGCCATGATCAGAAAAAGAGCCTTGACATCATTTTTCATGAAATTATCAGGGAAAACTGCTCTGATATTCTAGAACCAGAAGGTAAAAATAAATATTGAAAGAATTCACCAATCACCTCCTGAAAGAGATCCAAAAAGAAAAACTCCTAGGAACATTGTAGCCAAATTCCAGAGTGCCCAGATCAAGGAGAAAATATTGCAAGCAGCTAAAAAGAAACAATTCCAGTATTGTGAAAATACAACTAGGATAACACGAGTTCTAGCAGCTTCCACATTAAGGGATCAAAGGGCTTGGAATATGATATTCCAAAACAAAAAGAACTAGAATTAAAACCAAGAATCACCTATCCAGCAAAACCGAGTATAATATTTCAGGGGAAAAAAAATGGTCATTCAATGAAACAGAAGACTTTCAAGCATTCTTGATGAAAAGACCAGAGCTGAATAGAAAATTTGACTTTCAAACACAAGAATCAAGAGAAACATGAAAAGGTCAAGAGAAACATGAAAAGGTAAACAGGAAAGAGAAATCATATGGGATTTACTAAAGCTGAACTGTTTACATTCCTACATGGAAAGATATATTTGTAACTCTTGAGACTTTTCTCAGTATTGAGTAACTACCAATTATATACATATAGACATATAGGGATTATATACATATAGACAGAGGGCACAGGATGAGTTGAATAAGAAGGGATGATATCTAAAAAAATAAAAGAGAGAGGAATATATTGGGAGGAAAAGGGGAGAAATGGAATGGGGCAAATTATCTATCATAAAAGAGGCAAGAAAAAGCTTTTTCAATGGAGGGGAAAAAGGGAGAGATGAGAGGGGGAAAAGTGAAGCTTATTACCCCTATCACATTTGGCTTAAGGAGGGAATAACATTCACACTTAATCTGGTACGAAAATTTATCTTACACTACAAGAAAGTAGGGGAGAAGGGGAGAAGTGGAGAGTGGGGGGATGATAGAAGGGACAACAAATGAGAGGAGGGAGCAATTAGAAGTAAACACTTCTGGGGAAGGACAAGGTCAAAAGAGAGAATAGAATAAATGGGGGGCAGGATAGGATGGAGGGAAATATAGTCTTTCACAACATGACTAATACGGAAGTCTTTTGCATAACTACACATATATAACCAATATTGAATTGCTTGCCTTCTCAGTGGGGATGAGTAGGGAGGGAGGAAGGGAGAGAAACTGGAACTCAAAGTTTTATCAACAAATGTTGAGAATTGTTTTTGAATGCAACTGGGAAATAAGAAATACAGGTAATAAGGTATAGACATCTATCTTGCTGAACAAGAAAATAAGGATAAGGGAAGGGAGGGATGTGATACAAGGGAGGACAGATTGGGGAAGGGACAATCAGAATGTCTTGGGGTGTCTTGGGGTCAAGGGAGGGGAGAGATAGGAGAAAATTTCAACTCAAAATCTTGTGGAAACAAATGTTGAAAACTAAAAATAAATGAATTTTAAAAAAAATAAGAAAGTGAAGGAGCTGCAGAAGCTATGGCAGGGCACATGGCAGTTGGGGATAAAGCTGGTCTTAAGGCTGAGTGGCTTCACTTCTCCTAGGGATGCTCTCTGATAAGCATATCATTTATCCCTTCTTCCAAGACATTGATACAAATGTTAAACAAGGAAGTTGGCTTTGAAAAGGAAGAGATATAGGAGAACTTAAAAGAGATTTTAGCATTAGAGGCTATAATAAAGGGTCACTCTTGGATCCTTGAGAACACATCACAGGAGACCTTCAAGAAGTCATAAAATGAGTGATGATTATTCTTTGGGTCAGAACAATTAGTTCCAGATCCACCAAAATTATCCTCTTTTCCCTCCTTTTTTTGATAAAGCATTTGACAAACTATCTATACCATTTGCCTGATTTGCCAATACGGTAATTCTGTTAAAAAACAAAAGAACATTTTGGTTGGACCTGTTGTTGAAGCTCTGCTCTGAGGCAGACATTCATTTTTCTGGATTTTCACTACAGTTACTGGTCTACTTTGTAAATTATATTTTCATTATTTTGTTAGACATTTCCCACTTGCATTTTAATCTAGTTCAAGTGGCATTTGGGACTTGACACCTCTGCCGTATTGTATTAATTCCTGCCTCTGTTCTACAAGGATAGTGTCAGAAATGTCACATCAGAGTGAGCTGAGACTAAGGAGGAAGGTCTCTTCTTTGCTCTAAAAACTAAGACATTATCTTTTCTAATGCTGTTATATATCAAAATATCCTTAAGTTCTCTCATATAAATTGTTATAGGGTTTGTCAGGACTTGATTCATCATGGGTACCGAAGTGCTTTAACTATATTCCTTATTTGGGGTATCAATTCCCTACACTATTCTCTATACCATTAACATTAATGTTCTGTCTTTTCCAATCCAAAGATTACTCTTAGAAAAGAAAACAGAAGTAATTCCTTTCTCATCTCTACTCTTGTCCTGCCTGTGCCTAGCATCAATCAAATTGAGATCTGGGAAAGACCTTAGTTTTAAAAAGCCATGGTCTCCCAGTGCATCCAGAGCCATCTCCAGTAGTTCCGATGAACATCTAGCCACTGGAACCAGATGACTTTGGAGGAGAAAGTGAGGCTGGTGACCTGGCACAGCTCTCCCTCACTCAAATCAGTCACCTGCAAGTCATGTCATCATCTTCCTGATGTCATGGTGCTCTTTAAGAACGAAGGACAAACAACCCCATGCCTAAAACAAAACTGTCTTCCTCCCTACTCTCAGTTCACTCTGATCTGACATTTCTGACACTATTCTTGTAGAACAGAGGCAGGAATTAATACAGTACGGCAGAGTGTCAAGTCCCAAGTCCCAAATGCCACTTGAACTAGATTAAAATGCAAGTGGGAAATGTTTAACAAAATAAATGAAAATACAATAAAACACAATAGATAACTTTACATTTAAAAACTAAATCAACAGGCAATCCACAGGGAAACAACAGCTTTACATTTAAAAACTAAATCAACATGCAACCCACAGGGAAACATACATGAATTAGTGGCTCCCATTTCGACTGACGTCATTGCTGTCCATCATCTTTTTACAATCTTAGTGGGTTGCCAAATTCCCTGTGCATCCACTGTTTCCTTTATACATGTTATTCTTCATTCTCTAAACTGAAATTTTACCTTCAGAATTCCACTGAGAGCTTCTCCTCCCTTCTGGGAAGATTTCCCTTATATTTGATTTCAGTTCATGGTATTTTGTTTATCCTTTCCTGAACTCTTTGAAATTTCCTCTCTCCAAAGTTGGGATGACAGATAATTCCCAACTTTCCTTTACTTCTCTATCACTAATTCTGAGATGGAATGTTCACCTCTCCTCAAGGTTCCCATAATTTCTACCCAAATCTAAGGTCACATAAATCATATGCTGAAAAATGAGTAATAGGATGGTATTAAAGGCTTGAAGAAAGAAAAAGTATGGACCACTGTTATGGGGAGTGTGATTGAGTCAGTAAAAGATGAGTAAAATAATTACTATGCAGCAGAGACAGTCCAGTTAAGGGTAGAGAGCATAAATTTATTGTAGCCCTAAGCAGCATGATTTTGTAATTTCTTCTAGGAGCTATCAGGGGCTCAGGAATTCAGTAATAAATGAAGCAGAAGGAAGGAACTGAAGTTTAGCAAGGTAGAAATGGTGGTAGGTGCAGGGGCAAGAAACTGAAGATTGAGTGGTTTTACCATAGAGAGGGAGGAAAATGAGGACAGAATAAGCTTGGTAGATAGGAAGAAAAGGGAGGAGTTTAGGAATTGAATGTTATGGTGGGGGTGGGGGGTGAAGCAGGTGGGTAAGGGACATATAAGGAGAAAGGAAGTATAAGAGAGGAGGGAGACTGGTTAAGGAACATTTTAGAGTCAGGATCTTAGAGATGTACTTTGACATTAAAATACGCAAAGGGAGTCACTTTTTCAGGTTCATGGTATCTTAACAAGTTATTCAATTATTAATAACAAATGAAAGCAGGGCTTTGGGTAATCTTTTAATTTCAGAACCATAACACTAATATTTCAACAATTTTATATTTGAATTATGGAAAAATCGGTCAGATACCTTTTACTTTAATATTTTAAAAGACATCTGGTTTCATTGTTATGGATTTTCACTTTACTGATAGAGATTACTGCACCTTTGTGATTTAGCCAACAGTCTTCATCACCTGGTGGCAACCTTCTCCCTTAATCTTACTTGGGCTGATGAAGGTTAAAGAGACAACAGTCACCAGACCCTTGTTTGAAGCCTTTCCATTAGTTCAATGTGCTAGACATTGTGCTCTGCTGGAATACATTTTGAGAATCCAGGATCAATTCTAAGGCAGGATGAACTTAGGCAACTTCCTTTTAATCCTGTTGAAAGAGAGCTGTCAGACCTTAGTTTCAAGCATCATGATCCCAGAGCTCTTCTGTATTCCATTTACACAGAGATATTCAAAGAACATTATTACCCTAGTTCTGGTGACAAAGCGAGGCCCAAGAGGAAGGTGACACCATTGTTAAGTGGGAGAATTCAAGTGTTCTGGCCCTTTGTCAAGGACCCTTTCCTTGACTGAGGGGGCCATGACTTTGATGTGTTTCTAAAAGAATGGTGTACTCTTCCCAAATGAAAACATGACACTGTGCTTTTAAATTTTTATTTGGTGTTAAGTAACTCCACAAGAAAACAAAATCAGTTACTCTGGTGTACGTGAAATCAGAACAATACAACCACTTGAAGCAAAAAAGTAGAAACAAATCTCAGCCCAGGAATGGAAAACTGATACTTCAGTGCTATGGATCTGCCACACGCTTCATCCCACAGTGCATTTCAGCATTTTGCCAACCTTTAATGCTGTTTTGTGTCTATCCATACAAATAACTAAAAATCACACCTCAACTCTCTTGCTGAAAGCTTCTGAGCCACTTAAGTATGGAAACAAGTAAAGACATAATTTGTTATTGCCCAGACCCTCCCTGTCCCACCCTCTCCCCTTTACAAGGGCTGCCTTTCTCCATCATGAGTCAAGTCAGCACCTCTGCCATTTGGAGCCCTTTCTTGCTAGAGAAGCAACTCAGTTGAAAAAAAAAAAACTGAGCTGAAGGTTGTATTTGAAATGTATCTATTTGATCTTTGCTACCCTATCCACAATTTCTATGACAATATCCATTTGTCCTAATTTGAGGAATTTACAAAGTCAATTTTTTTTTTTGCCTTCATTGTTCACAATTTTTTTCAGTGTAGGTGGTTAACAACCTTTTTTTTTTTTTAAAGGAAGCTCCAGAATAAAGTTACAGAAAAATTTATCCAAAGTTTGTAAATAAATAACAACAAAAAAACCCTTGAAAGTGTTAAATGATTTGCTGCAGAAATATAAACCCTCACATAATTCTGTTTATTTGACAAGATCAAACCTAGCCAATTTAATCAGGGTTTCCAACAGCAAGGACATATATAACCTCCTCAAATGACTTTACAACCTCAGACAGTGTTTTCCATGCTATCAATAAAAGGCAACAAAACCCAACTGCTAAATCGAAATCAAATAACATATTTTCACAGCCAGTTCAGCTCACATTTCAAACAGAATTTATATAAGTTCTTATTGCCCGTCAAAATGAACAGCTAAGCTTTCAAGTCAACACTGGACTCTCTACACTTCCTGATGTTCTAGACATGCTGCTATTGTATAGATTAGTTCTTAAAATGATGAGCTGGTAAAAACTTAGAATATTTAGGCTTTGCAAACACTGCTCCTCCCGGCTTCAACATTTTGCATAATGTATTAAAAGCACTAGGAGTCGATAGTCTTGTACAGAGATACTTGATGATGTACTGACTGTCGGTTAACAAAGGAAAATTAAAAGCAAGTCACAGAAAGCAACCGCCACTAGGCAATCACACGCGTATGCTGGGAGTCATTACTCCGCACCCCCCCCCGCCCCCCCGACACACACGTAACTCGCCCCTAACATTCTCTCAGGAAACACAAAATGAACTACAAGATCTACTAGATCACAGCCACAACAGCGGCCCAACTGCAGCAGCCAAAGAGTTCTTTCAAGTGAAGTGCGACCTTTTTTGCATATATAACACTTTAAAATATGAGCATTTTAGACTAGTTCAATAGGCTCAAATTCAATACAGGATGCATTGCAGGTTACACTAAGGTAATCATTTGCAAGGAGACATAGTCCTCATTTCTTGTTAAAAGATTTACCATCACAAATCCCTGTTTCTCCCCCCACCCCCGACCCCCATGACATTTTTGGTGTTATTTCTCAATGTTCATCAGCTTTATAATAGAAGGAAAAGGACAGAGAGATAGAAAGATGGAGGCAGAGGGAGGGACTGAGAAGAGAGGTAGAAGGAAAGAAGAGGAGTAGAAAAGAAAGAGAGGCAAAGGGGGGAGACGGAAGCGGAGAAGGTAGAAAGAGGGAGAGAAGAAAGGGTTAGGGAGAAGACAGGGGAAGAGAGAGACTGGATTGAAAAGGAAAAGATGAGTACAAAAGAAGGGGAGAGAAGATGAAGAAAGGAGAAAAGAAGGAAACAGAAGAGAGACTGCAATCCCCTCACACTACCTCCACACATACCAAAAATTAAAAAAAAAATCCTTGGCTTCTCCAGTTAGCAAGAAAATCACAAACCATAGAATCCTCTGTGGGTTTATTCAGGGGGGGAAATATCCTAAGATAGAAAACACAGTATTCTGTAAGTCTCTAAAGCACAACCTTGTTGTTCCTACTTCAAATTTACATGAGATTTTACCAAATGGAGACTAGACAAGCCATTCATGCTCTTCTCCTGCATTCAGAAAGGCACTGATAAATTACAGTGTTCAGTATTTATCTCCCAGTTCTTAGAGAACAAAGCTAAAACGTGCCAAAAGCTAAAGTCTCTGAATAGCAGAAGGAGTTATAGACACTGCAACGCTGATAATAGTGGGGAGGCTGCAATTACAAATGGAAATAACTGCAGTTGAGAGGCAAAGAGCAGTGATGCATCTAAGGTAAGCACATGCACACTCGTTCCTGAATTGACAACACAATCTAGTCTATTTCAAAGAGCCAAGAATTGAACAGGTTGGGGAAAAATGTTCCAAGAGGAGAGTTATCCTCAACCATAAAATAAGCAAGAAGAGAAAGATAAATACACATCTGAATCAGTTACTTGAAGAGGAAACCCAAGTTGTTGTTTTAGAGTAACAGGTCTCACAAAAAGGAGTTTTCCATCACATATTACTTTTTTTAAACAATTGGTACTACTCTGCAGTTTCATAGATGAGTTCGAGAAAAAAGCTCCTCTTCACAAGGATCAACCCATTCATTACCACCTTCTGAGGCTGTGTCTTCAGAGTTGGAACTATCACTGGAATATAATTTTTTTCGGAAGCCATTTGATTTTGTTCCAGGATTTCTTTCTTCTGTACACCTTGCTTCATAAACAGAAGACACCTAAAAATAGATAAACAGTTCCTAGTAGGTCTCAAAGGCTTTGGTTGAATAAACTGGTATTTTATCTGCTAATAAAGTTTGTTTGTGACATATTCCTTTTATATACACACAACAAGTTTCCATCTGTAAAGAGCATGAAGTATCTTTGTTTCTACAATGAATGTCCAGACCTTTGGATCAAAGCTGACGGGTTGGATAAAAAATAAATGACAGAGAAGTGGTTTTATAGAGAAAATGATTTAGATTGGCATTTTAACAGGAATAACAAAAAGTGTATGTAGGAGCAAGAGGCTGGTGGTTTAGCAGCAGCACAATCTAAAATTAACACTTACTCTATTAAAATCTAACAGATGCTCTCCATCGTCGGGTATTTCTTTAACATCTGGATCTTCTTCCAAGCCATTCTCTCCCTTGGTATTTGTGTAACATTCTTATGAGTTTTGAATGCAAGTGAACAAAACAGAAGGGAGGGTGAGAGGGAAAGACAAAGTTAATAAGCAATTTCACATATTATTTTCATTAGAACACTCATTTACTTATATTGCAACTCAGTCTTGGGAGGGTTCTGCCTGAAACCAATTGATGAACCCATTGACTTGCTCATGGTTATGCAACTAGTAGGTGTCAAAAGCAGGAGACGAATCCTGGTTTTCCTTACCCCGATGCCTGCTCACTATCCAAAACACTACACTGCCTTTGGGACCATGGTATATTGTGGGATTACAGATTTAGAGATGAACAGGTCTCCAAGGATTTCTAGTCCAAATCCTTCATTTTCCAGATGACGAAACTGACTGAGGCCCAAAGGGTTTAAATAAGTCCTAGTGTCAAAGGTAGGATTTTAACCAAGTCCTCAAAACTCCAGAGCAAGGGCTCTTTCCACTGTACCAAATTCTAATAAGGCAATAATTTAGGCAATGTGGTGAATAAAGAAAATGAACTGTATCTATTTTTTGAAATCTTTTTCATTTTTAAAGATTATATTGCTGGTATAACTATTCTAGAGACATCAATGAAATTTCAAAGTTCATTCATCTTTGCTCCCATTTTTATGATTTCCTTCTCTATCTGCCCTAACAAAAAAAAAAAAACGCAAAAACAAAACCTCTCTGAAAAATCATCCCTCAACAAATAGCCTTTATTTTACTGGAATTACAGTACAGGGACAGAATTCAATTCAATTCAATTAATATCAGTAAGGAATAATGGTAGTGTGCAGTAACGGCCAAATCCCTTAATTGGAAGGCTGTTTCAGGTGTGAAAGGGGATTATAGGGACCTGACCTTAGGAAGAAAAAGTCCGAGCTGTTCTTTTTGTGGTCCGAGAAATAAGAGCAACCAGGTTTCCTGATAGCTTTCACGCATTCCAAAAAGCACCATTATAATTTCCTTGGTTTTTATTAGTCGAGGGATGGCAGAGTCCTAATGACTTAACTCTGTTTCATCATGGCTTTGAATAGAACTTAACTATTCTTCATGGTCAGGACCAAGCTACCATTGGCTGCTGCCGTAGGCATATATGGACCTACCATGTTGCATCCTTCTTATGACTGGGTACACACATGTTTTTCTGTTCTTAAAGTCACTCCTTCTTACCCATAAGAATATTTCCAAGTTTGTCTAGTCATGGTACACACTACTTAAGTACTCTCTGTGCTGTGATAGGTGACTGTATATTTCCACAACTCTTGTAACATATATGCTAAAGAATGTAAATAGCTGATACTCCTTGAATTTTAGGATGTTTTAACAAATACATATATGTGTGTGTGTATGTGTTTGTGTTTGTGTAGGAGTACCATAATAGCATGGACACATAAAATGCCAATTAACTGTAAAGGTGGAATAATGTGAATTTAAATGTTGTGAATACTACTTTAGTAATTGAAAAAGCTGTCATTTTTATTCCCCAGAATGGTACTTCTTCCACTAATTCAAATTCACAACCTCTTCATACTTTAAAGGATGCTTTCATAGGTTGCTGTAGGAAAAAAAAATACAATCATACGATGGTCAACTTTCTCAGCTGATGTTCAAGATAGCTACTAAAAGGACAGTTGATGAAGCCAGGCTTGAACTCAAAGTCTGACCAGATTGGTAGGACTTGCCCAAGCTTATATACTGTTGGCACAGCACAGAACCTTTGTGTTTTGAAGCAGCACTTGAGATAGACTTTATTGTTAAACATTTACCTCACTCTTCAAATCCAAAGCATTGAAGACATTCATTAATTTAGCTTTCAATAGATTCCTGCAACTTAAATTTCCCAGAATTGGAGATGATAAAAGTAAACGCTCAGTAACAGTAAGAAGGTTTTAGGAATCTAAACATTTGCCACAGCTCAGGGGAGATCGATAAGGTTGGGTGCATGGGTGCCTGCTATTTCATGACTACTCTAATTTAGTTCCTACTAGGAACACCTGTTTCTATAGGAATGCTTCACAATGCCAAGTTTCCAGGAAAGCGTTCCCCCCTGTCAAACATTATAGTGACTGAACTCATTATAACAAGTTATACATAACTCATTCAAGACTATACACTATTACTAATTCAGTACAAGTTAAACTTGTATATGATAGGTATGCTACTTTGCAGTTAACACAGCTTTAAGGATTTAATTACTACAAGTATATACTAGAGAAATTGCACATACAACCAGAGATGTAAAATTAATAGGTTAATAATCAAATTTACCATGTACCAACTGATCAAAAACCAGAAGACTGGAAGAATACCAATAGAATCTTTATCAATTAATGTGGCATGTGCTATAGGTTAATGGAAAAGCACTGGAAGAGGAGACAGGAGAGTTGGATTCCAGTCCTATTTTTGCCAGTCTTATTTTGTGACTCTGGGCAAGCCATGTCCCATTCTCTCAGCATCAATTTCCCTTATTTGTAAAATGAGAGAATTGAATACACTATCTCCAAAATCTCCTTTAGATTTGATATTCTATAGATATGCTATGCATAAAAAGATTGTGCTAATGACTTGCCAACAATAAAGGAAGGTATGTACTTTGAAAGTGCTGATCAAGCTATCCCGTCTCACTTAATGACCTTTATGGCCAAAAGCATGTATTTCAAAATGCCTGGCTAAGATTAAGGATGTACTGAGTGACTGCAGGTGAGAGAAAATAAATTCACTGTCATACATAGGGATTAAACCTCCTTTAATAACCTGTTGTTCTTATCAACTAAATTAATTAACCACAGTACAAACCTCCAGCTAAAGCATACAAAATTTTCAATAGAGTTGATTCTATTATACCGTATGACAGAAAAGCAACAGATTTTTGCTGAGTATCTATCGTGTGACAGGCATAGTAGTTCATGCTACAGGAAATATCAACAATGATAAGATATGGGCTTTATCCTCAAGGAATCCACAGTATAGGTGAAGACACAATACATTAAATATGTACAAAGTCAAATAACAACAAAAATTATAAATAACAGACAAAATAGAAGACATGTCACAAGGCAGGACACGATTACTTGCCAAATGGAGATTGCATATCCAACTTGAGCTATATCAACCATGTTGCCAACATGCCAGATTTTGAGAAGTAGAAAAATAAGATTAACAAATTAATACCCTAAACTTTATTCTGATGATTAGTTTTGAACATAAGCTAACTTCCCTTATTGACAGGCTAGAGATATATACAAAGTATATACAGAACCAAACTGTTAAACCAATCAGTATAGAGCAAAAATGGATGGGTCACTGGCAGAATGACAGAAGAAACTCCATTACAATGTGCTCAGAAAGGACACAGCCATTAACTATCAGGAACAAAGAGATAAGGTTATACTTTTGAAAAAGTTGCTTTAATGTGAGTGAGTTTGCAGAAAATAACTACTGTGCTCAAGAAGAATAAAAGTATAGATAAAAGACAATGTTATACAGTGGAGGGAACACTGATCTTTGAAGTACAAGATCTAGATTCAAACCTTAGTTTTCTTACTTACTATGTGATCTTGGGCAAGCCATTTAAACTTTCTGAATGTCAGTTTCTCCATCTGTAAAATGGGTGAGCATTTTATGCAATTCCTTTACAGTATCCATGTGAGTCAAATACAAAAGGCTGAGATGGGTGCTGATCTTTTCACCCTACAGTAAAAGTGAACTCAGAGAGTGATGCACACACTACATCTAGTGCCCATGTATGCTCTATGTACACTCACTATATCTAATTAACACTAGAAGTACATTTCAGCTTCAGATTTACTCGTGTGCTCGCTGTAAGACTGTTTACCTTCACACTCTGATCCAGGAAAAAGGGGAGAGTACAGCGCTTTTCCCCACCAGCACTGCTTCTCTTGATTGCCACTCATTCCTTGCAGATCAGTATTCAATATAGGAAACTGTTTAGATAAAAGCAAATATAGTAATGAATCAGCATCCCACACATGGGGCAGGAGTCTAGTATTGAAAACAAAGGAAAATTCTGGAAATTTTTCTCTGAGAAAATATTTTGGTTTGTAATCACAAAAGAACAAGAATAGTCATGACTGCTAACTACTGTATGAGAAAGATGTACCAGATAACAGATTAAGGAGAGGCAGAATGAGGGGCTCTGCTTATTAGTAGTGTGAATACTCATGAGTCTTTTTTCCTCTCTTCAGAGGAAATGTTTAATGTTTAAATGTTCTCAACTATAAAATGAGCTAATACCACATGCATGTTTGTATTAAGAAAGCACTTTGTTAACATTAAAGCTTTAGTAAATGTTAGCTGCTAGGCACTGCCTAATTAAAGGATAATTGGGGATTTCTTGGGGAGAAATAATTGGGGGAAAAGAACCTGAGGAATCACTTGCTACTTTAATAATTTAGGCACCAAGAATTAATGAAAAGGTAAGAACACTTTGAATACAAGCAAAAAATGGTCACTGTAGAAAGAAATGGGTATGTTCCAGTCCTGTCAGTCCCTTCAGATTTACAGAGATCATTCACTTATAAAGCTGAGATTTGAAAATCTGCCTAGGTCAGAGATCTAGTCTTCACATGATACACTAAAAGACTAACATAGAAATTCTTCCAATTCTGTTATGAGAGTATAGGGCACATATAAAGTACAGGGAACAAACATTTATTAAAAACTTACTATTTGCAAGATATTGTAGTAAATCACTGGAGTTACAGAATGAGAAACTACAATTTCCTTAAGGAAATTATATTCTAATATTAGGGCATGATATTCACTAAAATAAGTAACACAAGGTAGTAGATTGTAATGGAATAAAAGAGAAAGCAAGATGAAGTATTCTAGGAAAATTTAAGGAGGAAGAGATGATTCAACTTTCCACTCTGGCTGTAGCTGAAGAGGATAACTGAGTGCCATATTCAACTAAGTTATTAAAAAATTAAAATAAATTAAAGAAAGCCTCAAAAATATAATGAAATTAATTGAACCACAGAATCTTGTAGTTGGAAGGGACTTTAGAATTCAATAAATGTAAACTCTTTTCAAATCACAACTCTTTTCAGAAAATTTTTGGAATTTTCTATATGGCTTGATAGAAAGACCATAAATATTTTAAAAACATGATCAATATATTCTGCCTACTGAGCATGCCCAAGCACACAATATTTTATGTAGAGAGTCCATTTCAAATTTTAGTTGTAAGTGGAGGAAAGTAAGAAAGAAAGAATAAGAAATAAAAGGCAAAATGGGATTCACTAAATTTGTCAAGTTTATTTATAGCAGAAAGCTAACAAAAGAGGAATAAAGCCTTAGATTAATAAAATTAAAGAGAAAAGATAATTGTTTAGTTTATTCAGAGAACAAAAGGTATTTAAACTATTCTTATATACTAATGGGCTGATGCTTTTCAAATTGATGAGCTATTTCATAAGTCTTCAAGTAAATAGCCTACCAAACAATGGAATACAGGGAGTAGGTCCTAACCTGTGAGCTGTGAAATTATTCTACAGTATCCATAAATAATCTAACAGTCCTTTTGTAGATGGAATAATATGTCATAAAGGTGTTATTTTTAAATATGTGAAGATGTGATTAAAATACAAATTCATTTAATAACATTACTAAATACATAATACTGAATACCTCTTCATAGATTTTCTTAATTACTGGGTATTAATAATACAATTTATTATC
>CM053772.1:221463182-221506765 GCA_028658325.1 Potorous gilbertii
GCTCAGATATTTGAACTGTATACTGTCAAATGTTACAGATTTAAAACTGATCAGGTAAGTTATTGGGATTGATGACTGGCAGTAACTCAAAACAAAACTTTTGCTGCAAGGCCAAATTAAGGATTCTTTATAAAACTGAAGTTTCCACTTTTGTTTTATAAATATGGTTAGACTACAGCTTTTTAAGTTTTTCATCTTTTAAGTATTACTGCTTCTCAGTTCTGTACCTCTTCCCTCTCCTCCTGGACTTCACAACTTGAATTTGTTATTTATAATGGTGGAAAATTCTTTCTCTCTCTCTCTCTCTCTCTAGAAATCTCCCTGCAAAACCAGCTGAAGAAGCTCAGAAACACAGACAGCAGTACGAAGAAATGGTGGTTCAGGCCAAAAAAAGAGGTAGAATTATTCATCATTGCCAATCTATTTAAAATTTTAGAATTTAGTGGCCATTTTAGATCTTTCTTTTTTAAGTTTTAGTAGAAAGTTGAGCCTTAATGATATGTATGTATTTTAATGGTTTTATTCTGTAAAATTTTAGATAGAAAATGTCCTTCCTACATGCCTTCCTTTAAATAAGTGTTATGAACCTAACGTTAAAGAATAACATAGCCAGTTAAATTTATAACTGATTAAAAAAGAACTTTAGCCTATAGATGCTTAGGACAATTTGTCATTTATTCCTTCTATGTCCACTTGCAGTGTTTTTTTTTGTCTCTTTGCTTGTTTTTGTGTATATAGTTACTTTTTACATGATTGAAGTCATACATTCATTCATTCAACAAACACTTACTAAGCTTTTGTTGTGTGGGGGGTGGGGCCCTGAAGAAGACTGAAAGTTTAGAGTAGTTAATCTATATTCTTGTCTCGTTCTGTTCCTAATTTCAGTTATTTCCGTACATCTCTTGGATACCTAGTACTTAATGTTAGTTGAATACTTATATTAATCACTATTGCTATTCTAATTATAGTAAAGCCTCCTCAGTGTTTTTGGCTTTGCATCACCCTCACCTCTCACTCGGGCATGTAGCAGATCCTATCCACACCTCAGCCCTTGGTTGGTGTCTCTCCCTTTCTCCCCTGCCACCACATTGACACCATCCTTTGTTACTGTGTGTATGAGTTACTACAGTGACCTCCAAAGAGGTCCTCCTGTCACTTTCATTTCCTCTCTCCTTTTATGCTCAGGTTTGATGATATTACTTACTGCTTAATGAATAAAATTCAAACCTTTTTGTTTGGCTTTTTAGGCCATTCATAATTTGCTGCCACTCTTAGCTCTGTAGCTTTATTTCACATTATCCCCTCATATGTGACTCGCATTTGCAACTCCGGTGAATTCAACATAGAATATTAGGTATCGGGATTATCAGTGTTTTCTTTCTTATTCTCTATCACATTGGAAACTTCTTGAGAGAAGACTTTGTATATCTATCCCTGCAATGTCTTGTACAGAACCCTTTTGGTGTTTAATGTTGGTTGAATTAATCAGCATTAGCCGCATTATTTTCCAAACGCATTTTCTCGTTATGTTTGTTAATAAGCACATCTTCTTGAATTGAAACAACACAGGAGACAAAGCAGTGTCATGGGAGGACGTGGGATTGAAAACAGACATGTGTTCTAGTTCTGGGGCTGCCATCATTCAATTGAATATCACCTGACCTCTCTGGATCTCAGTGTTTTCCCATTGTAAAATGAGGGATTTCAGCAGGATAACCTTCTGTGGTCCCTCCTAGCACTGGTCTCTATGCGGAGAATGCTTTAAAAGAAGTACTCCCAAGAGGCTGACGTGAAAAAAGGGTATTTTTGTAGACATTTTATTAATATTGATATCAGTAGTGTTCAAGCATATTCATAGGATAGCTGTGGTCAGCTCTGTGACTTTCTTGCTCATATTCATTTTATAGCAGTACACCTTTTGAAATTGTCTAAGTCTGATGGTTTTTAGTTAGTGTTTCTTTTTTATTTTTTTAATTAGAGCTTAAAGAAGCACAGAGGAGGAAAAAACAACAGGAAGAGAGGTGTCGTTTGGAAGAAAACATTGGGAATGCTGTCTTGGTCTGGAACAATGAGATTTTACCAAACTGGGAAACGATGTAAGAAAAGAAGAGAAATTACTTTTTAATTTAAAGCCACTTCTTTGGAGATGAGCTATTTTTGTTGTCATATTTTTAATTGAAATACATTTAATTGTTACTTGTTGAATATAAACTATTTTTATCCATTAATTTTTAATGGAATTGGTCTCCGTTTTTAGGTCTTATGCTATACTTAATGTATTGTTAGCTAGCCTGTTTTTCATTCATGGTGCAGTGGAAATAACGTTATATTTGGAGTCAGAAAACCTAGGGTCAAACACCAGCTATTTTTACTACTTAGGTTACCTCGGCCCGGTGACTTCCCTGATATCTCATCATGCCTGTTGCTACCTCGTCACCATAACCATGACGGGTAGTATGATAGAGGAAAGAGCAGTGTACTAGGAATCCAAGTGCCAACATTTTATTCCTCATTCCACTACATCCTAGTTGTATTATCTTGCACAAGTCGCTAGGTTGAAGGTTCTTCAGAGGTCATCTTGTTTAACCCTTTCATCTTCCAGAAGAATAAAATGTTCTGTTCTTTTTACCTCTCTATGTTGTTTTTTATTTCAAATGAGATATTATGTGTGGCAGTGCTTTGGGATCCTGTAAATGGGACTAAGAGTTTCAGCACTAAATACTTAGTGATGAACCATGTCCCCTCTTAGAGTCCAAAAGAATATTAAGTCACACAATTTCTTGCCTTAAGATGGGAGAAGAGAGTTTTTGTGGACAATAGTGAAGTTACTCTCCATGGGCCATACTCGTGTACAATACTAGAAGCTACTACAGAATTGTTCATACAGGAACTTTTGGATAAACTGATGTGCTGTGTGTTTGCAGGCTACATAGAGCAAATGATACTTTGAAGTCTCTGTTAGCCACATCACTGAGTGAATGAATACACAAAAATTGATGAGTTGGACTGAAAGCCCCAAGCTAGATCATTCTACCATCAGTTAATCACAATCAGAATGGAGTTTTATTAATTTCACCCTTATTTAGATGTATTAATCCCATTCCCATGCCCTATAGCTGATGTGTTTATCTTTAGTAATAGCGTGTGCATATATAAAGTACCATAAAGGCATTGAAGTAGTGCTGGTTTGAATTTATGCTTCATTTTTACCCAGGTGGTGTTCTCGAAAAGTTCGAGAATTATGGTGGCAAGGTATTCCTCCAAGTGTGAGAGGTAAAGTCTGGAGCTTGGCAATAGGGAATGAGTTAAATATTACTCATGGTGAGTATCTTCTGTTTTCTGTGTACATGTCACTTGTACCACAAATAGTAGTACTGCTTCCCTTGCCTCATTTAGTGTATTATTAGGAAGATTAACTAATAAGTGATGAACCTGAGAATGCCAAGAGTCACTAGAACAATGGGCTGAGTTCAGACTGGGCTTGTGATGCTCTCAGCTCTCCACCTGTTGTCTGCTGCTTCTCTATGTATTGACATGAGAATTGTCTACATCTAGAGTTAAGTTACAGTAGATCAAATTACTGTACAGATCAATTATCACAGTCCTATTAAAAGACTCAGAAGTCTTTTAAACATCTTATTAACATCTTGTGAGTGGAGAAGTGGGATAGTATCAAGTTCAGTTAACCAGCATTTATTAAGCACTTGTTATGTGCTGGGTGCTGGGTTAAGCACTGGGGATACAAAGAAAGGCAAAAACAGTCCCTCCCTCAAGGAGCTCACAATCTGATAGGGAAACAACATGCAAACTATTATATACAGACAAGATAAATGCATGGTAACTTGGAGATGAGTTCAAAGGTATTTAGCATTTCTTTTTTTTAAAGTTAATTTGCTTTCAATTTTCAACAATCACTTCCATAAGTCTTCAGTTTTCTCCCCCTCCCTTCCCTAGATGGCATGCATTCTTACAAGGGTTCTACACATACATTCTTATTAAACACATTTTCACATTAGTCATGTTATATAGAAGAATTAAAATGAATGGGAGAAACCATGAGAAAAACTAAAACACAACATTGCACAAGAGAAAATAGTCTGCTTCATTCTGTGAACCAATTCCATAGTTGTTTCTCTGGATGTGAATGGCATTTTGTCTCAGTTTCTTCTGCAAGAAAAGGCTTCTTGTAGAGGGTCTCATTTTAGCTGAGACTTAAAGGAAGCCAGGAGGTAGATATGAGGAGGGAGAGCATTCTAGGTGTGGGATACAGCCAGTGAAAATGGTAGGAGGTAGAATAGGAAGTGTCTTGTGAGCAGAAAAGCAAAGGGGCCAGAGACATTAGTATCATAGAGTACGTGGAGGGAGTAAGATGTAAGGAGTCTAGAAAGGTAGGAAGGTCCTTGGTTGTGAAGGGCTTTAAAAGGCAAACAGAGGATCTTCTGCCTGATTCTTGAAGAAATTGGGAACCACTGGAATTTACTGAGTGATGTGGTCAGACTTCCTGCACTTTAGGAAAATCACCTTTATGGCCAAGTGGAGGGTGGACTGAGTGAATGAATTCGTGAACAAATAAGACGTTTATTAATTACTAATCCTGGCACCAGGCATACAGTAGAAAGGTATGACAGCCCCTGCTCTAAGGAGCTCTGATTCTAATGGGAGATAGTACAGGTAGAAAGCTTCAGCTACCAGTCACTCTTGCTTTTCAAAGTGCAAACAGAGCAGATGAGAATGCCTCTTCTTTAGTGTCATTTAAAGTGGAAACAGACTTGAGGTAGGCAGAATCCTCCCAGCAGCTATTGTAGTCGCAGGTGTGAGGGGGAGGAGGGTCTGTACCAGGTCATGCCAGTGTCAGAGGAGAGAAGAGGGCATGTATGAAACTTTATGAAGGTGGAATCCACAGGATTTGGCAACAGATTGGGGGGGTGGTGGTGGTGGTGGTGGTAGTAGCATGAGAATCTAAAAGCCTAGGTATCTGGGAGGATGGTGGTGCGCTCAACAGTAACGAAGAAGTTAGGAAGAGAGGAATGTTTGGGGGCAAAGATAATGAGCTCATTTGGACATGCTGAGTTTAAGATATCTATATCAAGTTCAGGGTCTCTAAAAGACAGTTGGAAATACAAAACTGTAGGTCAGAAATTAAGTGTATATAAAGAACTGAGAATCACAGAGATAATCATTGAATCCATGAGATTTGATGAAATTACCAAGTGAAATGAGGGAAGAAGAGAGGAGAACCCAGGGCAGAGCCATAGGGGATAAGACAGGGTGAGTTTCTTCTAGTGGTGATACTATGTGGTACTCATTTCCCAGATTTTTCCATTCCATAAATATGTGTTAGGGACTGTAGGAGATAAGAAAATGAGTACTATAAAGTTCTTGAGTGCACATAACTAGTTATAATATAGGGCAGAAGATGATAATGCTGTAAAATGGTTACTAAATCACATCAGAAATCAAGAAGGTAGATAATTTTTGACAGAGGGTATGAGATAAAAAAGGTGTTATGGTTGGGTCTTGAAGAACCAGTGCAGTTTCAGAAGTAGATGGAGATAAGTCCGGAGCTAAAGAAGTTGGGGCACATGGAACAGCAGGAACCCAGACATCGAGGTATCAAAATATGGATCACGTTTGTGGAATTCTGAGTAGTCAGTTTGCTGGAGTGTAGAGCGCATGTCTGTGTTTGGAGGAGGAGGAGGAGGAGGGAGAGAAGAGTAGAGAGATGTGCTGGAACCAGGCAGGAAGGATCTTGAGTGGTAGAGCAAAAAAACCTCACCATATATGAGTTGTTTGGTAGTGATGTGATCAGCAGTGTTTTCAGAAGATGGAATTGGAAGCAGAATCTGGAATACAGTGGAATAAGAAGAAGCTAGAAGGTAGATAACTTATGGGTCTTGAAAGAGTCCAGGAGAGAACTAAACCTGAGCTATGGTGGTGGCATTGAGAATGGAAAGCACGACTGTGAGAGTCAGCCTTTGGCAGGGAGTCTCCCTCTTCTTCACTACCCTTTCCGTGCAAAGATGGTTCTGACGTTTTGAGCCTTTGTAACTGGGAAGAGGATAGTGCCATTAACAGAATGGGAGGTTGAAAAAGGAGCTGATTTCTGGCAATGATTTCAGTTATGTTGGCTTTGAGTTGAGCGATTAGGTTGAGTTTGAGCTTCCTCAATGAAAAATAGTGTGTATATTATTCTGTTTCTGGTTGTGTCAGTTCATACACATCATTTACTGTTTCTCTGAATTCCTCCTATTCATCATTTCTTCCTACTTAATATTCCATTTTACAACTGCTTTTAAGCTGTTTTGCTTCATCGTTTTGAGGGAATCTATTTTAGCAGGGGTTTAGCAGCTATTACCCCTCCAGGCTTCATGCCATCCAGAGATTGGATAAGTATGCTCTGTATCCTTTCATCCAAAGTATAGATAAAAATATTGAACAGCAAAGCACTAAAGACATATCTCTCAGGATGCCCCAGTAGTGACCACCTTCCAAGTTGATATCAACCCATTTGTGACTACTGTGCTTTCTTGGTTCAATTATACAACCAGTTCCAAATCTACCTAACACTGCCAGGTAGCTCCATGTATTTTCATCTTATTCACATTTATAATGTTGTCAGATACTTTGATGAAATCCATATCCAAATCTACAGCATTCCTCTAATTTGCCAGTATAATTGCCCTGTCAGAAAAGAAAATAAGATTATACTGGCCTAACCTTTGCTTGATGAAGCCATATTGACTTGTTAGTAATCAGTGCTTTGTTTTTTATGTGCTTTGACAACTTCTTTGTACTAATTTCTTCTAAAACCCTGCCACAAGTAAAATAGACATTAGGCTCATCATTGGCTTATAGTTTTCAAATCCTGCCATCTTTATTTTGAAAATTGCCTTTTTCCGCTTTTGCCTCCTACTCTACATAATCTTTTGAAGATTATAGCAGCTTAG
Source organism: Potorous gilbertii (assembly GCA_028658325.1). Lineage (NCBI taxonomy): Eukaryota > Metazoa > Chordata > Mammalia > Diprotodontia > Potoroidae > Potorous > Potorous gilbertii. The sequence goes on from CM053772.1 coordinate 221,470,130, forward strand.
CAATCATATACCTGTTCCTTCAGCACTCTAGAAATTTTTTGGATCTGATGACTTGAGATTGAAAAGGGTATTCAGATACTGTCTAGACATCTCTTTACTTATCTTAGCTCTCCATTTTCTGCTGTTTTTATTCTCTCTCCAGGCCAGACCTTTCCTCTCCCTCCTTTTTAAAAAGAGAGAACATAAGTAAACAAGGTTGAGAAGTAGTTTATCCTTCTACCTGTCACCTGCTATCATCCCCCATGAACTTAAACCTTTTGTTATCCTTGTTAGCGTTCATTATTAGACTTGCTGCTTTCTTATCTTTAATTCTCCTGACACAGTCCCTAGAACATCAGGCTGCTCTTTTGTATTTATGACCTTTTAAGATCTGAGTTGAATGTTGAATTCCTTGTGCGTGCCCATCAGTGTTTTTCAGGCTGTTAGAATGGGCAGCCAGGTGGTCCAGTGAACAGAGAATGAGACTTGGAGTTAGGAGGATCTGACTTGGAATTCTTCCTCAGACAATGACTAAGTTATTCCTTCTCTCTAAAATAGGGATAAGAGTAACACCTGTGTCACAGGATTGTTGCAGGAGTTAAAGTACATAAAGTGATTTGCAAACCTTAAAATGCTATATAATGCTAGCTGTTACAATTCTTCCCTCTTCCTCATCAGAACAATTTCTGCTTCTGTCTAATGTTCTTCTTGAGAGCTTTCCTTCACATTTGTGCTGATTTCTCTTGTATAAATATTAGGTCATTGGATCCTACCTCTCCTCTCTCTGAAGCTTTTGAAAATAGTTCTTCCAAAATCCGAGATGCATGGCAAATTACGTATGACTCTTTCCTTCTCAATTGTGAATACTCCTTAACTCTTCTCCCTAAGATTTCTGCTCTTTCTGCATTAGGAACTAGGTTCTTATCCTACTGAGGCTTAGTTTCCTTAATTATAAGATCAAGGAAATTAAGGAAAGCACAATTTCCTTAATTATAAAAAAGGTAACAACAACTAGAAATATTTACCTCACAGGTCTGGTGTAAAGAATCAAATGAGAGGATGTGTGTAAAGGGCTTTGCAAATCTGAAAGCACTCTAAAATGTTAACTCATAAGAGCTATCATTATTTATCCTTGGTCAGAATTAGATGAAGAATAAAATTTCTCCTTCTTGCTTTATCTTTTGAAGATTGCAATGATCGTTAAAGTAAATGACAAATTTGTAAGCTATTCAGCTTTAGACACAGAGAGAAACTCATATATATTTGTATGATTGAAGTTCCGATTATTTCATTGTCATGCTTTTTGTGTTCAGTTTTTCATCTATTTCTCAAGTTCTTTATCTAATTCCCTCTCTATGTCCCCTACCTAAACTTGCTTCTCTCCATCATGGTTTTCCTCTCTGAGTTACTGGATTTTATCATAGGAGTACATCTTCTCAGTGTAGGATGCTACTCTGCTTCCTTTCCCTTTTATATATTCTGTTCCTTTTTAATTAAGTACTTCCAGAGCTATAATTCAGTCATGAATCCCACCTCACCAAGTTTTCATTGATATCTGTGAATACATTTGTCTTGTGTTGTATTGATTCCTCATGCTTTTTGCCTTGTGTATAACTATCTGGAACAACAGATACTTAAAAGTATGGGTTTTCTTGCTGGGTTTCTTCTTGGATATTATCTCACATGTATAGTTGATTCTCTTTTCTCCTGTTTCTCTGTTGTATCTGCTACTATCTACAAGGACCAGCTGAATTTGTCAGATCTGAGTAAGCAGTTTCCACCTTCCGTTTCCTCTCTTCAATTTAAAGCTTTCTTGATTAGTATGGTCATCTTGTATATCTTTTCATGCCAAATGAATTATGAAATATGCCTAAGGAATAAAAAAGTGGGTGTATGTTAATCTTAGTCAGAACTTGGAACATATTTGCATTTCTACTCCCAACTTTGGCATTGATTTTTTTTTTAACTTTCCTAAAAAGTCATTGAGAGTAAAGAATGAATCCCTAATGTAATTTGACTTCCTTTAGTATGGTCAGGGTCTTTCTTGTTCATTTGTTTTACTAATTCTGTTTGCAATGATATTTGTCATTTACAACTGTTTTGCTTTTCTTTGACTTCCAGCCTTCCCATAGTTGCCAGAATACTCTTGTTGTGAATGCACAAGTCTTACTCTGTCCCTTCAGTTTGTTTCTGCTATCTGTGAGATAAAATGAAATTTACTTAGCATTTAAAGCCCTTCTGCAGGCCACCTCCATCCAGCCTGCCTTATTTCTTATCACTCCTCTTCACATAACCTGTTCCATTCAAACTCAACTGCTGCTTACTTCCAGATTTCCTTCCCTTTCCCCCTTTATTTGGTGGTGTTGGTTGACCCTCTCCCCATCTTGAACTATTGAAATTCTTCTCTTCAAGGCTAATAGTCAGCTGCTACCTTCTTCATAAAGGCCTTTTTAAATTTTCTTAGCTGAAACCATTTTTTGCTTCCTAAAATTTTCCTGGACTATTTTTGTCTGAACCTTTCCTTTTTTGTGTATCAACACTCTGCCTTGTGATTTGTGCTGCTTTCTGTGCCGTATCTTCTGCCATGCTTCTGGCTCCATACTTGTGTATAGTTGGTATTTGGTACATGCTTTCTGACATGGAATTTTTTTTAGAGCGGTAAGATTCGGGGTCTTAATTCTTCCTTATTTTCCTCTTCCCTCAATTTTATTTTTCTATTGATGTGGAACTAGGAGAAAGGAATAAAGTAGGAAACCAGCAAGTTCCCTTTATTCTCTTGTTAGGGTGAGGAGATTCATCCTGTGAGTATAATTTGAAAGCATGTTATACTTTGAGGCTAGGTTTTTTAATATTTTAATATATAGGCTTTAGATTAAAAAGTTAACTTTTGCCTACTTACTAAAATATTTTAAACCCTAGAAAATATTTGTATTTTGACATTTTTCCCCTCAAGTATTACCAACTGGTATATAAAGTAAGTTTTTAAATTAAATTTTATTTTCTTTTCATTTCCAAAGTCCTTCCCTACTCTTCTTCTTTCCCATCCATTGAGAAAGCAAGAAAAACAAAACCCATTGCAAAATTCCATAATCAAGCAAAACAAATTTTAGTCTTAGCCATATTCCAAATAAGAAAGAAGGAAAGAGAAGAAAATACGCTTCATTCTGCACTCAGAGCCCATCAGTTCTCTAAGTGAAGGTGGATAGCATGTTTCATCGTAAGTCCTTTGAAGTTGCGCTGTTCAGAAATACTACATCTTTCAAAGTTGATTACTTCTACTGTATTGCTGTTACTTTATAAATAAATCATTCTTCTGGTTTTGCCCACTTCATTAAATGGTTTTAAAGATAATTTAATTTCTTTTAGAACTCTATGACATTTGCCTTGCTCGAGCCAAGGAAAAGTGGCGATCCCTTAGTGCTGGGGCCTCTGAAGCAGAGAATGAAGGTCTGTTTGTATGTGAATTTAACACACAATGCTGCCATTAACAGTGTACATTAAAAAAACAAATTAGCGATTTATTTAACTGGATTTTAATGTTTTTCTTAATTTAAAAGTAAAACTAAAATTTATGAAGTTTATCAAGTGTTGAAGAAGAATGCATACGGAACTGTTTAGGAATGAAGACTTTTAAAATCTTTTTTTAAATGGGAGAATAAAGTCTTTTAATGATAAATATAATATAGCCATTCTGATTCTAAGTGAAATTTTCATGTGTTAGTATACTGACTCTTGTGTACAACCAGTAGTTTTTCCTTTTAAAGTTATTCACCTTACTTAGAACAGTATCAGCAATAGTGTGTAGAACTTCAAGATGTAGAATTGATTTCTAGAGAAATGTGTTATATACTTCCTCAGAGGAAAGCTACACAGATACTAAAATATTCTTAGAAATCTTCCAAAGCAATATGGCATTACCATTTTGTTATTTTAAAGGTATGTTTGTGTGGTATTTGAGCCCAGAGAGCAACAATGTAAACTAGAAATATCCTAGATGACTTATTTCAAGTGGCTGAATTACAGCATCATTTTGTATGGGGACTGCTTTCTAACTAGCAGTAGTTTTAGGGTTTAAAACTTGAATTATATTATTAAGGCATTTTTCATATAGAGTAATTAGAGTAGTGAATACATTTTTCTGGCTTAACACTTGAACATTTCTTAGTTATAAGATTTTAGAAAATCTGAGATGAAAGTGAAAAAATTCCTAAACATTTGAGATCCTAGTCACAAGTAGATTTGGGGAAATAGTTCTGTTAGAAAATATTTATTTTTTCTTTTTAACTATAACTAGTATCCAGTTTTGATTGTTAAAATACTAATATTCTTATATTCCTGTAACTTTGTAGTTAATATGAGCTAACATAGCTAATTTGTCAAATCATTCAGTTTTCAAAGCACTGGAAAATATCTCACAATGCTCCAGTAATAAGTTGGTTTTTAAATTTCCTGATTTGGACAAAAGTTAACTGTTAATCCACATGGATCTTGGTTTAAAAATGTTGTGTTAAAAGTAAACTTATTTTGTGTGAATTGATTTTATGTACAGGTAGTGTAGTATATTAGAAAGGTCTATATTTTTAATCTGGTCTACTACCTCCCACTTTATGTCACTCAAGTCTTGTCCTCTTTGTTTGGAAAGGTGAGACGAGAATAACTGTTTTTCTTTTAAAAAAATTAGTCATCACTACTTTTAAAGATAACTCCCACTTGATTTCAGATATAATTATGACAGTGTACTCACTAAGAATCCATTAGTGACATACAATTACAAAATCACTGATGCTTATAAACATGAACATATCTGGCTCTTATATGCGTTGTTATTCTTTGTTTTTGATAGATACAAGTTTTTCTGCAGCTGACAGAGAAGCTAGTCTGGAACTAATTAAACTGGACATTTCTAGAACATTTCCTAATCTCTGTATTTTCCAGCAAGTAAGTGGCATATATTAGATATTTTTACTTGAGTATTGTCTGCTTAAAATTTGAAGATGAGGAACTGTACATTTTTATAAATGACATCAGAATATACCACTTCTCAGTTTTTAATATTCTATCCTTAATGATATAGAAACCCTTTACTTATTACTATTTTAAGGCCTTATTTATTGACATGTTTAACTGCTTGCACTCATATTTCAGGCACGTATTTCATTAGGTGTGCACTGATTAACACTACCATGTTTGTGCAGCGGAGGTTTGCTGTGTCTGAGAGTGGATAAAATGTACAGCTTTGCACATCTTTTTGGTCTGTAGAATGCAAACACAATATTTTGAAATGCCCACGATCATAGCATGTTACTCAATCAAACAACATTTAAGTGCTTACCCTGTGCCAGGCACTACCCTGAGCACCCAGGTTATAAAGAAAGTGAAAGCAGTCCCTTTCTTGAGGGAGTTCACATAGGAGAGACAACATGTCAGTAGCTAAGTGCCCACCCAGAGAGTGCTGGGAGGTGCTTCCATTCTATCCAGACCTCTATAATTGGTGTTATGGGTTTGGTACAATGAAAGCCCCTAATAGTAAGCTCATTCTCTTATACAAATTGAACTTATGTCTCTGAACCTAACTCATGACCCATGCTGTCAATCCATCCTTGGCTTAATTTCCTGTAGCACAGTTCCTGGCACATAGTTGATATTAATAAATGATTTCTGTTTGAGAACCAACCTAATGTATTTATTTGTTCTTTCTTTTTTCTCATGTTTTTAACGAACCTTTGATTTCATTGGAAATTTCTGCACCAGTGCAAATTGGTACTGTCTCTGCAGCTTAGACTCTTAGCTCCTTGAGATACTGAGTGATTTTTCCAAGATCACACAGCCAGCATATTTTCATAATGTACTGAAATTAGTAGCTTTAAAAACTGAAATTGAAATAGCTGAAGTTGAAATACTAATAAATGCTATCGAAGAAAGCTGGGAAACATCTTTTTCTACTACTAGCAAAGATATAAAGGAGAGTAGTTGCTAGATGGAATACCAGGGTGAAGTGAAATTTTTTTTTAAGTTGGGGAGGTCTGAGCATCTTTGAATGTACAAGTAAAGAGCCCTTGGAAAAAGAGAAAAAGAAGATTCTATAAAGAGAGAAGTACTTGTAAAAGGTACATCCTAGAGGAGGTAGGGAAAGAATCTAGAGTACAGGGAGGGAGAGATCAGCATGATGGTCTCATTAATTGGTAGTTTCATCCCTTTTTTGTTTTCCACATTAATAAAATTTTGTGCTTCCTACTGTTGGTATTTATAAAAGCAAGTGAATTGAGCTTTTTGATTTCTCTCAAAGAAAACCTACCAAACTGTATTACTTTTTACTTGTGTATGACTTCTCCACCCCATTCTAAATAGTGAAGCGTTCCAGTAGTACACAGTAGTTGAAGGGGAAGGGAACAAAACTGGTGACTTCGTATATTTTGAAATACCAGGAGATTACCTGTAGGGTTAATCTGTGAGATTGTACTTCCTACATGTGACAGTACTTACATAGCTAAAGAAAAGAAGGTGAAACTGCGAGGGTAGAAAGGGAATGGGAAGCAGAAACTCATTGAGAGGTATAAGAAGCAGAAAAGATGAGAGTGGTGAAGAAACAGAATGAGAAACAACAAAATACTTGTCTGTATCATCTGTATGTTTTAGATAGAGCTTATTTTTTCTGTTCTGAAAAAGTGTAACTATGTAGGAGAAAACAAGCAAGGAATGTAAGACTAACACTCCAGCATTCCAACTTAACCTATTGCTTTTCTAAAGGGGCTGGGTTCTACATTTTGATAGTGAGATAACTTCATAGGATTAACTGTGGATGGCTGGTAACCCATGCTAATACTAACCATATTCATGCATGTACTGTTTTTGGTGTTTGATTGTTATAGGGTGGTCCATATCATGACATGTTGCACAGTATTTTGGGCGCTTATACTTGTTACAGACCGGATGTTGGTTATGTAAGTGAAGTTATTCTTCAGTGTTTTGGGGTGGTATAAGCTCAGCAGAAATAGAACTTTTTTGTGTATAGCATATTACAATAGAAAAATCTCAAGTTAAATTACATGACCTTTTCGTTTTTGATAAAGAGAGAGAATGAGGAGTCTACTGATAAGTGGCCTGTCCCAGATTGCATAGTCAACGATGGATATAGAACTTCTGCTCCAGACACTTCTAACCATGGCACATTGTTGAAAGTCTGATTGGTCGACATTTCTATTTTTGTGCCCGCCATATTAATTAGTTTCTTACCTTCATAAAGGCTATTTTTGAGGCAGCATAAAGTACACACAGTGAGGGAATTTTTTTTTTTCAAGCATGCAGTGAAAATAAGTTTTTGTTTGTTTTTATATGGTTCTTCTTTGGGGTTAAAAAAGACAGGCTGACAAACATATGAAGAATAATGGGGACTTGCAACAGATATGAATGGGGGCTAGGGAAAAGAGCAAAGATAGTAGATAACATTAAGATGAACCGGGGACTGTATCCATAATCTTCATCTAAGTTCTAGAGTTTGAGTTTCAGTAGTGAAATTAGTGATGGGGGCACGTAGACGGGAAAGGGCTATTAATTTCCCTTGTAATGTGTTGGAATGGAGAGTGATAGTTATATTTTGAACGATAAGAACACCCAACTTTTAGTTTGAAAAATGTAGTGAAAATGTGCACTATATGTATACATATCCATTTTGGTTGATACTAGTTTAATATTTTTCTTCTTTTAGGTTCAGGGCATGTCATTTATAGCAGCAGTATTGATTCTGAACTTAGATACTGCAGATGCCTTTATTGCATTTTCTAATCTTTTGAATAAACCGTGTCAAATGGCTTTTTTTCGAGTGGACCATGGCCTTGTGAGTATTCTGTAGTTGCTATAGTCATTTTTATGACATGTTCCCCTTTTATCAGTAGTGTGTAAAGAACTAATTTTTGTTGTTGATTACTCCTTGCTCTATCTACTTAACTTTGATGTTTCAAGACTTGAAGTAGTTCAGCTCATTGCTATTTTTAAAAAGTCATTTTTTCCAGTAGCATTTATCAGAAGTGACATATAGACCCTAATCATAGGCAAAATCAGACTGAATGATATTATTGTAGGCTATAGTTGACCACCAAGGGCAGAGCAGCACAGTAGCACGTTTCTTTTATGAGTAACTGTGACCTGAAGTGAATTTGATTATAGAATTTTCAACTTAACCAGAGTAATCACTCTATAATTGAATTGTGTCATCCTAGTAATTATTGATTTCCAAGCTTCACTTTAAGAAATAAATTTAACTCAGTTTTGAAAAGGTAGAGTATAGTTGTTGGCTTCTATCATTTTTTAAAGATACTGGAAAAATATCCAATATTTCCAGAAAAAAGTGATTTTTAACTTTGATGGCAACACAGTAGATGGAGTGCTGGACTTAGAGTCAGGAAAACTTAAGGTCAAAATCCAGCCTCATACATTTTTATTAGCTGTGTGACTGACCTTGGGTAAGACATTTGATCTTTGTCTAACTAAGTTTCTTCATCAACAAAATGAAGATTAAAGCACCTTCTTTGTGAAAATAAAATGTTAATATTTCTAAATACTGATATTTCTAAAGTGCTTTGTAAACCTTGAAGCGCTATTTAAATATTATTATGAAGTAAATTTAAAAAGTATAAATTTGATTGTCAGCTATTTATTATTATGTATTAAAACCCAGAGGATTTGCAGTCAGAAAACCTAGATTTCAGTATTTGCTTTGTTCCTTATTAGTTGCATGACTTTACACATTAAACTTTTTACTTACACGATAAACTTATTACTTACTTTCCTCATCCATAAAATGAGCTTGTGGGAATAAGTTACCTTCTATGATTCCTCTCAACTTTGAATCACGTACTATTAAGGAACTTTTCATTAAAGTTGCTGTTGTTTAGCTTTAAAACTTATTTCTTATTTGCTTAAACCTCTCCAACTGAAAAAAATCTTTGTTCAGATTGTCACTACCAGGAATATACCTTAATTAGTTCACTTCATTTGTTGTCAGTTTTATAGCATTGTTTGGAATGTAAAATATTTTAATGTGTCTGGCCATTTGTTAGGGGGAGGAATGTAGAAGTGATACCTGTGATGGGAGGTAGATAAATTAAATGACCTCTAAGTTTCCATCATACTCTTTGATGAGTTTTTCCTTTAAAGAAGAAAGAGAAGAATTCAGTTTTCCTAAATTTAAGTATGTGTCAATAAATTGGAAAAACACATATTTGCAGGTACACATGTAACTAGTTTAGCTTTTGTGTCAAATTGAGCTTGTGGAAGAAAAATATCAATACTAATGCTGTGCTCTGTGATTTAGGCCTATCTGTCAGAAACTTAATTTAACATGAATCTGTGCATCCAAGCCATTCCTAGCTTGAGGAGAGAGATGTCCAAATTGGCCTAGTCTTCCATTCCCTCTGATGTGACTCTTTGTCAAAGGAAAATGTGAGGTTTATTTATGGAAATCGTGAACAATTGTGTTCATCCTTCATTGCCAAAGAAGACCATGACATCAGAGAAATGATGACATGACTTGCACTTGACTTTGTTTTGAGTGAGGGAGGGCTGTGCAAGGTCACCAGCCTCACTTCTCCAGAGCCATCTGATTCCAGCGACCAGATATTTATCAGGATGACTGGAGATGGCCCAGGATGCCGAGGGAAAGATACGTTAAAATGTAGTCTGTGTTAATCTTAAAGTATTGATGAGGAACCAAGTTGCCTATATCACTCCCTTCCCTCCTGATCATGCAAAGGGACTTCTTCCTTTCCACCCCATCTTAATCCTTTTTCTGTGAAGAATAAAGGCAGGTTCTAGCACCAGTTATTTCAAGTGGGTAGGGAAGCAAAGATGTGAACAAAACCTGAGTTATTCCTCTTAAAAGGTTGGAAATCACCCCTCATCCATTTCCTAAGGAAAGTGTTTTTTTTTTTTTTATCATCAGCCTGTCACTTACCTTACCAGGGAGCTTTCTCCTGAGGATTTTGGGAAGAGTTTTAAAGAATTGTTCTTTCTTAATATCCTTAGTTTTACTAAAAAGATGTTTTGTTTTGTTTTTAAAAAAAAAACATGCATCCAGTGTATTGGGGAGGGGGGAGGGGACAAATGGGGAGAAAATTTTGGAACCCAAAATCTTGTGAAAATGAATGTAAAAAGTTAAATAAATTTATTTAAAAAAAAAACATGCTCCTACAGGTGAAAATTAGGTGTAAGCATATTTTTTCTTGAAAGATCAACTCGGGTATTTGAGTGTTCGGGCACTATACTTGGTGCTCTTTGGGATGCACAGATGAGAAGATGGAGCATTGCCTAGTAGAAGTTGATTGTTTTTTAATATAATATATGCTTTCTAGCCAAGATATATAGAGTTAATATTTTGGTATTTAATGAATTTCTACAAAATTCCCATTTTATGGGAATATAAAATTATGTTATGTAAGTTGCAACAAAAAAAATATTCATTGAAAGGATTATTTTACTTATAATTTATAAAAATACATTTAATTTTGTTATAGTACCTTCTTTAAGAAGTTGTTCATTGGGATGTTTGATCTTGCATAACTATTTAAAAACCATGCAGCACCTCCTCTCCCCTTCTTTATTGAGGTGGGGAGCAGAAAATTGCTTGGTTTTGCTGAACTGTCTTTTCCCCCACTTTAAAATACCCTTGTTACAAGGGACAACTTGTTGGCTATGAAAGGGGGTATATTTGGAAATAAAATGCTGCAAAAAGCAAAAGATATAAATAAAAATAAGATTAAGAAATAAAAATGATGTGATGGAGTACAAGTCTTATAGTGAAAAGGTACATGTTTTCAACTCTTCTGTTTGGACAGATCATGTAATTCTCTGAACTTCTTTCCATCTCTGTAAAATGAGGGGAATGTTTGCCCTACTTTCTTCCTCAGGTTGTTAAATAAATATGGAAACTTCCCCTTTCTTCCCCAGATACTAAAGCTCTATATAAATGTAAGCACGTACTTCTGTTACTAATTCCTATGAAATATGTGATGATGGTCGTGATGTTAAAAGTAGCTCTCACCCCCTTTGGGGGTGCCGAGTTTTCTACTTGTACTAGCCAACATAAAGTTTAGCAACCACAATGACTTGCCAAATACTAGCAGAACTCCTTCCCAGAAAGAGACCTAGGAGATACTTTTTCAGATAAAATAGTCTCTGGGTTTGTTTGTTGCTTTTTGGTTTTTGTTTAACACAAAAAGTATTATTGTTACTCTAAGTTGTTTCCAATGAATTGAGGTCCTGGCTCTAAAAAAAGAATATATTGGAATAATTCCTAACGCCTCTACCTTTCGTGAGCAGTGTTGATTTTTGTGTTCTGTGATGACTGAGTATGATAAATGAATATACATTAAACAAGATTGACTTATGCATCAATAATTTGTTTAGTAGTACATTTCACATTGTCTCTACAGATGTTGACATACTTTGCAGCATTTGAAGTATTCTTTGAAGAAAATCTGCCAAAATTATTTGCCCATTTCAAGAAACATAACCTAACTCCGGACATCTATCTAATTGACTGGTAAGACTTAAGAGATTTATTCGGTGTTCATTTCCATACAAACTCCTCATTTTTTCCAATTTATCTAAGTTCTTCCTTCAGGGACCAGCTCTTAATATATCTTTTTCCATGAAGCCTTCCCCAGCTGTCTCAGTCCTAGGTGATCCCTTTAGAGAAGAAAGCCAATGATCTCATTGTACATTTATACTTTGCTTCTTGTTTCTAGCTGTAACATCAGTGTTTTTAAAAGTACTATTTCTTGAATGAATGAAAGATTTTGCTTGTGGAGGGTGAAATATTGCCTAGTAGATGAATCATAGCAAAACCTTATTAGTGGTAGAGTAGACTTCACTGTCTTCTTAAGGATCACTTCTCTGCCAATTTGCCTGGATTGATTTGTTGCTATCATCTGGAGCTCATAGGCTCATTAGATTCCATACAGTATTTGTAAAGCGAGACAAAATTTTGACACGTGTCAGAAACCACTAATGACCAGTCCCTAGGCTTGGAAGTAGCCACTGTGACACAATTAATATGTGGTCACAGACCACTGATTGGAAAATACTTACCTACAGTGGTCTCCGAAGAAGGGAGCGACAGCATGGCCCATGGATGTATAATTAGCCATTCAGAGAGTGGACATCTGGGTTGCATGTCACCCTCCTTACCATTTTCCATTTTATCCAGTAGCCATGCTGCGTAGATCCTACGCCCTTCACCACCATTGTTACTATGCAGGCTTCAAACCTCAAGTGAGAAGTCTCTCTCCCCAGGGCAGTTTATAATTTAGCCATGGCCAAGGGCCCTAGCACTTACAAAGGCAAAATCCTGTCGGATTACCGAGGGATTGTAGCAGGCGGTCTTGACACTAGGACAGAATTAGCTGTGCAGCCATTAGCAGGCATGCATCTTAATTGTTTCCTCTTTTCTCTTTTCCATCAATCCCACTTCTCTTCTCAACTTTCCACTTTCTGTTGGGACACAGCCATTCTTCTAGGGAGCAGGGACTGTCATCCTCACTCTCACTTCACTGCACTATCACTTGCCAGATCTTGTTTTCCATCCCTCCAGCATTTCCCACAGCACATCTTCCCGGCACTCATAGGAAGCTAATTATACCCTCCAGGTTTATTTCTCACCATGAACCATTGTAGTATCTCCTCTTTGGTCTGCATTCTTTAGGCCTCTCTCCACTCTAGTCCTCCTCTACTAGGCTGCCTAAATGATTTTCCTAAAGCCAGATCAAAAGTCAATAAGCATTTCTTGGTTAAGTTGGCTTACTTTGTGCCCAGCACTGTGCTAAGCAGTGGTTGTTGTCCTTCGTCTTCGAAGAGGACCAAAATAACATCATCATGATAAAGTGAAATTTCAGTGTGTCCCACTGTGGCTGATCGACTGATACGAGCTTGGAATACTCTACCACATGTTGGGCACAGATAGTCTGTGTGAATATTTGGGGTGGATATCCCAAATTTGCACATCCTACGTTTACTTTGTGCAGTCTCAATTCTGCTTTGCTCATAGAGCACAGCACTCTTTATGATGTGGGCAGACCATGCTGAACGGTCCTATGTCAGTATCTCCCATGTTGTACAGTCAAATCCAAAGTTCTTGAGAGAGATCTTAAGAGTGTCCTTGTATCACTTCTGACCACCATGTGATTGCCTGCCCCATGTGAGTTCTCCATAAAATAGTTTTTTTGGCAAGCCTCATTTTGCATTCAAAAACATGGCCAACCCACTGGGGTTGCATTCTGTGAAGCATAGTTTGAATACTTGGTAGTTCATCTCGAACAAGGACTTCAGTGTCTGGTACCTTACCCTGCCAGGTGATCCTCAGAATCTTCCTAAGACAGTTCAATGGAAGCGATTCAGCCTCCTGGCATGGTGCTGGTAGACTGTCCATGTTTCACAAGCATATAACAATGAGGTCAGCACAGCAGCTCTGTAGTTTGGTAGTCAGTCTAATACTTCTTCTCTCCCAAACTTTTCTTTGGAGCCTCCCAAACACTGAGATAGCTCTGGCAATGTGTGCATCAAACTTATTGTCAGTGTGTACATCCCTGGGAAGTATACTACCAAGGTAATTGAACTTATCCACAGCATTCAAAAATTCTCCATTTGTTGTAACTGATGGTTCCACATATGGATGGTGTGGTGGTGGCTGTGTTTTCTTGGTGTTAGTTATTAGGCCAAAATTAGCAGAGGCAGCAGAGAATTGATCCATACTTTATTGCATCTCAGCTTCAGAGGCTGCACTGAGTGCGTAGTCATCTGCAAACAGAAAATTATGTACCAACACTTCCTCCACTTTGATCTTGGTGTGTAGCCTTTTCAAATTGAAGAACTTACCATCAGTACGGTAGTTGACCTTGATGCCATGTTCATCCTCATTGAAAGCATTTGACAACATGGCTGAACACATCATGCTAAAAAGCATGGGAGCTAAGTACTAGAGATACAAAGAAAGGTAAAGCTCCCTCCAGGAGCTCAAAATCTAGTGGGGGAGACAATATACAAACATTTATGTACAAACAATTTACATACAGGACAAATTAGTCATTTCTTGGCAGAAGGTAGGATTTAGCTGAGATGTGAAAGAAGCCAGCAAAGCTAGGAGGCAGAGGGAGAGAATTCCAGGCATAGAGGACAGTCAGGAAGGTGGTATCACTGGATGGATGATAGAGTCTGTGGAGGACAGTACATACAAGAAAATGGGAAAGGCAGGGAGGGGCCAAACAGGATTTTATATGTGTTCTAGATGTAATAAAGAATCACTGGAGTTTGTTAAATAGGTAGGTGACATGATAGAAGGAGGTCTTTGGACTTAGGCTGTGAGCCTGTGAGACTGGAAAATGTTGGTGCCCTGGGAAGGGTTTGGAGAGGAGGAGGAGATCATAGCTTCAGGTTTGAACTTGTAAGGTCTTTGAGATACTCAGCAGGCCATTGGACAGTCAAAACTGGAGGTCAGGAAAAGTTGGGGTGGATACATAAATCTGAGAATCATTTGTATAGAAATAATCATTGAATCCATGGGAACCAGTGAGGACAGTGAAGGTCTAATCAGATCTCTTCTACTTGGTTTTCTCTGGTGGTTTCCTCTTACCTCTAGGATTAGATATGAAGTCTTCTGTTTGGTATTCACAGCCTGTCCTCTTGCTGCCTTGCCACTCTTCTGGCTCATTGTCCCCCTCTCTGTGCTCCGTGGTCCTTTTGCATTGGCCTCCTTATGACTCCACAGTCTCTCTTCTCTGTGCCTTTACACTGGACAATCTTAGTACCTACAGTGCCCTCCCTTCTCACGTTTGCTTCTTGGAATCCCTGGCCTCCTTCAGGAATTAGCTCTGCTGCCCCCTTCTGCCCATCCTGCCTGCTCCCCCACAGTTGCTAGCGGTATCCCGTTCCCCCCCCCCCAACCTCCTTGACCCCACCCTTCCAAGGCTACCTTTTGTTTGTAGTGTATATATTCTTCATATGCTTATTTATATACAGTCTGTCTTCTCTGTTAGGTTGGAGGCACCTTGAGGGTAGGGAACATCTCACTTCTATCTTGGTATCATCTTCTTGGCTTAGCAGAGTGCCTGGCATAAAGTAGGTGCTAAATAAATGATTGTTGATTATTTGATAATGGCATGGATTTTAATCTACTTATCAGCTTGGACAACTGGGTGATGCAGTGGGGAGAGCACTGGGCCAGGAGTCAGGAAGACCTGAGTTCAAATGTAGGTGAGTCAGTTAACTTCTATTTGCCTCATTTTCCTCTTTTATAAAAATGAGGTGGAGAAGGAAAAGGCAAAACCACACTAGGATCTTTGCGGAGAAAACCCCTGAAAGGATCACAGATTGTTGGGCACGACTCTCAATGACTGAACAATAACCACAACAGGTCAGGCCCCAGAGTAAGAAGAGCCAGCCTGCCACTGCTCTCATTTAGATGGATTGTCCCACGTTGAACATAGTGCTTAAGAGGTGGTGTGATAGGGAAATATACTGGGAGAGGGATCCCTGACATGTTTGGTATCTTGTTCAGCACATTCCTGGGCAAGTCACTTAACGCCCATTTGTCTTAGTTGCCTCATCTGTAAAATGGGGTAATAACAACACCTACCTCACAGGGTTGTTGTGAGGATCCAATGAGATAACATTTCTGAAGTGCTGAGCGCGGTGGCATACCTCAGACACAGGACGAGGTGTGTAAATGCGCTGTTATAGCTATCATTGAGATTCCTTTATCCTGTCTTTTGTTTTGAACCCAATTTTAGTATTTGATATTTATTCCTCTACATTTTATCTTACTCTATTTGATGTATCATTGTAGACTTTCAGGATTTTTTTGGCTCTTAATTCTGTCATCTAGTGTGCTACCTTTTACCTTCATGTCATCCACAAATTCGATTAACTGGGTATGTATGCTTTCATCCAGGTCATTGATAAAGATGCCTAACAGCATTGGGGTACAAGGACCTAGAGAAGGCAGAACTAAACAGTTCTTACTTGCTTCTGTTTGCTTTGCCAAGCTTGAGGTAGGCAGCGTGGCTCATTGCAGAGAGCACTGGTCTGAAGGCCAGGAAGGCTGGAATTTATAACTGATTTTATGATCTTGGGCAAGTCAGGGAAAGGCTCAGTACTTGAGACAATTTCTTTAGGACTATTAAGTTGCATAATTGGTAAATTGAATTTGCCCACCCTTGTCAAATAAAAAAAAAAGTTAATATTCATCTCTACATTTTTGACATGTTCTTCCAGGAACAGTTTTTATTCATTTAACATTATTCTAAATTCAAGCATTGTTCTGTTTGGGAAAAAATTGTCTAAACTCTCATGGATTTCTCATGACTTCAGACAGAAGCAATATTTATAGGAATCTTGAATAAGGAAAAGTTCACAATATGATAACATGTGGTTTGGGGTTAGCAGTTTGCTCTAATAGAATAATAGTCATTAATCTTATCTTAAAACCACTCAGTTCCTTCTTAGACTCTGCCTTTAGGTTAGTCATAGTTCTAGTCTCTCTGTGGGGGGGGAAAAGCAACTTAATTAATCAAGTAAATTATTTTAAACTTTGTTACCATTCTTAATGCATTTTCCCTGGGGATTTACTTTTTGTTTTTGATTTTTTACATAATTTTGAAAAAGAAAAGCCCAGAAAGGACTTTATACTAGAGAAATATTCATTTCTTAATATTTTCAGTTGAACTAAAAATGAAGTTTTTAGTATGGTTTTACACACCAGAGTTCCTTGCATCGCAGGTCCCATCCCTATCTTTTCTTTTCAAAAAATGACCTTCAAACTCCAGAAGTGAAACAAAAATAAGTAACAGGGAGTCTGAACCCAAAGTAACTGAGAATGCTTGTTTTCAATGAGTTCAGCCCACCAGACCTAGATGAACTTTTTCCTGGGATATACAACTTACAGGTGAAATAACTGATTAAAACAGTTTTGGTACATATGACATGTAGACATGGTCCTGATTTTCAAAAGTGAAAAGCAAATTGTTTCTCTTTTACATGGAAACTCTGGACTTTGGTTATAATATTCCTGGGAGTTTTCATTTTGTATTTTCTTTCAGAAAATGACCAATGGATTTCATTTTCCTTTACTCTCTGATAAGATAAGCTATGGGCAGGTTTTTTTCTTTAATGATTTCTTGAAATATTACAGATGAGTTATATCTTTCATGTAGTCCAAAGATTGTTAAATTATTTCTCCAGGTAACTTATTTATGATATAAGATATCTTACATTTTCTTCTATTTTCTTTTGTTTTTTGACTTTGTTTTAATAATTTTTATTTTTAATTTCTGTTTGGTCCATTCTAGTTTTTAAGAAAGTTGTTGCTTGGAAATGGTTTTCTTTGTACCATTTATGCTAAACTGTTAATTCTCTTTTTAAAGATTTTCTTCCATAGCTGTCATTTCTTTTCTATCTTTTTTCTTCTACTGTTCTCATTTCTTCTGAGTTCAAGAATTCTAGACGAACTTGCATCTAAACTGTGTTTTTCCTTTAGATTTTTTGCTTGTTGATGTTCCGGAGCCATTACCTTCTTCTGAGTTTGTGTCTTGGATATCCCTATCATCAAAATGACTTTTTAATGGCTTTATTATTATTTCTCATTCCTCCAATTGTGCTTGCTAAATGGAGAGTTTATATTCAGACTGGACTCTGCATACTTTTGAAGAGAATGTGTGAGCCTTTTTTGGGTTCAGATTTTATTTTCTGGTGTGCAGATGCAAAATGTATGCTTGCCAAAAAGACTTTTATAGAGAACTCACATGGGGCAGGCAGTCACATGGTGGTCAGAAGAAGCGATACAAGGACACTCTTAAGGTCTCTCTCAAGAACTTTGGATTTGATTGTGCAACATGGGAAACACTGACACAGAATCACTTAGCATGGTGCACTCACATCAAAAAAGTGCTCTGCTCTGTGAGCAAAACAGAATTGAGACAGCACAAAGTAAATGCAGGATGCGCAAATTTGGGATATCCACCCCAAATATTCAAACAAACTGTGCCTAACCTGTGGTAGAGCATTCCTAGCTCGTACTAGTCTGATTAGCCACTGAAATTTCACTTTATCATGGTGATGTCGTTTTGGTCCTCTTCAAAGATGAAGGACAACAACCAACCAACCATTACTCATTCCACAGTTGGGGCTCCATTTCTCTCCCAGCTCTGCTCCTAACTCTGGATTTTTCCACCTTGATTCTCTGCATATATGTCTCTCCACTTCCCCTACTCCCCACTTTCCCAGCTCCCTTTTATATGTTGTCTTCCTGCATTGGAATGTAAATTTCTTAGGAACTCTGATCAACACAATAACCCATCACAGTTCCTAAAGATTCATGATGAAATATGCTATCCTTTAGATAGAAATGTGATGGGTTTAGAGTACAGATCAAAGCAAATTTCCTCCCTTCCTCCCTTCCTCCCTCCCTCCCTCCCTCCCTCCTTCCCTTCCTTCCTTCCTTCCTCCCTTCCTCCCTTCCTCTCTCTTTCCCTTATTCTTTCTCTCTCCCTCCCCTCCCTTCCCTTCCTTTCCCCACCCTCCCCCTGGAATTTGTTTTACATGAATATATACATATATGTATGTATTTAGTAGGGCAGGAGGTGATAGGGTGAACAGAGTGCTTGGCCTGGAATTAGGAAGGCCTGAATTCTAATGTGGCCTCAAATATTTACTAGCTATGTGACCCTGGGCAGGTCACTTAACCCTGTTGGCTTCAACAACAACAATACTTTCACCACAAAATTTCCTTTCCTTCTCAAGGAGTGAAAAAGAGGAGAGGAACAGGAAGAGACTTTGGACCTGAAAACAAAATTGAATTAAAAAAAGAAAAGCAAGCTGTGAAAAATAGAAATTTGTAGTTTCACGTACAATCCTACTCTACATTGCATATGGAAATGCTTTATATAGTGTTTGTTAAATTTAGAAAAGCGCTTAGTATGCTGAGTGCCTGGCACATTGCAAGTATTTAATAAATCTCTACCTACTGGAAACTTGGTAACTGCCTTCTTAATAGGTAAAAATTGAATGGGGAAGATTAGAGCTTTTATTTAAAGAACATTTCCAAATAATTAGATATAGGGATAAAGGACAATGACTATACCAGTGATTTTCCTGACTGAGAACCTCCTCTCTGTGCAGATTAGCACTTCTCTGTAGCTTGGTCTTGGAGAGTTGCTTGACAGGTTATTAAGAAAAAAAAGCACACATACAACTTGCTTCACTGGTTTTCTTTTGATACCAAGAGAAATTGAGGAAAGCCTCCAGTAGGTTGGGTATACCTCTTGTTGCAAATGCAGGAACGATGTGAATAGGAGTCATGGAGGATGGGAAGGTCTGGATGAGTTGTGGGTAGTGTCATTGAAGGTAGAGAGACCTTTTAGCCCTTGGAGTTGTGCCCTAATAACAGTGAAACAAAACCAGACCTAGGTTGAGTTGCCAGCACCGCCTTTCTGGCAGAGTCTTGTTTTGCTTCATCACTTGACACTCCCTTACTTGATGTAGATGTGAGGGAACAGAACATTTCATAACTGTCAGTGCCCTCCTACGCTGATTTCAATGTTCAGACAACAAAGAATACGTATTTTGTGGGAGGTATGAGATGAGGTCATTTAACTTGTCAAAATATTTCCAGTAATAATCAAATGAAGAATTTACAAAGAGACATAAGTGGATTTTAGAGGGAAAAATTTCTTGAATTAAGGGATTTGATAACTCATTCCCTGTTTAGATCTTTCACAAAATTTTCAGTTTTACCAGTATTTTTGACACAGTGATCTTACTATTATGATGTTTAGTTTTTGAAGAAAACTTTTAGAGTTGAATATATCCTGTTGACTGGCAAGTGCTCCTGCAGAGATACTATCCATAGCTCTTAAAGACCCAGAAAACAAAGTTCTTGTCACCAAAATCCTTGGCATTGCCAAATGATTCAACATCAGAAAGAGCTAAGATTTTATCAGAGGAAGTGACACTAAAGAAGCTCTACCATCTGCTTTACCACTGTACTATAATAGTATGCTGTGGGACCTTTTCATGTAACTTGGAGAAGAAGCCTTCTGCTCTGTGGAAAACTAATCCAGTAGGGAGATATCGTGTTCAGATGTTGATTTTGTACTTCTGATAACAGGTTTTGTTTTATACTCCTTACTTGAAAGGCTGTAATTTTGTCGGTGTAGATACTTCTTCTTTTGACAGGGATTGTGATTCTTTCATAACTTAAATCATCATGGTGAGTTGATATGGTTAATAACTTTATCACCTTGCAACCAGCTTCATAGTGTGAGTCTCTCCAGTCTTAGCCAAAGTGGATCTTGGACAGCAAATTTGGATAAACCGGTGATCAAAGTCTTATTGACTCTGTCTAGGAGTCAGAGTTTCTTGCTTGCTATCATTAAGCATCTGAGATGTAGAAGAACCTAGGATTCTCAAGAGTTATGCCAGTAGAGCACTAGTGCTTCTAGATTTTTTTATACTATGAAAAGTCTCCAGGTACTGTCCTGGTGAAATCCTGTGGCTGCTCTTTGAGTAGTGACAGATAAATGATAGGATACATTTTGAGCTAGAAGGAATTTCAGAGATTCTGTGGTCTGAATCCTTCATTTTCTTCCTGAAGAAACCAGATTTAGGCAGATTAAAAAAGCTCAATGTCAGTAGACTGGTCCATAAGTGATGTAGTTTTTGGCCTTGAGAACCCATGAAACAAAGAAAAATTTAAAATGAATCTCAGTTTGCAAGTCCCCTTCTTTAGTTACAAGCTGTACAGTTTAAGGTATTAGCTGTTGATATTCTCAAAGTGAGATTCTTGTTGAATTGTCATACCTGGAGGAAATAAACCACATTGTTGCTGTGACATACCAGATGACAAAAGCAAGTTGCTACTATAGATGGAAATTGATTCAGACATTCCCTTTGGAGAGCAAGTAGTAGAAGTGGCGGGTTCTTTTTAACATGTGTCCAAAAGCAGTAAGAAAGAATTGCCTGTCACTTTTGGTCATCTTGCTTGTGCCATGTTCATTGGGAACATTTACAGGAAGACCACAGTGAAGGTAATTCACTCCCCACATCTAGTTTGTTGCCAAGTCCTGTCATTTCTACCTTCATAACCTCTCCATTATGCTCCTCTTCCTCTTCTTTCACATTGCCACCTTCCTGGTGTAGGCCCACATTACCTCATTTCTTGCACTGTTGGAATTGGCTGCTGGTTGATTTTTCCTTGCTTCAGACCAGCTATTGAATCTTCCTAAAATCCAGGTGTGACCATGTCACCACTCTCGCCCATTCAACAAACTCCTATGGCTTGCTATCACTCCCATAATCAAATATAATCCCCCCTTCTTTTTTAGCTTTTAATGCCCTTTCTACCCTTCTAGTCTTTTTAAAAATTATTTGTTTGTTTTATTTTTAGCTTTAAACATTCATTTCTACAAGATTTTGAGTTTCAAACTTTCTCCCCATCTCTCCCCTTCCACCCCCTCCAATACACCCCAAGACATTCTGATTACCCCTTCCCCCAATCTTCCCTCCTTTCTATCACACCCCTCCCTTCCCTTATCCCCATCTCCTCTATTTTCTTGTAGGGCAAGATAGATTTCTATGCCCCATTACTTGTATTTCTTATTTCCCAGTTGCATGTAAAAACAATTTTTAATGTTCATTTTTAAAACTTTGAGTTCCAACTTCCCTCCCTTCATCCCTCCCCAGCCATCCCCACTGAGAAGGCAAGCAATTCGATATAGGTTATACATGTGTAATTATGCAAGTCATGTTGTGAAAGATTAACTGTATTTCCCTCCATCCTGTCCTGCCCATTTATTCTATTCTCTCTTTTGACCTTGTCCCTCTCCAAGTGTTTACTTCTAATTACCCCCTCCTCCCTTCTATCATCCCTCTCGCTCCACTTGTCCCCTTCTTCCCTACTTCCCTGTAGTATAAGATAGATTTTCATACCAAATTGAGTGTGCATGTTATTCCCTTCTTAAGCCATGTGATGAGAGTAAGCTTCACTTTTTCCTCTCTCACCTCCCCGCTTTCCCTTCCATTGAAAAAACGTTTTCTTGCCGTGTTTTGTGACAGATAATTTGCCCCATTTCATTCCTCCTTTTCTCATCCTGATACATTCCTCTCTGACCCCTTAATTTAATAATTTAGGTATCATCCCTTCCTATTCAGCTCACCCTGTGCCCTCTGTCTATATGTATATAATCCCTCCAACTACTCAAATACTGATAAAAGTGTCAAGAGTTACAAATATTATCTTTCCATGTAGGAATGTAAACAGTTCAATTTTAGTAGGCTCCTTATGATTACTCTTTCCTGTTTACCTTTTCATGCTTCTCTTGATTCATGTGTTTGAAAGTCATGTTTTATATTCAACTCTGGTGTTTTCATCAAAAATGCTTGAAAGTCCTCTATTTCATTGAATGACCAGTTTTTGATATATTATATTCAGTTTTGCTGGGCAGGTGATTCTTGGTTTTAATCCTAGATCCTTTGACTTCTGGAATATCATATTCCAAGACCTATGATCCTTTAATGTAGAAGCTGCTAGATCTTTTGTTATCCTGATTGTATTTCTACAGTACTCGAATTGTTTCTTTCTATTTGCCTACAATATTTGCTCCTTGACCTGAGAACGCTGGAATTTGGCTACAATATTCCTAGGAGTTTCTCTTTTTGTATCTCTTTCAGGAAGTAGATTCTTTCAATATTTATTTTACCCTCTGATTCTAGAGTATTAGGGCAGTTTTCTTTGATAATTTCTTGAAAGATGATGTCTTTTTTTTTTGATCATGGCTTTCAGGTAGTCCCATAATTTTTAAATTGTCTCTCCTGGATCTATTTTCCAAGCCAGTTGTTTTTCCAATGAGATAGTTCACATTGTCTGCTATTTTTTTGTTGTTTGGTTTTGTTTTATAATTTCTTGGTTTTTCATTAAGTCATTAGCTTCCATCTGCTCTATTGTAATCTTTAAGGAATTATTTTCTTCAATGTGCTTTTGGATCTCCTTTTCCATCTGACCAATTCTGCTTTTTAGGGCATTCTTCTCCTCATTGGCTTTTTGGAACTCTTTTGCCATTTGAGTTAGTCTATTTTTTAAAATGTTATTTTCATCAGCATTTTTTTGAGTCTCCTTTAGCAAGCAGTTGACTCGTTTTTCATGATTTTCTTGCATCACTCTAATTTCTCTTCCTAATTTTTGCTCTACTTCTCTTATTTGATTTTCAAAATCCTTTTTGAGCTCTTCCATGGCCTGAGATCAATTCATATTTTTCTTGGAGGCTTTGGATGAAGGAGCTTTGACTTTGTTTTCTTCTATTTGCATGCTTTGGTCTTTCTTGTCACCAGAGTAAGATTCTATAGTCTGATTCTTTTTCTGATTTTTGCCCATTTCCCCAGCCATTTAATTAACTTTTGAGCTCTTTGTCAAGGTCTTTGCTTCCAGTGGGGTTGGAGGGTGTACTGTCAGCTTCTCTGTCTCCCCACAGTCTGGATCTAGAGCTCCAGAAACAGTGGCTGTAGCTGTCCCTGCTGCTACTGTGGCTGCTCTACCCCTTCTCCTCTCAGCTACCCTGGGGCTGGGACCAGACCACTCCACTCTCCTGCACTGGTTCCACAGACTTTTTTCATTTTTCCAATTTATCCCCAGTGCTTTGGGGTTGTGAAGTCTGGAAACCACCACAAGTGCAAGAGACTCAATCCTCCCAAGGCCTGCTCAGGTCCTCTCCGTGCACTCACTGGACTGTGCTCTGCTCCCAGAGTGGCGTGGTAGACACTTCCTGGCAACCTTCCAGGCTGTCTTGGGCTGAGATTTGCCTTACTCCATCATTCTCTGGGTTCTGCAGCTCCATAATGTTTTTAGAGCCATTTTTTTTGCAGGTATGTGGCTGGGTTTGGCTGGAGTGCTTTATAAAGATCATGCTGTTACTCTGCCATCTTGGCTCCATCCCCTCCCCTGCCTCCCCCTCCTCCCCACCCCCCCCAGGCTTATTGTGCCTTCTCTCCATGTACTTCATAATCCAGGGGCAGTAGACTTTTTGTTGTTACTTATACAAGACACTCCATCACCCCAAACCTGGACATCCCTCCGGCCTGCAGACTGCCTCCCCCATCTCCACCTCTGCCTCCTGACCTCTTTCAAGTCTCTGCTAAAGTCCTATCTTCTGCAGGAAGCCTTTTCTTGTGTTCCTTAACATGAATGCCTCCCTTCTGAGATGATCTTCATCTTATCTTTTTGTACGTGATTGTTTGTATATTGTCTTACCCTCTAGACTATGAGCTTCTAAGGGTGGGCACTGCTTTTTGTCTTTTCATTGTATCCTCAGTGTGTAGCATGTTGACTGTCATAAAGTAGGTACTTAATGAAACTTGAACCATGATCGTAGTTGATACAGTTGGGTTTGAAGAGATATGAAGGATAGAATTTGACAATACATAGGGTGGAAGAGGATGAGGAAGAGGGAACACATTTTAACATAAGAGCTCTGTTGGCCCTGAGCTCTCCAAGCCCTTGCATCTGTATAGTGCCACTAGCCTGAAGTACTGTTACTCACCATTTTCATTGACTGTCCCCCATGCCTAGGATTGTCTCTGTCCTCATTTCTTCCTTCTGGCTTCTCTAGCTTCTTTCAAGACCTAGCTAAATATGTACCTTTTAAAAGAAACTTCCCAATTTCTTTTCATTCTAGTGCCTTCACAGTGTTATTTTCAGTTTATCCTGTATATAGCTTTTTCTCCATAGTTGCTAGCATGTTGTATCACCTGTTAACAGTGTGAGCTCCTTGAGGACAGGGACGGACTGTCTCTTGCCTTTCTCTCTATATCCAGTGCTTAGCACAGGGCCTGGCATGTAGTATGTAGATGCTTAGTATATGTTTGTTAAATTGACTTATGTGCCAGTATTCAGTGGAGAAGATGTAGAAGCAGAGAAGTTTTAATAAGAGCTCCACAAGGCTATCCAAATTAAATCAACATATTCTCAGTGACCTCAGTACAGAGGTAAATATAGGGGAAGATGGCACAATATTTGTTGGAAAATATGGCATAGGATGATGAAGCAAGTCCAAGGATGTAGACAGTAGTAGTACAGGAGCAGTATGTCATATATCATGAATACTTTCTTAAATTTCTAAAAAGTTTTATTCAAAATAAGAGTATGATAAGCACAGAAGAAAATCAACTCTCCTCCTTTCTCCTTCAATGAAATTGACAGTATTTTCAGATAGAAAGGATGTGAATTCTAATATGAGAGTCAAACTATTGAGGCTGAAAAATAGAAGACGGATAACTTGAAGACAGACTGTCATCGTTTTTTCAGAAAGTGTGGAAAATATAAGTCAGTTTATCCAGTGAGGAAGACAGAGTCTAGACATGGCCCCAGTCAAGAGAGATGGGAGCTGCAGGCAACATCTGTCAGCTTGGGATGGAAGTTTGTGTCTGACATGGTACAGAGGAGGAGTAAAAAATCTGTTGGTTCTGTGGTGTCGAGAAGCATGGAGATGGGGCAGGGAGAAGAGCACATTTACAGAAAGCCTGGCCCAAGGCTTGGTTAGGTCAGGTCACGCTGAGGCTCACAGGTAGGACACAGAAAAGAGAGCAGTGAGGAAAACAGATTTGTTTCCCAAACTTCATCAGCATTTGAACTCTTGCATTGTATTTAAAATCTTCCTGTAGGAAATAGAAAGGTCACCAAAGAAAATAGAAACGGAAAGAGCACCTGGAGCAGATCAGATGGGACCAGAAGAGGGCCATATGGGAGTGGAGTTGTGGTGGGGAGCATTTGAAGTCATTAGAAGCTAACTTTCAAGATATCTGGAAGAGGGGAGGATGTCAAATAGTTGGATGTTATGAATCCAGTTCAGCAGGCATTATTAGCAAGTCATTGTGCATAATCTCAGCCCTCAAGTAACTTGCATTCAAGAACCATGAAATGGGAAAAATAAATTGACAATTAATGTTTCTGTTTTCTTATCTCTACAAAATATTAGAAGTTATACCTGTGAAAGACTGGAGAAGAAAATGGCAAGCTTTTAATTTTATAAAAAGATAATCTAGAGCAGATCAGTTGCCTGAAGTGTGTAGGAGACTAAATGCAAGATCCCCCTGGGCTTACAGTGTGTGTGTGTGTGTGTGTGTGTGTGTGTGTGTGTGTTTAAATCACATTTAGATTTTTCGACAGATTAAATAATAGCTAACTTTGTTTGAGACTATATAATTACAAATATTAATCAAGGCATAGAGTACAGTGGTATATGCTCACTAACAGTGTTTGCCGCCATCACAGAAGATGTTCAGTGAAGAATACATGTGAAAAGAATTTTCTGTAGGTGGCACATAGCCCAGTTTGAAGTGATTTTATGTTGATTGAATAAATGGGTTATTATTTGCAGAATTCAGTATCTTTCACTTCAAACTATATCCCCCTTCCTGAGGCACTTATTACTGTTGATTTGTTATGCTCACTTGGCTTTTGCAGCCAGTGTAGTATAATTTTCCTGATGAAATCTACCACCTAGAGTTTTTGTAATTCTATTCTTAGAAAAGTGAGTGGCTTTTCATACAGTGTAACCATAGAACTTCATTAAATAAGCTCCTTCATAGCCTTAGGGTTACATCTATGTAGATATGGCATGTAAAATGATAGAAACTCATGACAGAGTTGGGAGGGAACAAACCAGCGAGTCCCAAAATAGATTGGCAAATTACTTTCTGTATGAAAGAGATCATAGAAAAATATATCAACTGTAGAGGAATTTAACTATTAATATAAAACTTAGGGAATTCTTTTGTAAAGCATTTGCTCTTTCCCATAATTTTTGGTCTTTCCAGTTGTATTCTTAATATTCTTGAAGCAAGACTTGTGTTTTCCAGTCAGCTTCCCTCAGTCACAGGTCAGCTTACTGGAAAAATTCACTTTGCTTCTTTGCTGACCCCTGCTGGGAAAAACTGCATTGCCCTTTCTTGGAATGTTATGTATGTGGAATTAGATACAGTATGTAACAATACATTTAAGTAACTTGTATCTCTTCAGTAATTCAAATACCACTTAGTATGGAATAATGCCCGTGAAATTTGAAGGGTGTTTGAAAAGCAAAGTGCTTATGTAAGTGCATTTGTGTGTAAAATTTGAAAATGAAGGCAAAGGTATCATTAACTCTTTTATATCCATTTGTTATTCAGTCACTGAGTCAAGTCTGACTCTATGTGACCTTTTGGACTTTTGTCCATGGGGTTTCTTGGCAAAGATACTGGAATGGTTTGCCATTTCCTTCTCCAGCGTGCCCTCATTTTACAAATGAGGAACTATGGTAAATAGGGTTTAAGTGACTTGCCTAGGGTCACATAACTAATACATGTGAGAGGCTAGATTTGAACTTGGATCTTTCTGACTCCAGTCTAATGCTCTATCCGCTGTGCTACCTGGTTGCCCTATTTTTTTTTATTAGCATGATGGAATAAATTGTTTTAGGACAAAGAATACTCTTTCAGTGTTAATGACTTGGAACCTGCGTAACTGCTCTTTAAAATTATTGCAGATCCTAAACAACTCATACCAAAGAAAGAAACCAGGGCTTTTGTTTTAGGTTCTAAAAGATTGAAACTGATTGTATTTAAGAGTTTTCTTGGGGGCTATAGGAGGGTGTATAGAAGGGGTTTAGAGGGGGGTAGGCAAGGAAGTGGAAGGCAATGTAGTGGGTAGAAGTAAAGAAGAGGAAGCAGGAAGAATAGGAAACAAGAGCTATGCTGAAACATCAATACAAAGATCAGGAGTAGCATGTGTTTGGGAAAGTATATGTCTGTATATGTATGTATCTATGTATATGTGTATGTCTATATTCATAGCTATGGAGAAAAGTATCTGCACTTAATTGTAGCCTTTTGGGGAGAGGGGAAAAAAGAACCAAGGGGAAAAGTACACAACAGAGAACAAAAGAAAACTTAAAAGGAGGCAAAGAAAAGATGGACAGTTTTTAACAAGCCGTGTAGTATTTATCATATAGGCTTTCTTGAAATGAAAATTTATGATTATATATTTTGAATCTTCTCATGTTCTGCTGTGCATGACATGCTTCCCCCTTTCTTCCTTTGTATTTAAGTTCCAATATTTAAGTTTGTGATATGTTTTTGTTTCCTTTATTTGTTCCATATTTATGTTCTGGTATTTGAGTCTAAAATAAAATTTTTAAAAACAAGAATTTTCTTTTTGCCTGATTCCAGACCTGAAAAACTTGTCCTCTCATTTTCAGGATTTTTACCTTATACAGTAAGTCTTTGCCACTTGATCTGGCATGTCGAATATGGGATGTGTTCTGCCGTGATGGTGAAGAGTTTCTGTTCCGTACTGCTCTGGGAATACTTAAACTGTTTGAAGATATTTTGACCAAAATGGATTTTATTCACATAGCCCAGTTCCTCACAAAATTACCAGAAGATTTGCCTTCAGAAGAGTTCTTCACATCTATTGCTGCAATTCAGATGCAAAGTAGAAACAAAAAGTGGGCTCAGGTAAACAACTTTACTATTTTAAAATTTCCCCTTCAAATATGTGACTTTACTAGGCAAAAAAATGGAATAACGACTTGAATTTTTATTGCATCTTAAAGTTTACATCTCTCTCTCCTCACAACTTTGTGAGGCAGAGTTAAGTATTATATACATTTTACAGATGAGTAAACTGAAGGGAAGTGATTTTTACTGTGCTCACACAGTAAGTAAGTAAACATTTATTAAGCACCTGCTATGTGCCAGATACTTGTGCTAAGCACTAAGTGTCAGAACTGAAAATAAACTTAACTCTTTGGACTGTCAAATCTAGACTCTTTGCACTTTATAATACCATATGGTAGAACAATATAATTCAATTAATAAATGGGTGTAAAATCTGTTTCATTTGAAATCTTGGAAGAGAAAATAGTAAAACTTATAAGCAAACATTCACTACATGAGGAGCTAGGAAACTTTGGCCCTACTCCTGGGACTTCGCACTCTTTGACAAGACACTTAATTCCTATGGGCTTCCATTTTCATGTTACCTCATTTACTCCTCACAGCCTTTTGAAACAGATAGTTTCTCTATCATCCCCATTTTATACATGAAGGAATTCGGTGCATGTATGGCTCAGAGATATAAATTGGCTTTCCCAAGGCCAGATGACTAAAAGGTGACAGTGCTGGACCTAGACAGATGTGTGTGGGGCTCCAAGTTAATTCTCTGTTCAGCAATAATTTCTACATTGTGATCTTGCTATTCTATTAAATATTTATCTTTTAAAGAAAACGTGCAAGGTAAAACGTACCCATTTGGTATTTCAGACCTGAGGCTTGCTTCCCTTCTCTAAAAGGGGAAAAAAATCTCTGCCCCACCTTTCTTGAAAAGTAGTTGTCAAGGATAAAGAAAAGATAATGGTTATGAAAGTATTTTTCAAAGCACAAAACATTAAACGTATCAGGAAATTATTAACAAATATAACTGTTTCTTACAGTGTCGGGTGCATCATAGGCACCTAACTATATGTATTTATTCATTGAATAAATCTTTAATTCTTAGAGGGTTTTGCCTCTGAAATGATAATCCATGTTAGTGTTTTAAGATGATATTCCAGGTATCCTGTACATAACTGTTTGGCCTGACAGCTGAATGAAGAGAATAGGTTGTAGACTGCTATGGACAATTGGGAATTGAATGCATCATTTTCAGTCAGTTAGCATCGAAATACCTCCATGTGCCAGGAGCTATGCTAAGTGCTGAGGATACAAAAAGAGGCAAAAGACAGTGCTTGCCGTCCAGAATCTTAGAGTCTAATATTAGTATCACCATCTGTTGTTAGTGTTCATTCTGTTTGAGCAGTGATAACTCTAACCCCTCCCTCGCTTTGAGATCCCTTACTTTGGTGTTATATGGGATTTGAGATAGTGTGAAACAAGAGTTGGCCTGAACAAGCTATTTGGTGCTGAACTCCAAGCTCTGTTTTTGTCTGAGTCTCTTGGAAATAGCACTGCCACTGCCAAGTCCACTTTTGAAATGATATAGGACTAGGTCTTGTAGTTGTTTTCCTCTTAATAAAATCATGATGTTGCTACTAGCACCAGTAATGGTGACATACTTTCTCTACTGTATGCGTTTCCTGGTAAGTGTTTTGAACACAAAGTTTAGCTCTTTTACACGTGACATTTAGCATTTAGACTAAATTATATAAATATTGTGTACATATCCTTAATATACCCTCTTTGGTAGCGTCTGTGTGCGTGTGGTGGGCGGAGGATAAGGAACGCTATATGAGGTGTAAGAAGAAGCATTGGATATAGAGGCAGAAGAGAGGGGTTCTCCTGCTTATGTTATTTACTTTATGACCTTACCCAAAGTACATCACTTCTCTGTAGCTTAGTTTCATCATCTATAAAGCAGGAATGATATTTCAACCATCTGTTTCTCAGGGTCATTTTGAAGAAAGTGTTTTGTAAATTGTAAAGCACTATACAAATGTGAACTATATCTATTAGTGGTGTTTGCATCATTTTTGAGTTATTCCTTTAGTTAAAAGTAGTTTGAAATGAGAAATCCTAAAAGTTTGGAAGTGCTTATGATAGTGCTAGATTTCCTTTTGATAATACAGTCATAAAAACTAAATGCTGGCAGAATCAGAATGGTGGAGTAAGAGCAAGCATTTTTGCTGCTCATCCAGCACATTTTTAAAAAATTTTAATTGTGAAATTTTTAATGTGAAACTCAGCCATGCATAAGCCAACAAACCTAACCCTGAGTCAAAAACCTGCAGAGCTCAGATCAAGAGGGCAAGGAACAGACTTGCCTTTAATCATACCACTTTAGAAGCACTGAAAACTTTCATGGTTCCTTCTGAAGTTGTGAAACCAGCAAAAGGACATAAAAGAACAGAAGTTCAGGCTAGATATCTCTGTTCTTCTCTTTGTCCTGCCCTAGAAGTGAGCAGAACCTAATATTAACATAAAATGCAAAATCAAGAAGTAGGCTAGAAGACTGAGAAATAAAAAAAAAAAAAAAAGGAAAAAATGTAGCTTGAGCCACTGTGGTGATAGGGAAGCTCAAGACATGAACACAGAAGCTGACAGTGATCGGAAACATTTATAAGTAAAGCCTCAAAGAAAAGTACAGATTGGACACAGACCCAACAAGAATTCTGAGAAAAATGAAATAGATTTTTAAAAGAGAAAAAACAGGATTTAAAAAACCAAATAAGAGCAATAGAGGAAAAATTGTAAGAGAAATGAGAGCTATCAAGAAATACCAAGAAATGAAAATTAACAACTTGGTAAAAAAATGTAGAAAAGCTTACTGAAGAAAATACATTCTTGAAAATTAGAATTAGTCAAGTGGAAGCCTCCATGAGACATCAAGAAATTATAAAACAAAGTGAAAAGACTGAAAAAAAATAGAAGAAATTGTATAATTTCTCATAGGAAAAAGAAAAGAAAAGGAAACTAGACTGAGGAGTTATGATTATCTGTAAGCTGTGAACATATGAAAAGCTTATGTTAGACAATCATATTTCAAGAAATTATAAAATAAAACTATCCAGATATTGTAGAACCATAAGGCAGAGTAGAAATCAAACAATCCATTGTTTACCTCCTAAAAGAATATCCAAAATGAGAACTCCTTGGGATATTATAGCCAAAATCCAGAGCTCCTAGATCAAGGACAGTATACTGTAAACAGAGAGAAAAAAAGAATTCAAGTACCTTGGGGTCTCAGTCAGGATCACAAGAGATTTAGTATTTACCACTTCAAAGAAACAGAGAGCATGGAATATGATATTCCAGAAGGCAGAAGCACTGGGATTACAACCAAGAATCTAGCTCCTCCCATCCATCCAAAAATTCCATGGGGAAAAATGGATATTGGATAAAAAAGAGGATTTTCAAGAATTCCTGATAAGAACAGAGCTAAGTAAAAATTTTGACATTCAAACACTAGACTCAAGAAAAGCACAAAAAGGTAAACATGAGTGAGAAATCTTAACAGAATAAATAAGGTTGAACTATTTACAGTCTTATATGGGAAGATGATGATACAGTAACCTTATCATCATCAGGGATCTTAGAGAGAGTGTAACCAGAGAGCCTGGGTATGATTATGTTTGAATGATCTCTACAGAATAATGGAACGGTGAGAAGAGGAATGCATTGGGAGAGGGGAGGAAGAGAGAATAGAAAATTACTTTATATAAATGGAGTACACCAGGAAGAGTTTGTTCTGTGAAGGGAGATGGCTACATTTGAACCTCTTTTTCACCTGAACTGGTTCAAGGAGGGGAGAATACACATGTCCAACCAGGAGTAAGAGGGAAAGGGTTTAACAGAAAAGGATTAGGGGAAGAAGAGAGAGGGTAGATTAGGGAAGGCAGTGGTCAGAAGTAAAATAAACTCTCAAAGAGGGGACAGGGTGAAAAACAGTATACATGTAATAGACTAGGATGGAGACAAGTACACAGTTTGCAATCATAACTATGAATGGAGTAAACTCACCTATAAAATGGAAGTGAATAGCAGAATGGATTAGAGACTGTAGTCCAAGAATATCATATACAAGAAACACTCTTGAAACAGAAAGATGCACATAGAATTAAAATAAGGAATTGGAGCAGAATCTTATTCTTCAGCTAAAATAAATTCTCAGACAAAGTAAAATTAAAAATAGATCTAATTAAAAGTGATAACAGGGAAAGTGCTTAAACTGCTTTTACTTAAAGGTACCATAGACAATAAATGAATATCAATGCTGAACATATATACACCAGCTGACATATCTAAATTCTTAAAGGAAAAGTTAAATGAGATACATGAGAAAATAGTAAAACTGTAATAGTGGAAGGACCTCTATTTACTCCTCTCAGATCTAGATAAGTCTAACCATAAAATAGGTAAGAAGTTGAGAGGAATAAATGGAAATTTTAGAAAAGTTAAATATGCTAGACTTATGGAGAATGTTGAATGTTTGTCAACTGTGCAAGGCATTTTCACAGAAATTGACCATGTATTTGGGCATTAAAACCTTACAAATGCAGAAAAACAGAAATATTAAATGCACTTTTCTGACCATGTTGCAATAGACATTTCATTCAATAAAGGTCTCTAAAGCATAGATTAAAAATTAATTGGAAACTAAATAAAACCACTGCAGCAAAGTGGGAAAACCTTTGCAATAAATTTCTCTGATAAAGATCTCATTTCTAAATGATATATGAAATGGAGTCTGACATACAATAATCAGAGCCATTCCTCAGTTGATAAAAGAATACGAATTGACAGTTTTCAGAGAAAGAAATTCAAACTATCAATGTTCAGTCATTTTTCAGTGGTATCCCAACTCTTTGTGACCCTATTTGGGGTTTTCTTGGCAGAGATATTAGAGTGGTTTGCCATTTCCTTCTCTAGTTCATTTTATGGATGAGAACTACCTGAGGCTGAACAAGGTTAAGTGACTTGCCCAAGGTCATGTAGCTAATTAGTGTCTGAGGCTAGATTTGAACACAAGATGAATTTTCCTGACTCTAGATCCAGATCTCTATCCACTGCAACACTTAATGGCCCGATATTTTAAAAAATAATTTAAATCACTAATAATGAAAGAAATGAAAATTAAAACAACTCTGACATACCCCATTACACCTATCAGATTGGCTAAAATGACAGAAACAGAAGATGATAGATTCTGGAGGGTCTGTGGGAAAACAGGCACTTCAGTCCACCGTTGGTGGAGCTGGAAACTAATCCAACCATCTTGGAGAGCATTTGGAACCATGTCTGTAAAAGCATTAAAATGTATGTACCCTTTGACACAACAATACCAGTATACCTGAGAGGGATCAAAGACAAAGGGAAAAGACTCAAATGTAAAATCCTTATAGCGACTCTTTTTGTGGTGGCTAGCAATTGAAAACTGAGAGGATGGCCATCCACCGGGGAATTGTTGTGATATATGAACAAGCTATAGTGTATTAACATGTTGGAAATACTATTGTCATAAGAAATGATGGGGTCGTTTCAGTAAAACATGGGAAGACTTGCATGAACTGAAGCAATGTGAAGTGAGAAACAGGAGACTAATTTATACAGAACCAGCAATATTGTAAAGATAATCTACTGTTAAACACTCCTGAATTCTGGTCAGCACAGCAGTTCCAAAGGACTCATGATGAAATAGACTATTTACTTCCAGCTAGAGAGCTGATATATTAAGAATACAGACTGAAACATATTTTCTTCCTTTTTGGACATGGCTAATGTAGAAATTGGTTTTTTATCACTCTACATATTTGTAGTGGGTTTTGTTCTTCTTACTTTTTTAGTGGAGTGGGGCAATGGCAAAGGGGAGAAACAGTTTGGAGATTCTAAATTTAGCAATCAAAAAGTAAACAAAATCAGCTAAAAACCCTAAGGACCATCTTGTTTGCTTACAGATACATTTATTAGAAATTTTCTTTATTGAGTAAACAGTACACTGCTTTCTCAAAGTAAATGAAAAAAGTCAGTCTGACATAATTTATGGTATATACTATAGTACAATTAACTTTTTAAAGTTCCTGTATTGATGCTTCTTTGTATTGTTTGTTTTGGTTTCCTCTCCTTAATAGGAAATCTTATTACCTTGGGAGAAGAGGTTAAAGTTAATTGCTAACATGAATTCTAAGATTGTTTGTGGATTTCATCGATATGTCATTGTAATTCAGGGATAGATATTGTCACCTTAGCTTTTAGCAGCAAATTGTTACAAGTGTTGTAGATATCACATGTTCTTACGAGTTTCATTTATGTGTGTCATATGAGTCAATTTGCACAAAGCCATTTGGCAGTTATAAAGTTCTCTATATCTGTCAGCTATCAGTACTATTATTTCTCATTATCTTTCAAGTTAAAACTTGAGAAGATTTTGTGGTGGTAAATTTTCTTATTTGAATTGTTTAATCATTGTGGGTCTTGTAGCATGCCCTGTAAAACCCACTGTAAAACTCTTACATCTAATCCATTTTTTAACTGCCTTTTCTGTCATATCTTTCATGTGATTGTTTGTAGGTGCATGTATATTCCAGGCAGCCTTTGGTTAATTGTCTCCCTTCTGATTTCTAGGTACTGATTGCATTGCAGAAAGACAACCGGGACGTGGAAAGGGGAAGCCCTTCCCTCAGACACTGACACTTCAGATGTACTGGGGCAAGAGATATCCAGGTGGCAGATGTCTTACTTTTAAATGGATACAAGCATCTGAGAAACATCAAGTCTGTTATTTTCAAGTTTTGTTTGTAATACTGGAGTTGGCCTTAAAAACACACTCCCACACATAACCTTTTCAAGAGTAAACCAAGGCTTAGCCTTAAGAAGCTCAGTGGCATGATGACCTGATGTTGATTGTACACAGCCCTCATACTCTGGGCACGATTTTGAATAAGAGCAATGACAAAGTTTTTCCTTTCGGTTTCCATGTAAGTTAATTAAATTTTAGCAAGTCAATATGAGATGCTGGAAAGTACTTTATACACTCTTGTAGCCAAAATACTTAAGAAATGTGCTTTTGAAAATCTCTTAATTGGTGACACCAGTTCATATTTGCATATTTTTGTTAAAGAAGGTATTCATTTCATGAACTGTTTTTTTTTTCCCCAAAGCTCTGGGTCATGTTTTTAAAACATATTTACCAAAGATAACATTCAGTGAAAATGGGATTGTATATTGATACAAGCAAAAGAGCTACACATTATTGGGCAAGAGAGCTGTTGTTCGTTTTAGAGTTTTACCAAGTTGCCTTTATAAAGTTTCTTAGCATATGTGTTTGTTTGAAGTGACACATTTAATATCCAAAGAGTACCAAGTTCTCCCAGAGACTGTTCCCCTGCTCTATTGGCAATCATACCAAGAGGAAATAAAAACTTGGTGGGTGGAAGAACATAAACAGCCTTTACTTGTTGAAAGAAATAGAAGAAACACAACCATATAAGATACGACTATACAATATCTGTATGAATGCAAGGTATGTAACAGACACACTCAGAAACAAAAAAAGAAAACCCCCAACAGTGGGTCATGCATGAGGGAAAGGCCACTTCTTTCCCTGACTTCATTAGCTGAATGTCAGAATAAATCATAAGTGCCCATGATTACCTCTATGTATGGCATCATGCGCTTTAGAAATTGTCATCATCACAGAAGAATGAAGCAATATATACCTAATAACCCTGCCCTAGGACATAAGAATCTTTTATGTCTGTTGTAACCACAGACAGTTTTCCTAGTAATGTAAATAAGAACTTAAGTTATTCCAATTATAGAAAAATCAGGGTTTTTTTGGACAAAAATTTTATAAAGGGGTGATAATCTCTTTGTGAATCCATGACTCTCTCCCCTATCTCCCTTCCCAATGCCCAGGGATCCACCAACTTTTTGGTTTCTTAAAGTACAGTTTTGACCAGTTCAGAGTATATAGTAATGTGACTTGACATTCCCATAAGCACTTGAGGAGTTTTATCACACCATGCAAGAAAAAGGAAGTTTTTTGGTTCTTATTTACACTTCTCATTCCTAATTACATACATCTCTAAGTAGGTTGTTGCTGTTGGTGGGTGATCTCTTTGAGTATATCAGAAGTCTTAGGCCCATCCAAACCTG
>CM053772.1:221507265-221528204 GCA_028658325.1 Potorous gilbertii
TCCACCCCCACCTAGATCCACCCAGCTAGTGCTTGGGGTCTGAGATTCAAATGCTGCTCACCAGCCTCAGGGCTTTCAGTAGCGGGCGGCGTGCTATTCAATGTGAGCTTAAGTTTTGGTGCTCAGGTGGGGACAGGGCCGCCTCCCAGGCTTAGTTCCCTCAGGGGGTTTAGGCAGAGACCTTCAGTAATGGATCTGGGGTCCTGCCTGCTCCAGGAGCCTCTGGCCACCTGCTGCCTCTGCTGCTGCCTCCCGAGGGGGCCTGAGTTGTGGAGACACCCCGCTCCCCTCTTGGCCCACCAAACAGTCTCTCTCACTGACCTGTGTGCCTGTGGGTGGAAGGACCTTCGCGGCCGTTAGAGATTACATCCCTGAAGCCTGCTCGGATCTGTTCCTCTTGGTGCTGCGCGGCCAGGGAAGGGCTGGGCTCCGCTCCTGTCCGGTGCGTGACGGACCTTTGGTGAGGATTTTTCAGGGCTCTCTGGAATGGAAATCTCCTTCACTCTGTTGCTGTGTGGCTTCCACTGCTCCAGAATTTGTTGGTAGTTCTTTTTACAGGAAATTCGTGGGCTGTGGGTTTGGAGCTAGCATATGTGAATCTTTCTACTCAGCCATCTTGGCTCCCCAACCTGTCTTGCTACTCCAATCCCATGTCACTCTCCCAGTGGTCCTCTCTTCAGTTAGAATGGTGTATATGGCATACTCAGACATGACATTCCATCTCCTGCCTTTGTATCAGGAATGCTCTCCTTTCTCTCTATTGAAAGCTCATCTCAGCTTTCACTTACTATGAAGCTTTTCTTAATTCCCTCAGTTTATGCTTAGTTACTTTGAAATGCTTGAAATATTTTTGACTTAACTGAGGTCATGTTGTACTCTCCTGTTTCCCACCTACAATATAAGGTCTTTGAGGGCAGGGACTATTTTGTGTTTGTACCTGTAGTGCCTAGCCCAGTGCCTTGCACACATAGAACGTGTTTAACACTAGACAGATCAGGGATTATGAATACCTCAAACAACGTAGCTGCGTCAATTGACAGTGCATTTTTTTTTTAAATCAGTTAAGCCAAGAAAATAGAGTAGGGTTAAAATTTTATTTCAGAGTAAAATTATAATATTTTTGCATCAGTTGACAAACTTGGCCCTTCTAGTGTTAATGAGTTTTTGTTAAATTGTGTTGAATTTCGTTACATTGTTAAATATAATTTATTTGACCTTTTGTCAGTTATTGGATGTTTAGCTTATTTCTAGATCTTCATATCTGCAAAACATGTTGGCATATGTCCCTCTGTATGTTATACACATGTATGTAACATACATATACATATCACTATCTCTAGCTTTTTTCCTCTCTTTCTGTTTCTCTCAGCTGCATAGCATGGTCATTGTATTAGGAATCAGAGGACCTGGGTCCAAGTCCTCACTCAGCTATTCTCTGTATAAACTTTGACAAATCTCTTTACCTCCCTGGGCTTCAGTTTCATCAGTGGTTAAAAATGAAAGGAAGGGGTTGGATTAGACAATTCCTAAGCTTCAAATCTGTGATGCTATCATCTTTTTTTTCTTTCTAACTCCCAGGGTTTATTGAACATTATGGGATTCTTGGGTCAAAAGCATGTTTTTTTCTTTAGGTCCCTTTATATTGCTTGAATGATTTTGTTTTTCCCATTTATCCTTTTTCTTCAGGACATGAGAATGAATTATAATCTTTAACTTAAAGGTAATACGTGACTGACTAGGACAAGTTGTCCTTATGAGTAGTAATTACATGGTAATACAGTATTGCAGTGAAAGAAGACCATCTGGTTTGTAGTGTTAGCGAGAAAAGCATGTAATTGTACCTGCATTGGTCATACAACCCTGTTTGTGACCCAGTTTGTCTTGCCTTGTTTCCTCTGCTGTCTTCTGTGACTTGAGTCAGTAGGGTCAGAGGAGGAGAGTTAGAGAAGTTTGGTGGTTTTAGATTTTAGACAGCAGTACAGATGCAATTCCTGTGCTGTGAAAGCACAGCTTAAAAGCTGAGAAAGCACATGTCCTTTTTTTCCTTCCACGGTTCATGTTCACTGGAGTCTGGTATTTTTGTGAAGCAGATAGAAACCTATAAGAATAACAATTTGAACTATTTTGGTGGCTTCAGTAGGTGAGAGTGCCTCTTGTATAAAGTGTGGGAGAGAGATCAAATGTCTGCTTGTTAGTGTGAGACCTCTGAGCCACAGCTAACTCTCTTTGGGCTATTTCCTCCTCCATAAAACAAGGTGCTTGGGTCAGATGGTCACAGAGGCCTTTTCTAATGCTCTCATTGCATGGTAAGAGGGAAGACGGTGGGAGGAACAGGGCCAGTGAATATTAAAGCCCTTTCAGTATACTCATCTGAGAATGAATGTAGTTAACAGTTTTGTTTAATAATATGGTTGGAGTCCATTATCAGTATTATAAGAAATAATCTGACGTTGTAACTTTAGTTATTATTGAAATTACAAGGTCACCCAGGACGTTGGAAGTTCAAGTTGAGTAGAGTCTGAGGTCTAAAGGTCAACCCCGATCCCTCAGAGTCACTCTGGAACCTTGGACAAGTCTCTTCCCAACCCCTTTGGGCCTCAGTTTGCTCAATGGAAAAAAGAGGGAGTTGGACCTGAGGTCTTTTCCAGCTCTAGAGCCAAGATCCTGTGGTGGTGATAGTGATGGTGAGAGAGAACATAGATAACATTGAGTAAAGTAGATTTTTATTGTTTACACCAAGCAAATGTCATTCATGCTCCTCACTTGGAATCATGAAAAATTATCTTTCCCCTAATTTAGTAGTTAGTTACTCATTTGTAAGACCAAGGTTATAGCTAAAAAAAACAAGCAAACCTTGTTTTGAGTCATGTTTTGTCTCTAGTTTTATAAAATTAACATAGTGGATTCTTTCAGGATAAGTAATTTTTCTGTTTTTTAGAGTAATATGAAACCCCCATACTGATTCTGTTGTGTTAATTATGCTTTTAGCATGTGTGTAGAAGGGAAGCAGGTACTTAATCATACCTTTATTATGTATATATGTCTGTGTAGTTTTCTTAGAAAGATGATTTTTTTTTAGAATATATTTAACTATTTGGGGAAATATTTAATATAAATGAGAAATAAGTAGAATGGATTTTTATGGAATCTTCTTTGAAGATTCAGTTTACCATGCTCATTATGTAATAATGGATCTATTTAAGGTAATTAAGCTGTAAATTGGACAATATCTTGATGCCTGAAGAATTTTTTGAGAGGATATATAATGTTTAATTAGCTTAATAGTCCCTTTAAAGGTTTGAAAAGTTCTTTCCTTCCAACAATACTAAATAGAAATTATGAATATATTTTATCAACATAACAAAAATCCGTGCCTACCATTTCCCAGCCTTGATCAAGAATAGGGAGGTAACATATGATATAGTGTAAAGCATATCAGCTTTGGAATTAGAAGCCTTGAGTTCATGTCCTGGTTGTGGTGCTTACTTTAAAAAAAAAAAGTGTGACATTGGACAAAGTCATTTAATCCCTTCAAATCTGTTACTTCAACTGTAAAAGAAGAGTTTAAATTAGATGATCTCTGAGGTATTCTCTGTCCTTGAATATGTCACCTGCCAAGATTTTTCAGCTAGGGAAAGCAAATATTGTGCTTCTCATGGATATGTGAGACACCTGAAGCCCACAGAATGGTCCGTGGCCATGTAACCAGGTGGTGACCAAGCCAGGATTTGAATCTGGGCTTTCTGTCTCTGAGTCCAGTGTTCTCTGCGTTATTCTGCCTTACCTCCCTGTGTTAGAAGAGAATGAAAGACTTTCTAAACTGAAGGGACCCTAAAGATCATATAACCCAACCTCTTCAACTCCAGAAAGCTTAAGTAACAATATTCAAGGTCATAAAGTTAGGAAAAATGGAGCCAGGGCTGTCCTTAAGGATAGAGTGAATGTTCAGATCTTTCCTATAAGTATCTCCAATATCGCCTGTACTGTTAATGAAGTATAGCTTTTATATACATGCTGGATCTGTGACCCATAACAAAGCTGCAGCTTGGCACTTGCCCCTCATCACAGTGCCCCATGATGGGTTTGCATCAGGACTTCCTCTTGTCCTGGTTCCATCTTCTCCCTGAAGTTCTTTGCTGACCAGACCTTATCATCCCTTATGTCCACAGACCTGGTTTCAGAATTCTTTCAAAGCTTCCATCTACCTCTTTTTATGTCTTTAAAACCTCTACTGAGTATCAGATTATTTTTTAATATTTCAGAAGGTCTATGAGAAGAGGGATAACTCAGTCATTCCTATGACTTCATTGGTATAGTTATAGCACAGTTCTAATTGTCTGTTGGGAGAGGCTTGATGTTACCTCACATACATTGTTGGGCTTGGATTCAAAGCTTTTCCGTTTGGGCGTAGGACTTAGGAGAGTTGTTAACATAACCTTGGAGAGCCCAGAGCTATTGTTGTGCCTTGATGAAAGAACAGAATATCTGCATATGAGATTATTATGAAACTATTTCTTATTCAGGTGTTCTAAATGACTGTTCTGCACTATTGGAAGGGGCTGGGGGTTCTTTTAAATTGCAAGTATTTAGTGCTTGGGCTAAGATAGAGGTTAAGCTTTTGTGTTCTAGCATTGGAATATGATTGCCATTTATAATAATATTTCTATGGGAAAAGTCTTTCCTGAATTCCAGCCAAAACTTTTAGAATATGATTTTTTTCTCAAGTTAGGTACTTCTAATATTTTCTGTGTAGTTTGTAACTGACCATGGCCTTAGATGGCAGGCTTACATTTCCATTGCAATGGAAATGTGTAGTCTGAAACTGAATGCTGCAATTTTATAATGGTAAGTGTATTAATACATCTTTCTAAGAAACAGAAAGGAAGTTTTCCTTCTTTTTGCTTCCTTTTGGCAATTTACTATATTTTCTTTAAAAAAAAAAAACCCAAAACAACCCCCCCCCCCAAAAAAAAGCCTTTCACATCTTTATTAAATGCCATGGAATCTTTTAGTATCTGAGTGATCCAGTCTAACTAAATCTCATGACTAATAAATGCATGGACATCCTCCAGCATTTTCTTTTGTACCTCTCTGGTCCATTTTGGTGATAATATTGAGTATTAAATCTGAGGTTTTAAGCTCAATGAGAACTGACAGATTCTTTCATCTAAATTTTGTATCTCTTTTAGTGATTGAGTTGAATTGTGTTTAACCCTTCCTAAGGTCTTTTGTAACACTGGAGCCCTGCTGGCAGTCCACTGTTCATAGAGTTAGTATAGAATGATAGACTAGGAAGTAGGAAGGGAATGTTCTAGTCTTCCTGTACAGCCCCTCCTTGAAGCAGGAACCCTCTTCTCCAATTTGTGATGATCCATATTCCACTTGAAAAACTCTACTCATTTGTGATGCCTTCCTACATTTGCTCTGATATTTAAAGCTAGGTTGCCACAGGCAAGTCTCTAAGCCTTTGAATCTCACTTTCCATTCCATTGATAAAATGGTCATAATTGTTGTGAATGCAGGAATATGTATTGTAAACCTTAATAAATTTAGAGATGTGAGTCATTCTTATGGAGCTTGGTTAGTGAAAAGAATTCTCTGCTTGGAGTTTGGAGCCCCCGGTTCATATCCCCAACTCCAGCACTGAAAAGATTTGTGACCCTGAGCAAATGATTTCACTTCAGAACCCTGGTTTCACCAAGTAGGAATGAGAATGCTCTCATATATTTATTTCGTAGAGAATAAAACACCTCTGGAAGCATCCATTTCTACTTTGGATACTTCTAATTGTTGGAAAGATTTTTCCTTGACTATTATCTTTGTAATTTTAGTTGGTGTATATGTAATGAACACTACATGACTGAAAAACAAATTTGAGGTTGAAATTTATTTTTCTATATTTTTGGCTTCCTTTTGTGTGAATATATATCTAGTGTAAAGTCAGACCACTAGTTGTCTATTACACAATGTTTAGTTTGAGTACATTTAAAAAGTAGCTCATAGTTGTGTATTATTTTGCTGTTTACTGAGTTCTCAAAAGCCTCGCATTCAAAGTAGGGTAATGGTAAATACAATAGTGATTGGTATAGAGGCCAACTGCCTAAAATGAAGTCTCTTGGAAAAGGAAAAAAATAGAAATATGCAGCAAAAAATAATACTGATTACATGCTGTACTCAAGTTTTATACAAACTAGATCTGGGGAAATGGTGTATGTTCATATCAACATAGCAATATCCCTGTTTTGCAGAGAGTTGTATATTGTCCACAACTACAATTGTAAGTAAGTGATGAAACTGAGATTCATAATGAGATATTCGGGTTGCCAAGACTAGTATTCTCCGTTATACCATACTGCTAAGGTTACTCTCAGCTGTGTTCTCTGATCTTAATACTCTGAGGACTGAGGAAAGACTATTCAGTTTATCAGTTAAGCGATCATTGGTAACCTTGGAGCAGACCTTCAGTTTACTGAATGGCAGGCCGTGAAATCAGATGACGAATGGTTGAAAAGTGAATGGGAAGTCAGAAAACTAACTGACTATTGGAAAATATTACAGTTGGGAGTGTTTCTAAAAATAGGGAGCTAAGAATCTAGGAGTTGGATGCTGAGAGAAGATATAGTGGATTAGGTAGCTGGAAGAGTGAAGACTGGAACAGGGGAGGTATGCATGAGATGGGAAGGAGCAGTATCATGGATAGTGGTGTTGGCCTTTGCTAAGGAGAAGGGTCACCTTTTCTTCAGAGATTCTACCAAGGGAGGAGAGAGTGGGGGATGATGTTGAAGGAGGGTTTGAGGAATGGCATGGGGGAGAAGAGGGAGTTCGTGATGGATAACCTCTTATCATCAAAACAGGAGACAATGTCCTCTGCTACTAGGATGGGGAAGAGGTAGCATAGATAGCTTGAGAAGGGGAGAGTTTTGAAACAGCTGTTCTGCATGGTCCAATAAAATGTTGGTCAGGGCAGCGTGATTGGAAGGCTATGAGGGCCCTGTTGAGATGAAATAGTGTGAATTAGTGGATCTGATTGATGTGATCTTGTGATTTCTTCCAGGAGTTTTTGACCACACATTACTAGGATTTGAGAAGGTTCACAGTGGAAGTAACTTAGATTTGGTGTTTGACAAGGTCCAAGTAGGGGCAGAGCAAAGAAACAAGTAAAAGATCAGTTACAGTTGAACTGGCTCACTGGAGGAATACCCTTGGAAGGTAGGAGAGTGAGGTCTGTCCAGGAGTGATGGGCTAAGAGAGCAGTGGAGGATTGGAATGGCAGGAGGTACTTGTGAGGAGGAGGAGGAAGGATAGATTTAGGGAAAGATAGAGATAGCAATAGGACGTCCAGCAGAGGAACTTAAGTCTTTCATTGTGAGGTCAGACGGTGGAAGGGGAGGACAGAGTGCATTAGGCACACAAAGGATGGGGCCACGAAGGATGGGGAACAAGGACTGAAGGATAATCGTGTCAGGGATCATTGGTGCCTAGGATGCTAGTCCTTCTGTATCACTGGATGGAGAGATGAACAGAACATTTGTTAAGCACCTACAATGTGCTTAGCCCAAGGATGAAGAAAAGAGGGGAGTTCACTAGTCATACATCTTCTTGCCCCTCACTATAAGCTCTGGCACCCTAGTTCAGTGGTAACAGAGGGCTGATTTCCTTATTCTCCCTGGTGGCTCAGACTCTCAGTAGGTTCTGGATAGTAAAAGGCTCATCTGGACCCCTCCATGGAAGAGATTTTAGAAGTAGTTAGAAGTAGCCTTGTTCCAGTGTCTTATAGGTGAGGAATCTAAGGCCAAGAGAGCCTGTGAGTGACTTACTACTGGACCTACAGTCAGAAAGACCTGAGTTCAAATATGGCATCAGATATGTACTAGCTGTGCGACCTTGGGCAAGTCACTTAATGTCGTGAGGGCCTCACTTTCCTCTGGTGAAATGGAGATAATAAGAGCTCCTACCTCAAAGCTGACACAAGCTTGCTCAGGGACTAGCCGAGCGCTATGAGAGTCCCTTTATTGAGACCTCAGCCGTGTTTGAATGGGCTTCTGAAGATGCTTTTTACATGCTGCCAAGAAAAATACTGAGTGAAAAAACTCAATGGTGAAGCTTATGGGATTTAAGGCTGTGTGGGTCTTTCATGAGCATTAATGTAACAAGATAGAGTTTGGAACTTTGTGGTTAGAAAAGAGCCACTTTTTGAGCTGCACTGAAGCTCAACCGACTTACCTGGAGAAGAAACATTAGTACTACCTTCTTCA
Organism: Potorous gilbertii; assembly: GCA_028658325.1. Classification (NCBI taxonomy): domain Eukaryota; kingdom Metazoa; phylum Chordata; class Mammalia; order Diprotodontia; family Potoroidae; genus Potorous; species Potorous gilbertii. Next base: position 221,515,521 of record CM053772.1, read on the forward strand.
GTCTCACCATTGATTTCCTGTCACCCTTTCAACTCTCAGGAACAGAGTAGTGTAATGTTCTTTGTCTGTACTCAGAGTAGCCACCTTCTCACTTTATTTGTTGAACTCTTGTTGCCAGCATTTCTCCCCGCTGCTGGGTCATAATTGACAGTTTAGAAGTCATATACACATAATTCGGATTATTTTCTATTTGGACGCATCTCTTTGTTCTTAAATGCAGTGAGACTTATCTACAATTGTTCTGTCCCTTTCAGTTGACACAATATTTTAGTTGGTTTCCATTTGGGCCTTTGTCTATATGGAAGAGTTTATGTTTGTATGCTGTACTCTCAAGCCATAGTCATCACCTCTGTCCCCTTTTTAATTGTTTGTTCTTGGATTTAAAAAAGAAAAGATTGTTAGTGACTTCTTTTTACATTGCTTAGCTTTCCCCCATGATACTTTCCCCCATGATACTTGTTCTCCTCTCTTCCAGATAGCCATTAAAGATTTAAAAAAAAAAAAGAAAAAGAAAAAAGAGGACAAATCAACAAAATGGATCAGTACATTGAAAAAAATTTAAAGTCATATGCGGTGTTTCCCATTCATGGTACACTCTCCCTACCCTACCCCAACCTTTCCACAATTTCTGCAAAAGAGTGGAGGGAGTTATCTTTTCATATCTGTTCTTTGGGACCACCTTTATTCTTTATAATTTCATATCATTCATCTTTGATTTTTTTGGTGATTGTTCTTTACATTTACAGTGATGTCATGTATTTTGTTTTTTTGCCTCTAACTTTGCATCAGTTCATGTAGGTCTATGCTTCTTTGTATTTGTCATATTCGTTAGTGATTCGTTTCAGTAATATTCCATTAAATTCATATATCACAATGTCATTGTTTCCCAATTTAGGGGCATTTACTTTGTTTCCAGTTCTTTACTGCCACTAAAAGTGCTACTACAAATATTTTTGTGTAAATGAAAACTTTCCTTTTGTTAGTGCTGTCCTTGAATCAAATCTTTGACCACTTTATTTGCATTATTCCAAATTACTTTCTGCAATGGTAATACAGATTATGTATTTTAACCTGGAGTAATTAAATGCAGAGAGGTAGTATATTATAGTGGATAAAATCATTGTAGTTTCATTTCGTAGAATGTTAGCTGAAATGGGCTTTGAATATCAAGCGTGTTTTTGGATACTGGAACTGAAAGGGATCTCAGAGGTCTTCTAGTTCACCTGCATTTTGAATAGTATATCCCCAACAAATGATCATTCTTTGCTTAAAACCAGAGGGTGACTCCTCAGTCTAAATTCATTATTTGTAGATGAAAAAATCTAGGCTTGGAGAGATTAGACTTTCTATCAGAGACAGATAGAAGATAATAAGGATATTAATCTGATGACAATAAGTAAATGAACAGTCACTATGAATGAGTGTATCACAGGGCTGAATAGTATTTTTTGCTATGAAAAAAGTAAAGATCTCTCTGTTGTCATTTTCCCTTGGTGCATGAGCATTCATGGTTTCTAGTCCCAGGGTGAGGTGAATTTTTCTAGGTAGCTACATCTGCTTTCCAGAAAACTGTCCAAGGTAGAAGCCCTAAGTTTCTGGGAGCCACAAAGAGTGTTTCGGGACAAAATGGAAGCCATTCTAACCAAGCTGTGGCTCTGTTTCAGTAATTGTACTTGTCTCAGTGCAGTTACAAATGAAGCTTTGTGAACCGCAGGGTCTGAAAACAAACTCCAGAGTGCGCTACTTTGTTTTAAAGCAGGGCACACAATTACTGTGTTTCCCAGCATCATTCTTCTGATTTATTACTGAAACTCAGCTCTGACATTTTTAATCATTAAGGAAAATTCCACTCATCACGTGGACATTTGTGTCATGACATTCTAAAGGTGACAACTCATCCTCAGGATGTGTCTTCCCTCTTTGTTCCCGGCTTGTCATGTTAAGGCATAACAGAAGAAAATAGAGAGAACTGATTGGATGTGTTGCCTCTGCAGATGATTAATGTGACTGCTCCAGCTTTCCTGCTTTCTCCAGGCTGGAGAGCACGTTCAGTTGCATGCAGACTGCTCTGATTCTGGGAGGAGAGCAGAGATCAGGGGTGGGAGGCCCGGCAGCCCAGAGCTGGAGGGCCCGGGCTCGCCGTTGCGTGAGTGAGTGCAGCTGGCCTGGTGAGGATGGTGTCCGGTTGAGCGCCTGACGTGATGCGGGGGGCCATGGAGGTGCAGCCCGAGGGTCACTGAGGACCCGCAGCTTTCATGGTGAGCAGAGCCGCCCAGCACGATGCCTCCAGCGTGGGTGTGCAGCAGGCTTCTGCCTGGGGCCACCTGCGTGGGGCATCGTCATCCATGCCCATTTTGCTTACCTGGGAGACTGGCTGCAGAGTCCTTTGTGCAGAGCCAGAGGACATTTTCTCTTTGTACCCAGCTGGGCTATTCACTAATCTTTCTGCTCCGGTGTGGAAGCAGTCTCTCTGAGCAGAAAGTGGAAGCTGTTTGACCAAAACTTTCTTGTTTTATGCATTCTAAATGGAGTCTGGTTTCTCTTGTCCTAGACTTACAGTTTCCATCTCCACCATAAAAATGTAAATTTTTTTTTAGAGACTTGGTATATTTTGCCATGCGCCTCCCCACAGCTCTGGTGATATTATTTAAAACCTAAATTAAAGCTCCTATTTGTAGAAAACTGACAAAATGTGGTTTTTTCCCAGTGAATTATTTCGTCATAAAAATATGGGGCAGAGACCATTTAATTGGTTCAATGAATTTCATCTATAGAAATGTTTTTCATGTTACCTTAAAATTTTAAATATTTCCACTTATAATTGGGTCATACATGTAATTAAGGACCATCATAAGGCTTAGATCTTATTTGCATCATACAGACAGAGCTGGCTTTATTAGTTGAATGGTGAATTGTTGAAGCCTTTGTGCTATTCTTGTATTTTTCCTTTTGACTTTAGGCAAGATAAAGTATCTGGCTGACTTGTCATGGAAACCTAGGATTTATTTAAAAAAATAAAACGGTAAAAATATTTGATGCAGTGAGCTACTAGCAGTATCCAAAGTTTAGCATACGCCTATATTCTTAAATAGTGTACTCTTTATTTTGCCCAGGGCTGCTCCTTGAGAGTAGGGATTGTTTCATCCTTTATATCTGGATCCTCAGTACCTAGCACGATGCCTAGACGTAGTAGGCATTTTTAATGAATGCTTGTTGGTTTGATTGTATCTTGGATTAAAAAAGGATTTCGTGAAAATTATTCCAAAACCCTCTTTCCTCTTCCCCTCCAGTTTTTTCCAGCCTAGTGAAAACCCTTTTGGAAGTATTCACTGGTGTATAAACACTGGCTGTGTATAGTCATATAAACATGCTAAAAAAAATTCTTGCAGCTTGAGCTACTTAACATTGAGCCACTCCCATGTTCTGGTGCTTGCTGCTTATTGTAAAATGAAGCCTCTGTAGTAATTCCAGTTGGCTTTTGAAGTGAAGTCATTCATTAGGGTTCTGTGGGCTTTTTTGGCTAATAAAAGGGAGGGAAAGAAGACCGTGGCTTCTGAATCCACTTTTACCAGATAAATGTGATTTAAAAATAAATAAATGATAGAATGTTGAACTAGAAAGTGGGTTCAGTTGAAGTAAACATTTTGAAAAAATAATTCCTTAAGAGTAGACGACAAAAAGCTTCCCTCCTTTAGCAGTGTAGCTCCAGGGTCGATGACTTTTTCCAACTAGATCTTTTAATAGGTACCCAAGTGTACTTACTCCATAGTTTAGTACAGTTTATTCCAAAGATATTTTTATACCTCATTATGGTATTTTAAGTATTCTAGTTTTTATATTAATGGATAATTTAGCCAAAAAATAAGCATTAATACAACTTTAGTTTAGGTGCCTTAGGTATTCATGTTAAAACAGATTCTTGCAAAAACCAGTGGTTTAAAAAGGAAACCAAAATTAATGTGATTAAAATAATCAGATTTTTAGTGCTCTTTTCATTTGTCACATTTGGAACTCTAGTCTGTTATTGTCAGCATAATTTTCTTTTGTATCATTCTTCCTTCCCTTTTTCCTGTGTACCTCTGTCTTTTGGACAACATGCCTTTTATCTTCTAGTTATACATTTAACAGTTAATTAAGGAGCATAAGATACTTTAATCCTTATTCTTAACACTATACAGCTAAATCATAAGGTCCTTGCTCTCTTCAATGCTTACATTCTTCAATGGCATGACACACCCCAAGTAGTGTATCTTGGCCCTATAACATTGGATCACAGGATTCACAGATGGAAAGTACCTTGGAAATAATCAAGTCTTGACCACTCTTATCACACAGAAAAGGAACCTGAGGCCCAGAGTTTCCATATAGGTGATAAGTAGCACATCCTGTCCTCGGAACCCCAGAACCAGTCAATATTCCTTCTGCCGCTCCTCTTCTGCCTCCCAAGTCTGAGAAGTTCTTCCCTGTGGGACAAAGTAGCCTTATGAAGCTGGATAAAAATACTTTCTGGCTGTTAGAATTGTTTTTACTTTTGTGAAGAATTAGAGGTTTTCTTTTCCAGATCATTTATCTTTACCATGAATATTTCCATACACTTACTCTCTGTGTTCTTATCCAAAGCATCCTCCTTTCCATTGTCTCTGTCCACATCCTGTTCATCCTTCTAGCTAACTAGTTACAGCAACTTTCTCTTTTTTTGAACTCTTACAGCACTTGGAGAATGAACCATTTTATTTAACACAGCTTTTATTGTTGTCTTCCTTTTAATAGATTAGTTTTGCCTTTTCAAATAGGCCATTAACTCCTCAAGGACAGAAACTTTTTTCATTTTTATTGTTTATTCTTTATCCCCCACAACACTAGTATAGTGGTGAACACATAATAAACATTCAATTTCTTGTTGGTTGGCTTGTTAAATAAGCTGTAGGATATCTTTTGTCAGCACAGAGGCAGATAGTCATATAGCTGTTTTTAATAAAGATCATTTACAACTGGAAGTCGATGGCTGGTGCTTAATCAGTGACTGATCGTTCATATAGAAGGTTGGTAATTAGCAGCAACAATTCCATTTAAGAAGTTAGTTTCAGGTGTATCAAGCTGATTATTTATGAGAAGCATTATTTATGAGAAACAGATTTTGAGTAAGGTCAGTAATGTCAGTATAAAATAACATATAAAGCAGTAGGAATTAGTCTTTGACTTAATTAAAGTGTATTAGCATCTCAGGTGCACATTAAGAGTCTCTGGCGTTTGTTTAAAAAATTCTTTTGTGGTTAGTCCAGTGCTGTATAAGCATTTGATTTTTGTGCCTTTGAAAACCTTTCTGTGTGAAGGTTTATCATGTGTGTTGTTAAATTCTATGTAGAATGTATCACTGAGTTTGAGAAATGAATTGTGAATTGTTTTAAAAAAGCCAAACAACCTTCACTTGACCCTTCTTAAACCAATTCGGTTAACTATCTCATTTCTTTTTCCTTTTACGACCATGCTTAGAAGTTGCCTTTACCCTCTGTTTCCACTTTCTAACTGTTCATTCAGTGCTTAACCTCTTGTAATGTGTCTTCTTCCTTGCCTCATCCAATCTCAATCTTACTTCTTGCTGCTTGAGGAAATTGTGGTTGAGATGGGCTCTGGATAATGAGCAGGAATTCAAAAAGTGAGGAGGGAGAAGGTAGGTACTCTGGAGTTGTGGAACAGTATGAAGGAAAGTGCCCAGGCAAGAGACCCTGCCTAACCTCAGGACTTCTATTCTTAAACAAAACAATAACAAGATTTCTTTTGACCATACTGCCCCCTGAAATTATCATTCTATTTTTTTTAACTTCACTATTAAATTTCCAGAAAGGGCAGTGTCTGCTTGCTATCTCCACTTGCAATTTGGCTTCCATCTTAACCAGCGTATTGAAATTGTTCTCTTTGAGGTCACAGATGATTTCTGAGCTGTCAGACCCCAGGTTCTCCTGTCAGGCCTTTCTACAGCATCTGACACAACTGACTATCCCCTCTTCCTTCACACTAGGTCTTCTGATTTCAGTGACCCTGCCCCTTTCCTGATTTTCTGAATTCAGGAAGCTCAGAAATCTTCTGGTCTAGCTCCCCCTAGTCAGTCTTGACTAGTCTCTTGCCTCAATTCCTTTTTCCTTTCCTGTCCCCTAAATGTGGATGATCCCCAAGAGTGTTGTTGTCAGCCTTCTCTTCTCACCTTACTCTTGGCAGCCTTATCTATCGCTGAAGCTTTAACTGTCATCTTTTTGTAGAGTCTTCTACTCTTCTGGGGCAGCTGGGAGGCACAGTGGATAGAGCACTGGACTGGAGTCAGGAAATTCCTCTTCCTGAGTTCCAGTCTGACTTTGGATATTTACTAGCTGTGTGACCCTGGGCAAATCACTTACTCCTATTGACCTCAGTTCTTCATCTGTAAAATGAGCTGGAAATCACTCCATTGTCTTTGCAAAAAAAAACTCCAAATGGGTGACCTTGTACAGAGATTGGTCCATGTCACTCTTATGCTCAGCAATCCTTCACTTGCTTCCTGTTGTTTATTTAACAAATTTGAATTTTTTTAGTCTGATGTTCAAGCCTCTCTACAAGCTTAGGTATCTTACAATCCTATATTTTCTTTTCTTTCTTTCTTTTTTTTTTTTTTTGGAGGGGGGAAGGCAAGGCATTTGGGGTTAAGTGACTTGCCCAAATTCACACAGCTAGTGAGTGTCAAGTGTCTGATTTGATTTGAACTCAGGTCCTTCTGACTCCAGGGCTAGTGTGCTATTCACTGCGCCTTCTAGCTACCCCAACCCTGTTTTTTAAATATTTTACATTACTTCCCATCCATTTATTTTATCCTGTAGTCATACTAAAGTGTTTGTTGTCCCTTATATAAATTCTGTGCTTTCCCACTTCCTTGCTGGCATTCTCATGCTTAGAAATTCCTTCCTTCTCTTTCCCTTTCCTTTGAGAGAGAGATTTCAAGGCAACATTGCACCATAGGGATTTCTTTCATTCATTAACGTGCTCAAAAATCAATCTACAAGCATCTATCAGGTACCTGCTGTGGGTCAGGCACTGTGCTAGATACTGGGGATGCAAAGACGTCAATGAAATTTGAAATAATGAATGAATGAAATAGTCTGTCTTGAAGAAGCTTCTGTGCTAGAAGGGGTGGCAGCACATGCATGTTTACATATATATAAAAGAGTACAATCTTATAGGGTATTGGGGGGCAGGGGGGGCACCAACAGATGAGGGATCAGGAAAGGCCTTATGGAGGAGTTGGAGAGAGGAAAGCACAAGTTTCAGACTCTGTGTGCTCCACAAAGAAACATATCCATTTTTGACACGTCTGAATACTCGAAAACTCTGCCATTCTTCATGCTAGAGGTAGAGCCCCAAAGTATGTCATGGAACCAGAAGAATACAAATTGGGCAGACAGGAAAGAGGTCGATTTGGTAATTTTCTGTTAAAAGGAATCCTAGTGATGAAGAGGTTAAAGCAGAGCTTCAAACTGGGTCAGTGTCCCAGTAATTGAAGGGAATCTTGGAGATTATTCTCTAAAATTAGGATCTTCCTCCCTCCCCCCCAATCAAGCAATCAAGTCTGACAGAATTGAGGGTTGTATCCCTAATCTTCATGGGGAGTAGAAAAAAAACACAACAGATGGCTTAAGATATTGTACAAATTGACACTTTGGTTGACTGGGTAAAGAGCTAGAATGGGCTGGATTGGAAATATAAAAGGGATCATCAAGGGGCTTCTGCCAGATGAGTCTAGCCTCAGGGCAGATTTATATCTGGTAGCTGACCAACCTAGATTCCTTCAGGGACCTCAGGGCCTGAGGGGCTCAATAGATCTCACTCTCCGAAGGAGAAAACAGGTACCACAAAGCCCTGGAAGTGTCCATCATGTATTCATGGCCATATTCAAGCTCCTCTGCAGCTGGCAGAGGCCCCAGGCCTTGATACAAGGTACTGTGGCTGGGCATTACCCATGATGGAGATCCGGACTGGCCATCATGGCCTGCCACTTTGGATAGGTATAGGAATTATATATGTGATATAACCATCCTGAGATTTGCTTTCAGTACTACACTTAAAAAGAATTTCAGGGATCACTTGACTGGCACCTCCTCCTATTGTCTGTCACTGATTACTGCAGGATCCCGGTGCCAGACCACTCTTAGAAGTGTTCCACACCATGTTTGATAGGCTTATCCCTTTCATACTTCACCAGTTTTCCCTTTGAATAGCTAACTCCAGTCTGCTATGAAGTGTTTCTCTACTTTAAAGCTGCTGTTTCTCCATGTTGTGGTTATGGTAGTCCTGATTGCCTGACCCTCTCCCCCACTACCTAGTGATCTACTTGTTAAATACTGGATACTATGAGATTTTATTTTCTAGGATCTGTGATTCAGTTAGTGTTGGGAGTTCCTGCTGAGGAGCTTCCTGGATCAGTGCAAAGACAGAATTGTATGTGTGGATCTGGGAATTACATGAATGAGCTCAGGGTCATCTAGCTGTATTTGACAGGACTTGAACCAGGTCTTTGTAACTCTGAGATAGCTCTCTGCCCATTAGGCAACACTGCCTCTCACTGTGAGAGGATTGTGTTAAATTTGGCATGGCCTTCAACTTTCTGGAGCGCAGTGTAAGAGAATGAGAGATAAAACATGCACACAGAGAAGTGTAACAAGTGATCTTGTGTAAAGACCATTGGATTAAGAGTCCATAATAGGCTTTGCCACTCTGTGACTTTAGGGAAGTCATTTCATCTGTCTTGGTCTGTTTCCTCTACTAAAATCCCCTCCAGCTCCAATTCCTGTGACCTAGGAGGAGCACAAAGTTCCAAGAAATCAGGTGAGGGATGAATCATGGAGGAGGAGGAGAAGGAGGAAGAAGAGGAGGAGGAAGGGGAGGAGGAGGAAGAGGAGGAGGAGGAAGGGGAGGAGGAGGGGGAGGAGAAGGGGGAGGGGAGGAGGAGGGGGAGGAGGAGGAGGAGGAGGAGGGGGAATAATAACAGTCGGGGAAAGTTGTGACATCTAACCCAATGTCCAAAGCACATGGAAATGAGGAAGCAGGCAAATAGATACCATCCCCGTGTTGAAGCCCAGAGGCAGGAAGACTTGAGTGAGTGAAGGAGGTTTCAACCTTATTGACTTGGTCACTTTTAACAAAGTACTAACTCCCTCAACTCCTTCCTCATTCCTGAATGTAGCTTGTGTAGAATGTGCTTTGTATACTAATTTATTGTTACTGTGAGCAGAAGATGGTGCATTATGCCAGTTAACAGCTCTAGTATCTTTATTTTGATGGGATGTTCACTTCATTGCAAATTTCATAATTAAGCCCTAAGACTGTGTGTGTTCATCCTTTGTTACCTAAGGAGACCATGCCATCAGAGAAATGATGACATGATCTGCACTTGACTTTGTTTTGAGTGAGGGAGGGCTGTGCAGGTCACCCGTCCCACTTCTCTTCCAGAGCCACCTGAATCCAGTGACCAGGCGTTCATCAGGATGACTGGAGATGACCCAGGATGAGGCAATTGGGGTTAAGTGACTTGCCCAAGGTCACACAGCTTGTGAGTGTCAAGTGTCTGAGGTGATATTTGAACTCAGTTCCTCCTGACTCCTGCACTGGTGCTCTATCCACTGTACCACCTAGCTGCTCCTAAGACTATAAACTGAAAGGCTACTTTGTTCTGTTTCTTGTTTTGTTGACTAGCTGTATGACCTTGGGCTAGGTCACTTGGCCTGAGAATCCTAAATGAAGAGGTTAGCCCAGGTGATATTAAAGGTTTGATTTGCTTTTGTAATTCTAAGATCTGTGATTTAAATGTTTAGATTTAAACTAGATAGAGTTAAGGGACTATAGATCTGAGAATTCTCTGATAATCAGAATTCAACCTGTGAGAGGCTATATCTCAGGACTTAACTGTTTGGAAGACGTGTGAATAGGAGTGATTTTCATATTTCTATTGAGTTCATGTCATAAAGTAAGCACGTGCTGAACACATCAGATCTGTTGCAGCACCCTTCTTAGTAGTAGTGTTCTAGTATTCTGCTTCGGGGGAAGAGTGGGAGATGGAAGGGAGGGAGTGGTAAAAGTACTTCCCATCTACTTGACTGGAACCCTGGTACTTTTTAAAGTCTTTTGTCTTTTGTTTGAAAGGCATTATGTAGTGGAAAGAGTGGTGCATTTAGAGTCACAAGGCCTGGATTTGGAATTGTAGCTCTGGTATTTACCGCCCATGTGACCTTGGGCAAATCACCTTAAACATCTGATCATGTTTCCCCATATGTAAAATAGGAGGTAAATGATATTTTTATGCCCTGCCTCACAAGATCACTGTAAAAGTGAATGAGAATGTGAATAGTTGGTCTTCCTTCCTTTCCTATTTTTATTTTTTGTGCTTAAAAAAAAAATAAATTCACAACCAAATTGATCAGAAAAATGTTTTGACCACTGAATTGTATACTTAACAAAATCTTAGAGGTCATTTTTTTAAGTCCTACTTTGTGACATCTATGATATTACCGTGAAGTGTTATTTAAATCTTGAATTATTACTTCATTTTATTCACGTTTGACTTGCCTCTCCAACAAGGCCATAAAGGGTAGGTACCATGTCTCACCTCCCTCTTTTTTCCACATTTTCTACTCCAGGGTTTTGCATGTTTCTGTGACTTAAGGATGCCCAGAAGGTTTATACTCTTCAGGCAATTACTTAGTTCTGTCTCTTCTCCTTATTCCCATTCAAAATTCTACCTGGCTTTACTTTATGAAGATGTTTGCTTTTTGTGTTTTCTGTAATTCATGGAACTATTCACTAATTTGGGAATAGAGACTTGATACATATATTAAAGGGGCTGTTAGGGTAGTCTGAACCCCAGCTATACCTTAACCTTCTTAACTTTTAGCCAGAGTCTTTGGGGGAATGTGGCCTCTCAGGAGACACTTTGGAATGGGCTCCAGACCCTTCATTCTGTCTCCTTCAACAGTGTAGCCCTAGGGCACAGCAGATCCAACAACTGCTTGTTCCATGACTGTGCTTGATTCTTTATGGTATTCAAAGACCATACAGTGTGGTACAAATCGGAAAGAATTCTCCCACTTGATGGGCTTTCTTGGAAAACTTTAACTCTAGCATTCTTATTTGTAAAGCATTTTAGTTCTTACTCAACATTATCAAGAGCTTTCGTTGTTGGTTTAAAAGGTTTTAATAACAAAATGATTTCAGTAAAAGCTTGATTTACTTCATTGAGAATGCTCGTAATGTACCTATGTTTACCAGTATTCTTTAATTGCTCTTTTCTTTATATAGGAATATGAGGAAGAAGCTGGACGACCTCACAAACCTCTTTCTCCTAAACAGAATGTGAGGAAAAATCTTGATTTTGAACCACTTTCCACCACTGCTCTTATCCTAGAAGATAGACCAGCGTAAGTCTTCATGAGATTTTGTGTTTTTCATTATAAATAAGCTACATAATGTGTTTCATAAAGGAAACCATAATGTAAGTCATTGGCAACCTCCCCCAAACAAAGGTATTTGAAGTTCACTCTTGGTTATAAATGTATTCTATAACTACAGAAACTGTGTAACAAGGATGACTTTGAAAATTACCCTATAACATTTATATTTACCCCTGTGAGGCATTTATCGTAGTAAAAAGGTATGTGAGACATGTCCTAGGACCTGGGCCTATGTCCTGGCTCTAGCTCTGTGTCATTGGGGAACAGAGACGTCACACATTAGTGCTTCAACTGAGCTTCCATGGTGGAGTGGGAGGCACCTTGCATGTAGATTCTGCAGACCCTAGATTATCTCTTCTACTTATCACTGTTAGATTGTTATCTTGAGTAAACTGCTAACATTTTCGATTCAGTTATCGACCTACAAGATGAAAGGGTTGCACTAAATGATCCCTAATGACTGTTCTACTTTGAAAATCCACTGATCCAATTCCCTGTCTGGTAAAGCCACAATATAATGTGAGTAATTGGTGGTGGCCAACAAATTTTATTCAAGAAGTTATTAGATACTTCAACTTTACTATCTTTTTCACTATGCATTTTTACTGATGGTTCATCTTGACATATGCTTCCAATTAAGGTATCCAAATTATCTTGAAATATAACAGAAATAGAAATGTATAGTATGTGTGTTTTGCATTAAGAAATTTAGCGGATTAATACTTTCATTTTGGTGGATGATTTTTTTAAACCTTCACAATTTTAAATGATAATATGAACTATCAGTAAAAGTGAATTGCACTACTGCACATTGTACATGTCATATTTACTAGGTAGAATGACTTGCTGCGTCCTACTCAAGTAGCAGATTCTAATTCTTCTAAATTATTTAAACACTTGTAATAGAGAATGCCTTGAAGCAGCCTACCTGGTAGAGTACATAAACTGGGACATACCTGACAAACTGGTTTTTTTTCTTCAATGAAATTAAATAATTTACCTGTCAGACTTTTCTTTACTGTTATTGTGGCTGCATTATAGAGTGAGAATAAATAAATTATTTTAAGATTTGCCTTTTAGGGGAAGAAGGAAATAGCAGGGTGGGGGGGGATGATGGAAGGGAGGGCAATGGAAGGAGGGAGCAATTTGAAGTCAACACTCGGGGAGGGACAGGATCAAAAGAGAGAATAGAAACAATGGGGGGCAGGATAGGATG
>CM053772.1:221528704-221543878 GCA_028658325.1 Potorous gilbertii
GGCATTTTCCCAACCAGTTTCTTAACTTTTGGGTCCTTTGTCAAGAGTAGGGTACCCTCTGGGAATCTGTGAGATCTCAGTTCCTCCAAGGTGGCATAATCAAGCCTGTGTTGGTCTGGACACAGAGAGGGATTTTTGTGCCCAGAATCTTAGCAGATACCTCTCCCCAGCCACTTGGCCTCCAATTCCACAAAGTCAGCACTGGGGGCTGATTTTCAGATAAGCTGGATGGGCAGGGCCACCATTCAGTTTGAGACAAAGACCAGCTCAGTCAGAGCCTCCATCCAGGGCTGAGGTAAGACTTAGCTCTTCAGTGCCCCCAGGGGTTTTTACGCTCCAACCATGGAGCTTCAGCATGGGCTGCTCTGCAGGCTCTGTGGCAGCTGCCTGCTGCTAGATCTATGGGAAGGCCCCCTCTCCCTTTCTGGCTAGCTGATAAAACTTCGTCACTGACCTTTGGCGCCTGTGGGCCCAGGGATCTGAAGACCTGCTACTGTGACTGGAGATTCTGCCCCTGAGGTGTCCTCCCAGAGTCTTGTCATGCTGTGCCAGCCGGGCTTCATGCAACTGACGTTTCCGTGGGCCTTTCAGGTCACCGTGGGCTGGAAATCTCCACTCTGTTGTTCTCCACTTCTGCTGCTCCAAAATTTGTTGAGAGTCCCTCTCTACAGGTATTTTAGAGGCTGTGGGGAGGACCCTACAGTAAGTGTATCTTTCTAGTCCGCTATCTTGACTCTGTCCCCCCGTTTTGATCATTAAACTGCTTCATTTTTCTTCCCTTTTGGTTTCTCCTCATGTTGTCTCATTGTGCCTTATTTCTCTTCTTCCCTTAGTCTTTTCTCTTTTTTTTTTCCTGTTCATTCCCATTTCTCCTTTCAAATGCTACCTGAGCCCATATTCTCTTGAAGATTTCAACTTTAATTTCTGTCCAGTTGCCAAATCCCTTTACAGAGAGAAAAAAGAGAAGAATTTTCAGAACTTCTTAAATTTAGCATTCCCTCCCTTAGTTTGACTTTAAATGTTAGATTTCACAAGCAATTTGGATCGTAAACCCTAGAAAATTGTCTAATCTCTCTTGGCTTTGCACAATACATGTCACTGTAGAGGAAAGAAATTGAATAAACACATCTAAATCAGAATAGCATTATTATTGGTTTAATAGAACAGAATTGCACAGAAATCATAACCCAGAGATATTAGTAGTTTTAATAAAAACTTTGGGTTATTCAAAGACTAAAATAATTTCTTGTAGAGTAGCAAAGAAATAAACACTGTAGCTTATCATTTTGTAAAGAATTGTTTTGAACACGATTGATCTTTGCAGTTAAGTTACATAGCATCCATGGTAGTTTGTAGGATATTTAGGGAGAAATGTAGAAGTCTTGGCTTTGCTTGGTAACGCAAACATACACATATGCACATGACACAGGGTCAGGAAATGCTCTGGCCGATGAAACATGTTAAAGAAAAATATCATTATAAATACTGTATTCAGTATTTTCAGACTCAATTCTAAGAGACTGGGGTGGTTTAGGTGGTACATATCCACTCTATCTTGGTGTATAGAGTGAATGCCAGCCTTGTAGTCAGGAGGACATGAATTAAAATCTGGCATCAGACACTGTGTGACCCTGGGTAAGTCACTTTACTCTGTTTGCCTCAGTTTCCTCATCAATAAAATGAACTGGAGGAGGAAAAAGTAAGACACTTCAATATCTTTGCTAAGAACCCTCAAAAAAGGGGAGGTGAAAGGTCATGAAGAGTCAGACACCACTAAAAATGACTAACCAACCGTGTGAAACAGTTTGATCTGATATCCAAGCTATTCCTAGCTGAGATGAACAAAGAGAATTAGAATTTCATGCAACATTTATAGGGGTCTTAAAGCAGGAAAAGATCACTATGTAAAAACATAGTTTGGATTTACACCCCAAAATGGTTGATTCTGTTCCATCCCTGGAGTTAAAGAAAGGCACCTTTTGTCCATCAACCCATTCTGATGAGGTCCTGTACCTGTTTTGGAGGCAATAATGTGAACCAGAGCACAATTTACCTGCTTTAGGTATTACTGACTTTTTAAAGGATAATAGAAAAGGCTTCAGGGAAAAATAGAATATTTCTTGAGAAATTAAACAGGTGGTTTTTAATATGCTTTCACAAGCAGCATGTTCTTTTTTTAAAAGTATGCTTATCCTGGAAGGAAGATATGTAGGTCATAAAATGGATACACAGAAATCACAAGGAAAATCCTTTTTTCAGTGCATGTATTTTGACAGGCATTGAAGTTGAACAGCGTCAGGTATTGAATTATGAGTGGAGATTCCTCTAGGTCCTTTTAGGAAATCACACCCACTCACAATTTGCTCCTCTTGGTTTCATTTAAACCTGTTTTTATTATTCAGAAACTAAGATTAAGTTAGGAATTGTGCAAACTAATAGAGTTTTTACCAGTTTCATAGATTGTGTATGTTTTAGAGGAGATAGTAGCCACTTTCATATTTGACTTTGCTCTTGATTTAATGGAAGGATGTTCAGTTATGCTTATTATTTCTCAATTCTATTCTCTTGCATAAATACTGCCGAAGACATGGGTAGCATAAAAGGTAGATAATTTGCAAATAGCACTCGTGGTAGTCTTCCTCCTTGCAAGAAAGCAAACAACTTTAAAGAAAGCTTTATATAGTCAACCAACCAAAATACAGATTTTTTTTTTCTAGTTCTAGCTAAACAATTCCTCATGGAATTATTTGACTTAGTTGAGCAGGACAGGATTCTAAGAATCTTTAGTTTCTTTGCTACCATGACATTTCTTCCAACCATATTCAGTTGGAAATTATTGACCCATGAAGTCCCCTCAAAGAGTCAAAATGTCCATGCTCATAATTAATGTCTGAGTGATGCCTCGGGGCGGGGTGGGGAGCTGTATGGACTCCTGTCCTTGGTGGGGGAGTTTAGGTCTTCTGATCTTTGAGGGTGGAGTCAATTAAAACATAATCACCTTTGCTCAGTTCCTGTTTCCTGTAGCTTAATGCTTCCAATTTCAGAAACCTTCAGGGAAGTTGATCCCTCTGATGACTAAAGAAAAGCGCTGCTGTCTTTTACATAAATTGTTGACTTTTAAAGAGATTTGCTTGTGTGTAACCACTTTATTCATGATCACTAGAAAATGAATGATGGCAACAACTAATACTTGTAGTTTTCTTTATCCCTTAAAGCACTTCAGTACTTTAAAAGATACATGATTTCATGAATATATTAACTCCATCATTTGTCTTCATAAATGACAGTGTCATAGACAGTGCCTGACATTGAATCCAGTGTTGGAAGAGACTATATGGAGGTCTGCTCTCTCAACTAACCCTTCCTTTCCAGACCATTACAGGAATCCCATTTATAGACTGATACACCAGCCTTGCTTTCATTCTTGTGCTCCAAAAAAGCATACTCAAAACATTTTGTTCAAGGAAAATACTACTGATAGGCAACCTAATAAAATGATCTAGAACACACCGCTCTTAAGGACAACCTGCATATAGTAAAAAACAAACAAAAAAAGCCCTTTTTGTTTGGAACTGTTTGTGTTAATGAAAAACATACAAAGGCTAATTAAAGAAATTGAAGAAAAATCCTTCAGTAAGGAAATGGTTTAGTCATTTGGAGTTTTGTTCATTGATGGGCAATTTTCTGATAATGAGCATCTCCAAACCTAGCTAGTATGGTATTTGGATGGTAGCCAGCAGACACAGATAGTCCCTGAGTCTATACTTAAAAACCTTTCTAGCTTGGATAGGACCATGATGTTTAGAAACTCAGGGTGGCCTCTGTCACCTTTTAGTACCTAATTCTCAGCCATCTTGACTGAAATCTTTACAAATTGTTACACACTTCTCTTTGTGCTTACAGCCTGAGACTTTTCTCATTATCTCCAGTCATCTTTATATGGCAGTCATCTATTGTAGACAGTGTAGTAATGTTGTAGTGCCCTCTCTTTTGAGCTTCCGTACATCGACTTTGTGCATTATCATCCATTTTGATTGTTGAGGTGCATTGTTTTTGCTTTATTCCATGTCCTGTCCAAGTTCTAGATAATTGAGGTCACAGGGTAGGTGAAACGGTACCATTTTTTAAGTATCTTTAATGCCCTGGCTGTATGTGAGGATTCTGAGTAACCCATTACAGTTCTTCAGTTTAGTTTTAACCAGCGTTAGCAATAGAATTGCTAGATTAAAAAAAAATAAACACATATCTACTTATACCACCACATTTCTCTATCTCCTGCTCCATTCATCCCTCCAGCCATTCAGTTTCTATCCATGATCCCTGACTTTGCCTGGATTGTGTTCAGAAGGCACACAGTAATGCACATATACTTACATATCTTTTTATGTAAATGACAGTAAATAGTGTAGAAAGCTTTATGCAAACTTCTTCTGACCCCCCCACCCCACACCAGAAGCCTTTCTAAGTAGTTTGTATGTCTACATCCCATACTCTCTCGTCTTCTCTTTTCACATTGTTCACTATATGTAGTTATTCCTAAGATCCTACTCGAGTGCTGTATAATACATTATTTATATGGTGGGTTATAAAGAGCACAAGTTGGGAACCAAGATGGCTGGGTGCCAGTTCCAGATTTGCTGTTAATTTTTGTGACCTCAGGATTTAAAGCTATTTGTTCAGTCTCTTTCCAGCCCTCCTTTCCAGGCTAATTTCCCTTCAGGTACTGTATGGTCCAGGAAAACTAGGGTGTTTTCTGTTCTCTGAGCTTAATATTTAGTCTGTTGCCTCCGTACTTTTTCTTGCATTGGTTATCTTAGATACTTTTGTGTGATGCACACACTCATTGCACACTTCCATCTCTTAGAATCCCTGATTTCCATCAAGGTTTAGCATTTGTGCTCCCTCAGCAAGCCTTTCCTGCTCCCTGTAGCTGTTGCTCTTTCTCTCTCACGTTTGTTTGCATGTTGTATTCCTCCCAGTAGAGTGTTGCTTGATATGATTATTATTTTTTTTTTGTCTCTGTGTCTTCAGTGGGGCTCTACAGTGGCATGGACTACCCCATTACTTTGCTCATACTGGAAACTTTATGAATGCTTTTTGGAGTAGATTGGGCAGTCATTGTACTTGTCAAATTTTCTGTTTCCTTGTTTGTCACGAGGGGGCATTGGACAAGATAATTTCTAATTTCATTTCCAGCTATAACCTTTTGAATTGTGTGATTTATGTTAGTTAAGAATAACTGGGGGTGGAGTACATTGCCAGTCATTAGTTTTTTACTTATTTGGAGAAACTTGGCATTCACAAAGGTACTTTGGCTGTTGCTTATGAACATTTATGATCATATATACTATTAGACCTGAAAATGACTTCAGGCCATAGACAATTTGAACTGGAAAGAACTTAGAATACAAAATGTCATAGCCAGAAGGGATCATAGAACACAAGATAAAGCATAGATATTTAGACCTTAGACGCCACTTAGTGTGATCTCAGTTTACAGATGAGAAAGCAGATATCTGAGAGGTTAAGTAAATTACCTGAGGGTCACACAGATAGAATAAAAGACCATAGAGCATAGTGTCAGTTAGTAGATACCTATGAACATAGGACATAGAATGTCAGAGCTGAAATGAACCTTAAAGATCTTCTAATATTCCCTCATTTTATGGATGAGGAAACTGAGATTCCGAGAAGGGAAATGACTTGCCCTAAGGGGTCACATAGCTTATAAATGATGTAGTTGGCCTAGGTCCCCTGAAATCCCCCTTAGTGTATCATATCACACTGATGTCTTTGGGTACAAAAAACCAGGGAAAACAGTATTTATTTAGGTTTTACCCCCTTTAGATATTAGTGGTCATGATGGCAAAGCAGGGCAGGTCCATCAAAGTAGATATGCTGATATGAGGTCTGTTCCTCTGCAAAGTTAAGTCATCATTATTGTCTAATTTTGTGATTAGTTTTTTCTGTTTTGTTTTTTACTTCCCCTGGTTTACTTTTATACTTGGGGTAACTGAATTCCAGTCCCTTATTTGGACATATAATTTGTACCCTACATCTTTTTTTTCCATTGAAAGTTAAATTTGTGATTTCTTCTTGATGAGAACTTTATAAACTTAGGTTGCATGAATTAAGAAAGATGTTTGGAAAGGTGTAAATTCAACCCTAAAAATCTGGATCTAGTTTTGGCCAAAGTTTATTAAAGAAAGTTTTGTCATGCATTTTTTCCTTTTGTTTAAAGAGCCAAAAAAAATCAAGACTAAATCATATTTTGGTGTAAATTTGTTAAAATAAAAGTATTGTTTTAACTAAGGTGTTCCAAAAGAATCATCTTTGTTGGGGGTAGGAAGTGTGATAACAGTATAATTTGAGGTGTACACTTTTTGAAAAAAGAAATTAACTATTTTTAAATACCTTTTTTTAAAATATCACATTTGTTCACGTGAATATTCCTCTCTACTTCCCTTCCTGGCAAATTATACTTTGTAACAAAGATTTTAAAATAGAAGGGAAAAAAGAATCAGTTTAGCAGAACTAGTTAGCACAATGACCATGTCATTAAGAATTTATGATACTACTTTATGCCAGGTACTGTGTGGAAGGTGACAAAGGTTACTTACAAGGTCAGGGTATGGAGTCCACATAGTTGGGAGTTAGGAGTCTATGATTCTAGTCCTGGTTTTGCCATTAATTGGTTCTGTGATTAGGGGCTCAGTTTTTATCTTCATAAAATGTGGAGATTGGACTAGATGTTTTCTAAGATCCTTCCAACTCCAGGACTCTTTGTTTTGTGACCAGGACCTTGGTATCTAGACTCTGAAACTATATATTTGGAGCCAGTAGAGAAGCTACAATGAATATCTTTTGGAAAAAAGCAATGATGATGATAGGGTATTCCTTGTAACTGTTTGTAAAATAGGGTTTGAGCAAAACCCAGGCCTAAAAAAATTTTATTGTGAATTTAATGTTTGGTCTTGTTTTTGTAGGAAGACATGGCTGCTCATGTTGGGGCTTCTCGGACACCTCAAGAAGTGATGGAACACTATGTAAGCATGTATATCCATGGAAACCTGGGAAAAGCCTGTATCCCTGACACCATCCCTAACAGGGTGACAGATCATACGTGCCCTAGTGGAGGACCCTTGTCTCCCAGTTTGACAACACCTCTGCCTCCTTTAGATATTACTGTTGCTGAACAACAGCAGTTAGGGTACATGCCACTTCGGGATGACTATGAGATTGAATATGACCAAGATGCTGAGACTTTGATTAGTGGACTTTCAGTAAATTATGATGATGATGATGTAGAAATAGAGCTCAAGAGAGCCCATGTGGACATGTATGTTAGAAAACTCAAGGAGAGACAAAGACGAAAGAATATTGCCCGAGACTATAACTTAGTGCCTGCCTTTCTGGGGAAAGATAAAAAAGATAAGGAAAAGTCAATGAAACGTAAAATTACAAAAGATGAAAAAGAGATACGGGTAAAACTGAGGCCTTTGTACCAGTTTATGTCCTGTAAAGAATTTGATGATTTCTTTGAAAACATTCACAAAGAAAAAATGCTCCGAACAAAAATCCGAGAACTACAACGATATCGTCGGAATGGAATCACTAAAATGGAGGAGTCGGCAGAGTATGAAGCTGCCAGGCACAAACGGGAGAAGAGGAAAGAAAATAAGAACATAGCCAACTCTAAAAGAGGAAAAGAAGATGGGAAAGACGGGGAGTTCGCTGCAATTGAAAACCTCCCTGGCTTTGAGCTCTTGTCTGATAGGGAAAAGGTGCTTTGTAGTTCTTTAAATCTGAGCCCAGCTCGTTATCTGACTGTGAAAACAATTATCATAAAAGACCACCTCCAGAAACGACAGGGCATACCATCCAAAAGTCGTCTCCCTAGTTATCTGGACAAAGTTCTCAAGAAAAGGATTTTAAATTTCCTCACAGAAAGTGGTTGGATATCTAGGGATGCTTCCTGAAACAGGAACACTTGGAAAACTGAAATGATATCCAAAAATTTGTGAGCCAAAATGACTAGGGTTTGAAGGGAAGAGGGAGAAGTTGTTAGGTTTTGTTTTTTTTTTCCAATGTTGCCCTATTTAATATGATTTGAGGATTTCTTTTTTAAAGTGCAAACTTTCTTCATGGTTCTCTGAAAGAAGCAATAGTAGCAATCTTCTAGTGGATCATGAGGGAAAACAGATTTTCACTTCTTAGGTAGGTAGTCTTAAAGGTAAATACTTGGAAATGATGGTATTGCCCTTAAGTATTTAGTCAGGCTTCTGATATTGGGCATATTATGAGATTGGATGATTTCCTAGGTTCTCCTGAGATCTTTGCCCATGGGGAAGAGAGACTATGGATTAAAAGAATTTTTATTATTTTTTCTATTGGTCCTGACACTTTAGTTCTGATGGGCAGGGACTGATTTCAGAATGTGCTGTGTGTTGCTCCTTCATTTTGGTTTCTCGTGTGCAGACAGGGCTGCCAGCCATCCAAAGTCCTTGCTCCATGTCAGCACTGGCACAAAGCACTTTAAAAAAGGAGCATTTTGGTCCACATTCACTGCCAGCATCGTGAACTGATAGGGAAATTAAATAGGAAATATAGACTAAGGTGTGAGTGACCCAGGGATGGTAAGGTAATAGAGCAGCCAGACAAAAGTACACTAGTGCCTTGGAGACTGAGTAGATAGAAGGTATATAGTCATTGACTGATGGCAGCAAACAGTGAGGTGTCTATAGTTCATCCTATGCCTCCAAGATGATTTTTAGGAGGTATCTTTTCCTCCTTCAAATTAAAGTATACAGATCATGACTGCTTCAGAGAAGCTGGAATTACTCCAGTAAAAATGATGCCTTCAGCCCACTCCATTGCCATGGCCCCCATTGGTACATCTGGGGATACTCTTGAATGGTTAACCTGAAACATAAGATTGCAAAAGGAGTTCGGATTAGATCCCTTTTTAGCTTCCTTTTTTTTCTGCTAAACCTCTAAATTACCCTCTACAAGACCATCTGATTAATATTTTGCTCTAAGTACTTACTGTCTCCTTGCATCTAACTTGGGAATACATAGATGAGTTAAGGATGAGACGACTCCTATCACAGTCCAGTTCTTCTCTTATTCCTCATGTACACTGTAGTTCATTGAAAATATGATTGGATCAGCCTGGCCAAAAGTATTTATTAAACTGTAATGTCACTTTGTCAAGATTGTCAGAGCAAAAACTTCTCAACCTTTACATATTAAAAAGTCAGGAAATTCTGATCCTACATGTTTACTAGGCAGATTTACAAAAGATTTAGCAGAGCGAAACTTAAAATGGGATTGCTTTTTCAAGACTGTTGAAACAGGGTAGAGTGTACTAGCCTTATTAGAAACTTCATGGTGGTGCCCACATCATTCAGTGTCTCATTCCATGTTCTTCAGTCAAAAATAAATGTCTTGTCTCTCCAGCTGCCCATTTGATAAGTTTGGCTTTCTTGTGGAGTTCTTTACTTTGGAAACTTGACTGTGGGCTATCAAGTCTTTAGTTTTCTTTTCTTGAATATCCAGGACCCATGTTTTAAATCATGGGACTAAGTTTTGACTACATACGTGAATCTTTTCTCCTCCTCTTCATCGCTAGCTTCCCCACTTCTCTCCAATCCCACCCTCTCCATACATACTGACTTTCATAGAAAGAATAGAAGTGAGATTGTTTATGTACTGGTATGTTATTGGCTTGGGGTTTCAAGAGTAGCTTTGTTTGAAAGAAAAAATCCTCAGCATTTTCTAAGGTAAGGTGAATTGTCTACGGTGCTTTATCCTCTCCTTTTCCTGTATATTGCTTCCCTTCCCCTACTTGCCTCCTGAAAAGAGTAAATTTTGAACATTAAATAAAACATTTTCAAAATGTTATTTATGATCTTAGTTGCGAGGTGCATTGTATATTGTTGGCAGATAAGCTTTGAATATTATTTAAGCTGATGATTTCTCCTTTGGCAATATAGATACTTTCTCTAAGCAATAGTTATATATGTGTAAAAGTGTGTAAAAGGAACAGCTCTGAGGAACACATCCATCATTTGTCCTGCAGGCCAGTTACTAAGGATTGAAGCTGGTTGCTGTCCACTACTGAACACTGAAAGAAGGGAGATGGTGCTACGTTTTTACTAATGTCTTAGCCATTCTGGTGCCTTTAATTCATACATCCTGAGTTCTAACTGCATCAGACATTGGCTTCCTCATGTGGTTTTTAAGTTAGTCTGCTTTTTATATGTAGGATGACTACCAGACTTCTAGGAAGTTTGAGAAGCAATAGGTATTCTGTGGGTAACCCAGGCAGGCAGCTGTCAAATGAAAAACTTTATGCTTCAGGTTTTTTCATCTGTATATATTTTTGAAAGCATGAAGAATTTATATAGGTTTGACTATTGTTTTCAAACACCATAATGAATGTATAAGTAATAGTATGTGAAAGTATTAACACTTAGCTAAAAGAGAAGCTCTTTGGATTGGTTATCTCTTACCCCTTAACCCTCCCCAGCAGGTATTATCATATTTATCCTTAACCTTGACTGTTACTTCAGATCCATGTAAACATTTGTATCAAATCAACTCATGGTAAAAAAACAAAAATTTTTACTATAATCCCGCTAAAGCGTGTTCTTTAAAACTGAAATTTATATACACTTGAGTTACATGGATCAATGGTTTTACAGCTAAAGAACGGCCTTGAAATTGCTCTACTTAGTTGCCAGTATTTACAAGGTACAATTAAAAATTTTTTCCCCCTTTGGATGATACCTTTTTCTAAGGTTTAAACATTTTTTTTAAATCACATTTTTTATTAAAATCATTTTCTTTGGAAACTGAAGCCCAGGTGACTACGTCACTGTAAAGGTGCTTCTTCCACACTCAGCTATTAGACATAGGCCTGTGTGAGAACTTGAATGTAGGTGAGATTGTGTTCTAACCTTGATGAAAAGTAAAGCAGGTTTTATTTGTGAAATGAGAAAGAGCATCTTCAAGTTTGTATCCCCTCCTCCTTCCTCTTCCCCTGTCCCAGCCTTTTAAATCTTCAGTTTTCATATATTTTTCAGCTGCATGTCATGCCTGCAGGAGGTATACTCAGGTAATATGCATGCACTGCTCCAGTCAAGAAGTAACAGCCCCAAACAGCATTTTGGATGCTTGTTTAAATCTGAGATGTTAGTGCCAAACTGAAATTTATTCAGTCCTTCAGTGAAGTGTTTCCGTTACTAGAAAACCCCTAGGTTGGGTGAGGTATCTCTGTAGGTACAGTCCAGAACTTCAGCCAGTGAAAGAACTGCTTCTCACTGAGCCAGTCTGCAGTATTCCAAGATGACCTATGAAGGTTTCACACGACATATTTGTGATAAGTCATGTTCTAATTGTCACTTTTCTGAAGTGTGCGATGTTTTGGCAGTGTCCATACTGTACAACTCATCCATGATGAAATTATGCAAAATCCAAATAATTGTTGTGAATAGAAAACAGCTGAAAAGGTCATTGTTTAATTTTCCAATGTAAATATGTATATAATTAAAATGATTTGTTTTCATATTTGTAGTATGTGTATGATTAAAATGTTTTATCACCTTTGATAAAAGGATATTAGGCATGTAAATATATAACCAGAATGACCATAGAGGGGGGTGAATGGGAGTCAGAGTTATTTGTAAATACATTAGAGTTGTTGGAGTCTTAGAATATCAGTTCCCCTTTCTGGGTTTTGGTTTCCTAATCTTTCAAATGAGTGTGTTGGACTGCTACTATGTGTAAGATCTCGCCTAGCTCCTGTATTACTGGCAGAATATCCCTGACTCATGTACTTTAAAAATGACTTGCATTCCACCTTCCCAGCAAGTGGTTAACCAGCCTTCACTTGAAGACCTCAGAGTCCTTTTTGCCCAGATCCTTTTCCTTACAGCCTTGAAATTTTTTATAAATTCTCCATAGGGGTTCTACCCAACACTAGGGGTCTTATGATAATTTGTAGACAATCAGTCTTGTTCCAGTACAGTTCATTAAGCCTCCAAGGCTCCTTCTTGTGTGCAAAGCATTGTTTAGTAATAGGCTATTGGTTACTTAAACCATATGATAACCCTATAAATGAAACCTCCCTTGGTTTCCTCTAGTCTGAACCTGTAATTTTTTGATACACCATCTCAAGTACCCATTAGCCAGGATATTTGCTTAACCTTATTAATAACAAGTCTTTATTCTGATATGTTGAGTCATTTTAGTTATGGCCAACTCTTTGTGACCCCATTTGGGGTTTTATTGGCAGAGATACTGGAGTAGTTTGCCATTTCCTTCTACAGCTTGTTTTATACATGAGGAACTGAGGCAGACAGGCGTAAGTGACTCTCCCGGGGTCCCATAGCTAGTAAAGTGTCTGAGGCCAGTTATGAACTTGGGAAGAGTTCTGATTTCAGATCTGGCACTTCTCTAAGCACATTGTTTCTGAAAGCTAAAGATTTACTCCGTACCCCTTTATTTTTTGAATTTCTCATTTTTGGAAACTGTTCATACTCTCCTTACACTAATTTGGGGCAGCTAGGTGGTGCAGTGGATAGAGCACCATTGCAGGAGTCAGGAGGACCTGAGTTCAAATCTCACCTCAGACACTTGACACTCACTAGCTGTGACCTTGGGCAAGTCATTTAACTCCAATTGCTTCATGCTGGGTCATCTCTAATCACCCTGATGAGTATCTGGTCACTGGATTCAGATGGCTCTGGAGAAGTGAGGCTGGTGACCTGCACAGCCCTCCCTCAAAAACAAAGTCAAGGGCAAGTCCTGTCATTATTTCTCTGATGGCCCGGTCTTCTTTGGCAAGGACAAACACACATGCACACTAATTTGGAGACTGGGATAAGTGAAGGGAAGGGCAGAATTTCAAATCAATTTTGCTGTCAATCGAGTACGTGGATGAATTGTCTGAAACAAAGTATTTGGCCACTTTCTCCTAGAAGGGTTCGAAACCCCCAGCTTCCCTCAAAGACCTCTCAGCCTTGGCTGTAAGATGCTCCAACCTGGTCCCTGGACACTTGTACCTCTAAGGCAGCTGGGTGGCACAGATATTTGAGTCTGAAGATAGCAAGGCAAGCTCAAAAACTTCCCTAAGACACTTAATGGCTGTGTGACGCTGGAGAGGTCACTTAATTTGTCTGTTTCTGTTTCCTCACCTGTAAAAAGGGGGCGCTGTCAGCATATGAGATCTTTGTGAAGTGTATGATGTGTGTTGTTTCCTTGTTTCTATTTTTACCCAGGCCTTCTTTTCCACCTTCATCTTATTACTGTTCTATGAAGATGACTTTCAGACTTACTTAGTCTTCACCTTTCTTGAGCTCTGGTTCCCATTTACAACTACTTGCTGGTGCCCTTCCTGAATATCCACAACTAATGGGCATGTATATGGCTGAACTCATTCACTAAACCTCCCTAACTTCTTGATTTACTTTGATATTACCACCTTCTCATTCAGGCTAGAAGTCTGCCATTTTTAGTGTCTCCACTACCTAAGACACGTTTGGTAATTCTAAATGTTTGTTCCCCTAGCTTAGCTTTAGCTCTGATATACTCCTCCCCACCACCACACACATACAACTCAGTACCCTAAGTCATCACAGCTCATTTGGATTACCCTAATAGTAAATAATAATAGTAACTGGTTTCAATTTCCAGTTCTTTTAACGGTTCATCCTTCATATAGCTTGTAAAAGGATTTTCTTAATACACCCAATCTGATAGTCAGCCTTATTTTAACTCCTTGGAGCCTGGAATTTTAATGCCGTTTACCTACTTTTCTAGTTGGATTTCATATTACTCCTCTTCACATACTCCACTTTTCAGGCAAATTGCTAGTCATTCCCTATTTTCATTCTGTTATTCATTCAAGCTTTCTTGCCCCCAAGCCTAGAATATAAGCCCACAACTCTAGGGATATTAATATCTTTCCTTGAGTTGAACTCCCAAGGACCACCTCCTCATATAATCTTCTCTGAAACTCTAGCTCAAAGCATTTTAATAAGATTTTCTTAAAACATTTTAGACATCTTCTGCCGCTACACACAAAACAAGGCAAAGCAGAGTTGTCATGTCTACCACTGGCAACTGTAAAGGCAGGAATTGTCATTTTTCATCTTTGTCCCCTGAGGACCACATAAATGGTGGGATACATGATATATGCTAAATATAATTGAAAAGAAAGTTCATGTAGTTGGCACAGCAATTAAAATGTGTATATAAAAAAGCTAAGAGTTAAATATAACTTGATTTTAAGGCTTTTAGTTTTGAAATGTCAAAGGCAGATAATATGAGGTTCATTAGTATTGTAACAAGAACATAACCCAACAAATAGAAAATAAATGCCAGAAAATAGGCAAATTAGCACAAATTAGGGCTTTAATCCTTTTAAATAATAAATTCAAACAATGTTTTAAAAACCACACCCAGTACTTGGTTCCTAAACTCTGGGAAAGTAGAGCTTACTAAGGAATGTAAAATTTAAGTACATTTGTTGAGATTATTTCAGACACTGATTTCCACATACTTTTGTGTTTAAATGTAACACTCCAAATGGCTGCAAACAGTTTTCTAGATTTTGAGGATCAAATCAAATTACTTAACTGGCAAAAATGATAACTGTAAAAATGAAAAGGATTACTAAAGATGGTTTATTACCTGAAGATCCAAAGTAAAAATCTCAATTTTGGGTTAATAGTGATAGTAGGATCATCTGTAGTACTTAGATATAATTTAAATAGCTTCTTTTTGAAGTTCACATAATGGTTCAGAATCAACAGCACTGTATACATACCAATGTATCCTAAGGAAAAGCTAGAAGCTCACCAAAATTTTTGGCAGCAAGACAGCAATATAAACAAAGAACCAAAGTATACCTCTCTCAAAGATTATAAAATTTGCTGCAGAGAAAAATCTGTTGGTTTCATCTGGTCATTTTATAAATTTCAAAGAGATTTTCTCATAACCTTTTCATAGTACAAGAGGAAAAAAAAACCCCACAAATCTGCCTGGACACTCACACTGTAGAATTCCTGGAGACATTTTATTCCCTGAACATACCTTTCAAGTAGCCAGAGTTAACAGATAAAACATTATTCAAGATACTATACAAGTACAAGAGTGTCTCAGAGGCTC
>CM053772.1:221544378-221564522 GCA_028658325.1 Potorous gilbertii
GAGCTGGTAGCCAGTCTTTTCCATTTAACTTTGGACATCGGTGTTAGCACTATTGTACATTCTAGAAAGATAGTGAGTCTTTGTCGTTGTCGGGATTCTGTTATTGGCAAACATCTTGGGTCTCTCGAGCAGTTTGAGTGATTGTACCAGAAACTTAGCTGACAGTTTTATGTCACTTTGCAGTCTCCAAAACAGTAAGTGCCTGGCACATATAGTAAGCATTATATAAACAGTTATTATTAACATTATACCTGGTCCTACAGCTCCACCCTCCACAAAAAGAATTCCTTCAAATGACTCTTCAGTTTTTCAACTAGATGTCTTTTTCTGTTCTAAGTTTCCTTGTGGTGTGTCCACAGCCATTTACCCTGGGTGGATTTATTTGGGTGATTTGTCTCCATTCTCATCAATACTGAATTTTTTTTTGGAATCTGGAGAGGCATTCATTAGTCTTCTAAGTCAGCTGGGTTGGATTATGGAAATTGCCCCTGGTTGCTCCTTGGAGATCTCAAAAAAGAGAAGGGCAGACTAGAGCCTTGGACTTGGAGCTACTCCTGAGTAAATACCTGTGACTCAGAAAGAGAAGCGGAGCCCCTTACTACCTAATTTGTAGAAGACTCCGTGCTAGACCCTGCTACAGCTTCTTGGAGCCTAATCATTTTAGTAGACTGGCTAAACCAGATTGAGGGTAACTAAGAGGCCTCAAACTTGTCATTGAATAAGGGGCATCACTATCTCAAGCTCATGAAGACTTTACCCTGATGAATGGGCATATGAGAATAATTTATTGTGGCAGCAGAAACAGACACTGTGGAGCTCTTAGACCTTGGTCAGATATCAGAGATGACAAGGTCATCCACTACATCTTGGACTTTGACTACTAGTTGTCTTGACTTTTGTCTTGCCCCAAGATTTTGATGTCTCTGGAAGAAAGGGAGAGGCTGATGACTTTGGGCCTTCCTTACAAAGAGGGAGAAAAAAAATCTCCCCTTATAGGATCTATTTTTTACTAGATGAACATGAAGCAGTGGTACTGTATCATGAACAGGTTAAATATTATACAGCATGACCAGGCAGTGTGCACTGGTGGAAAATATATTGGCCTGACCTTCAAAAACGTCTGGCTGGGTTCTGGTCCAAGCTGTTACTAATAAGCTGTATAGCCTTTGGCAAGTTACTTTTCTGTTCTGTCACCTATTTTCCCATCTGTAAATTGAGATGAGCTTGCCTTACTTAAATCCAATTCACTGGTAAGTCATCATCTGGCAAGGTCAATAGTCTTCCTCAAAAAGGACATATAAAAACATGATAGTTCCAGGGAAGAAAAAGGAAATAATTCCTGACTTCAAGGAGTTTATGTTCTACTTTTGAAGTGAAGGGACAACGCAGGTAAATGTAATCATGTGAGGTGCAAATTGATGAAAGTAAAGGGAAGATTCAGAAAAAGTGCTGGGGGACTGCTTAAGCTTGGAGAAAATACTTTGAGCTGTGAAGGGTCCCAGAAGGAGGTTGTACCAAAGGTTAGAGTAGGAAGAAGATAACGATTCTAAAAGTATGATAAGGAATTAGAGCGGGAGTGGGGAACCGACAACCTAGAAGCTGTACATGACCTTCTAGGTCCTTGGGTGTAGCCTTTTGACTGAGTCCAAGTTTTACAGAACACATCCTTTTATTAAGAGAATTTGTTCTGTGAAATTTGGATTTAGTTAAAGGGTTGCACTTGAGGCCTTAGAGGGCCAGATGTGGCTTTGAAGTCACAGGTTCCTCCCAGCCAGTATTAGAATCTGGGCATGGGGGGCAGCCTGTGTGAAAGTACAGAAATAAATGTTGTTTACCAGCTGATCTTGGTTTGCTAGTTTTTAAAAAGAAATAATGTGAAATAAATCTTGAGTGGGAGGTGGGAGCCAAGCAAGAAGTTTGTGTTTTATCGTAGAGGCAAAAAAAGAGCTACTTGTGATGAAGTAGTCCAGTAAATCAGTCAGTATTCAAAGAGAGTGCCCTTTGGTACACTTTATTATTGAGAAAAGCTGAATTTTGGTGTGGCCTGAATCATTTACTAACCTCCTAATATCACCAGAATATTCACAATGAGTGAAAAGTTAGGAGATTTAAGAAGTCTCAAACCAATTTTAAAGGGATTTTGAAAATGAGAAGTTCTAGACCCCCATCCAGCTTTTATTAATTAACACTGTTTCCATATGTCTCAGTACTTTAAAAGATTGATTATTTTATTGGTCTAGGTTCACCTACCTATGCAGATCTTAATATTTCTGTGCTTTAGTTAACAGTCTTCATGGGTTTCTATGGCCAAAAATTCGTCCTCTAATGATCTAAGTTTCTATGTACTTAGCTTTCTTAGACCAACATGCAATCTGTCACCAAACTCATAGTCACAGTGCTCTGCACAGTAGTAAGTACTTAAATCTCTCTAGACTCATCTAGAACTTTGCTTCATGAAAATAACCTTTTAAGAACATAAGTTATCTCCTTACCTGCCTTGAAGTATCAGAGGAGAACTTTAAAGAAAGGGAGATTATCAAATCCAGCTCTTCTCAATTTACAGATGGGAAAATAAGAGGCAGAACAGAAAAATGACTTGCCAAAGGCTATACAGCTTATTAGTAACAGCTTGGACAAGAACCCAGCCCGATGTTTTTGAAGGTCAGGTCAATGTATTTTCCACCACTGCACACTGTCCGGCCATACTGTGTAATATTTGACCTGCTCATGATACAGTAGCACTGCTTCATGTTCATCCAGTGAAAAATAAATAGATCCTATAAGGGGAGATTTTTTTCTCCCTCTTTGTCCTTTTACTCTTTCATCTTCATTTTTCTCTCCACTCTGCAATGTCAGTTCAACTTTCTCATTTGACAGACAAACCCAGAGAGGGGAAGGAACTTGATCAAGTCATATGACAAATAAATGGCAGAGCTGGACTTAACGCTCTATTGGTGCTTTCTGCACATGGGGCATGCCATTTAATGAAATTATTCAAGTGGTGGATAGACATGTTAAATAGCACAGGGCCAAGGAGAGTTAGTTACCATGGGTATCAGCTTCCAGTTAGTCACTTAGATTTTGTCTTTTCCAACATAAAGATCCTTCTGCTTGCCGGAGAAAACAGAAGCAAAATAAACATCGAACAATTCTGTCTTCTCTGTGTTATCAGTTATCAATGTCTCGTCTCCCCAGGCTGAGGTCCAGTCCCTTTTTTTAAGCTCCTCATTTTCCCAATATTGCTTTAATAAGAAACATTTTTTATTATCCTCCTTAGCTTCCTTCACAAGCCTAATTCTGAACTTTAGTGGTACTTACAACTGTTTCTTCCAAGGTGCTTTTCTATTCCTCCTTTGTTTTCTTCACTTGCTTGCATCTTCTACACATTTCTTAAAAAAAAAATCTAAATTGGTTGGTGAGGTTGCTCTGCATTCACAATGATATCTTCAGACAACTCTCATTTGTCTTCCTCATTGGAGTTATTTCCTTTTGTGTCTTCAGAAATTCACTAATGATTAGGGAGAAAGGAAAAGAAACTTACTTGTTCTAAAATATTTATAGCAGCTCTTTGTGGTGGCAAAGAATTGGAATTTGCAGGGATTCCCATCAGCCATTCCCAGGGAATGGCTGAACAAGTTGTGCTGTATGTTGTGAATGCTACTGTGCTATGATGGGCCCAGTGATCTTAGAAAAACATGGATGGACTTGTATGAAATAATGCAGCACAAAATGAGTGGAATCAAGAGAACATTGTATACAGTAAGAGCAGTATTATTTAAGAACAACTTTGGGTGAATAGTCATTTTGACTATTATAAATACCCAGAATAACTACAAAGGACTTATGAAGGCACTCTGCATCCAGAGAAAGAACTGATAAATAAAAAGTGTGTGTGGAATGACTTTACATACATACCGATATCTATATCTATACTTGTATATGTATTTGTATCTAATCGTAGTCATCTCTAGTACTGGAAAGGGGGAGAAGGGAAGAAAAAAGGAAAAAAATACATGACATATATTTAGAAGGAATAGCAAGTTTTACATAACAGATTTGCAATTTCATGTGCAACTTTTTAAGAAAAATTATACTCTTGTGGAAATGCATGTTTTATTACATAAATTATAAATAAATAAGAAATTTAAAAAGAAAAGAAAAACTCTTGTAATAAATATACATAGTCAAGCAAAACAAATTCCTGCGGATCTTTGTCCAAAATATATGTGTCATGCTGCGTTTTGAATCAATCCCCAGCCTTTCGGGAGGTAGATAGCATTGATCCTTATCAACACTTCCATTGCTGTGCTTTCCATTGAAACCTTCAGGAGTGATTGTGGTTGAAAACAGGTGCCCCGTAGCGGGTAACCCTTGATGCTGAGTTTCTTTGACCTTGGTTAAATGGGGCCTCACATGGGAGTTGCTTAGTGTCTCCCCATGACTTCCCAGTGTGTTAATATTTTTCACTGTGTGGCGAGGACCTCAAGACCCCAGGAGCTGCAGTGCAGTGAGGCATCGAAGGAGGCCCTAGGGGAGGGAGTTGATTGGTACGTTCCTGTTTTACACAGAGGAGGATTTTGTTTTAATGTAATGATTACATTCAAGCTCTCAACTGTCCACAGGAACGGAAAGAGAAGTGTTTATGCGCAGTGTCGGGGGCTTCGTAAGCGTCTCAGTGAGGAGCTGGTTCTTTTTAGGACTCGGAGCTCCTACAACGTTATGGTTAGTCTTTAAATTACATTTCATCAGTGGTATTTAAGGGACCAAGAAAGAGATCTATCACTGGGCTGTATGAACTTTCATTCACTCAGTTTTTTTCAACAAATAATAACTAAGAAGAAGAACTAGCGTTAGGATAGCACTTTAAGATTTCCAAAGTACTGTACACATGTGCTCTCATTTGTCCTCACAAAACCTTTGTGAGGTAGGGATGATGATCATTCCATTTTATAGATGAGGGAAGGTTAAGCGACTTGTCCAGGGTCACCCAGCTAGCGTGTGCTTTGAACTCAGGTCTTTCTTGACTCCAAGTCCAGAACTCTGCATTATACCACCTAGCTGCCTTCTGTGCATGTTACTTTCTGTGTACTCTACGCACCGTGGGGGACAAGATTTAAAGAATTTTGGTGAGGTATGGTCTCTCCCCTTGGAAAACATAGAGTCTTGTAAAAGAAGAAGAGACAAACAGAGATAACTACAATTCCAGATATTCCCAAGTACATTGATAAAAAGTTATTTTGACTATTATAAATACCCTTTGTTGTTGTTGTGTTCATCCTTCATCTTTGAAGAGGACCATGACATCAGGGAAATGATGACATGACTTATACTTGACTTTGTTTTGAGTGAGGGAGGGCTATGCAAAGGTCACCAGCCTCACTTCTCCTCCAGATCTATCTGAATCTAATGACCATTCATCAGGATGACTGGAGATGGTCCAGGATGCAATGGGAGATCTCTGCCTTTTAGGCCAATAAATACCCAAATGAACTATAAAGGACATATATGAAGGAGTTTATCTGCATCCAAAGAGAGAATTGATAAATACATGTAATGAATAATTTTACACACACCCACACCCACAACCCTATTTGTGTCTAATAGTAGCCATCTCTAGGGCAGGATTGAGGGTAGGGTAAAATAAAGGAGAAAAAAAAGTTTTGTTTGATAATTTTGTTGTATATTTGAAAGGAATAGCAGGTTGTACATAGATTTGCAGTTTCATATACAATCACTTTTTTATTGTACTGTGTTATGGAAATGCTTATTTTATTCCATAAATATGTATTAATGTAATAAAAAAATAAAAGGGAAAAAAAGAGGTGTAGACAGTTCTGTAAGTAACAATTTTGACACCAGGGCCAACCAATCCAGCCCATACACTTGAATCAACTTTGTAATTTATGATGTGGAAATAATATAAGAAATAATTTACATAAATTCAGTTGTGTAAGAAGTGAATTAATTATTACAATATATTTTATTCTACTGAAGGAATGCTTGTGCTAAAATTTTGTATCCTCTAAATTTCAGTGCCACGGGGCAAAGTCCTTCTAGCCTTGCCACAGTTATAGCTCTGGTTGCAGACAAAGTACTAGGTGAAGTCTTTCTGAGAAGGTTGTTAGCAGGAGTGACATGACTTGCACTTGATTTTTGTTTTGTTAGAGATTTCTGAAGTCTTCGTAGAGAATGGGGCCTGTGTGTGGAGCTTTGAAGAATAGGAATTCGGTGAGCAAAGAGGAGAAAAAGGATATTCCGGGAACTGGCAACAAAGCCTGGAAGCCAGAAATCAGGAGACAGAGAGTTGTCAAATTTGGCTTGAATGTGTCGAATGTATGGAGAAAAATATGAGGAGAGGCTGGAAAAAGTCGGGAGGCTTCTGCTTGCAAGAAACCTTTAATGTCATGGGAAGGAGTTGAACTATTATTTGGGAATTTATTAATTGGAAAATTCAATTTATTAATTGGAACCCACTGTAGATATTTGAGCAGTGGACTGTCATAACTATATAGACCCTATGGGAGTAGGGATGGGGTGGGGTGGGGTATGATAGAAAGTATAGTTTTTCCAACTAGAAAAAAGGCTTGAAGCGTTACGGGAGGTGGAAGACCAGAAACTTTGGAGCCCTATGGGGTGAATGTACAGTCTAATTAATTTCAAATGAAGAGCTGGTTACACTGAACTGTTATATACAGTTATACATCAGATATACACCATAAGCAGCTGGAGCCTTGTCTAGTTCACTGACCCACTTAAGGAGGTCACTTGCCTGGACAGGATAGGCTATGTCACTGGGACCTAGTGAATATATATATACTTTTACCTTCATTTCCTCTCCTCCCTACTCCTACTTGGTGGATGAGCACCATTTACCATGGAACCTTTCCTGGTTTCTTTAAATCTAGCTTATTTGCTGCCTCTAGTTTTATAATGGGTTTTGTCTCCTGATAAAAGAAGATTTATTGTATCCTGAGTGTTTGCTATAAATGAGTGAACTACACTATGAGGAAGGACAAAGGGAAACTCCTAGACAAATGACCTCAGCTTCTCTCTCTCTGTCTCCCTCTCTCCCTCCCTTCTTCCCTCTCCCCCCCCCGCCCCCGTCTCTCTTCTCTCCCTCTCTCCCTCCCTCCTTTCTTCTTGGCGCTCTCTCTCTCTCTCTCTCTCTGTCACTGTCTGTCTCTGTCTTTCTCTGTCTCTCTCTCTCTGTGTCTCTCTCTTCTCTCCCTCTCTCCTTCTCTCTCTCTCCCTCTCTCCTTCTCTCTCTCTCTCTCTCTCTCTCTTTCTCTCTCTGTCACTGTCTCTGTCTCACCTATCTCTCTCCTTCCCCCTTCCCCTCCTTTCTCTTTCTTTCCTGCTTTCTCTCTTTCTCCACAAAGAAGGGCTTCTCTACAGAGGGAAGCGTAAGTACTCTGACAGCTCTATGATGGATGTATTGCTGTGGGGAGTGGAGGCAAGAAGACACGTCAGGAGGCTACTGCAGTAGTCCAATCAAATCAACAAACATTTACTAGGCTCCTACACTATGCTAACGCTGACGGGTAGTCCAGGGGCTTAGCGACAAGGCTCAGTACCGGGTCCATGTTTAAAGGCTTCTTGTTCTAATAAGCTGAAACAACAATGCAGCGTTCATCTATGGCACGGATGATATTCACCCACTTTCATTATTGGCCGTTTGCTATTGTGCTGCCATCTAGTGGGAAGATGATGTCCAAAGTGGTACCAATATTTTCTGCTTGGAGTCTTGAACCATTTACGCTTGGTATAGAATATCAGATGCCTTAGAAATTCACAGATCATGAGATTTGGAAGAATCCTTAGTATGTAAAATATAGAAAATCTCAGTGTTGAAAGGGCAACTAGATGGTGCAGTGGATAGAACCCTGGACCTGGAGTTCAAGTCTGGCCTCCAACAATTATTGGATGTGTAAGCTTGGCAAGTTATTGAACCTTTGTTTGCCTTAGTTCCCTCGTCTGTAAGTGGGGATGATAACAACATCTACCTCACAGGGTGGTTGTGAGGACCAGCTGGGACAATAACTGTAAAGTGCTTGGCACAGCAATATGTAAATAATAACTAATTTTTTTAATTCTTGCTATCAAAAGGAATCTTAAAAGGTAGAACGTTTGTGTTAACAGGAACTATAGAGACCATCCAGCATAACACCCTCAAACTTGTATTTTCCTCATTTCCATTTTACAGTTGAAGAAAGTGAGTTCCAAAGAGAAGGGGTTTTCCTGGCATTTTTATAGTATTTTAAGGTTTGCGAAGCACTTTACAAGTATTATCTCATCCTCATCACAATTCCCGGAGTATGTGCTATTATATCCCCATTTTTATAGATGAGGAAATTGAGGCATATGGAGGTTGAGAGACTTGCCCAGAGTCATGCCAAGTGTCTAAAGTCACATTTGAACTCATTTATTCTGACTGCAAAGCTAATCCTCTATCCGCTGTGCCCCTAGTTACTCAGTACATATGCAGAACTACTTCATCCGCAGCCTGCATGAGAAACCAAAACAAAACACAACCTGAGGAGCCGACCTCGTTCAGGCAGGGGCTCCACCTGAGGAGAATTTCCCTTTTCTCCAATACCTCTCAGAGGCTGAACTTCCCAGCTTCTCGGTAACCCGTGCTGTTGGTTTGTTCTTTAAACAATGCCTGCTATCTGGCATTTCTTAACAATATTGAGCTGAAATCTAGTACTGTACGTTGCTCTGAAGTTCAGCTGGCATTTCAGCAGCTTGTTTGTCTGCATTCTTCAAGAGTCCTCATTTAAACACGCAACGTGAGCATTCTGTTCCATCTCCCGTAACAAATGCAGGATCAAGTCGTGCCTTCAGCAGGGCCCTTTGTTATTTGTGAAATGCCTTTCAGGTGAAGGTCTTGCAGGTTGTTGAGCTCATCTGGTTATCCCAAATCACCATATAAAGGGTCAGTGTCTTCATTCCACACTCAGTGAACAGAGATTGCTATGAATGGAACAGAATCATTCTATTACCTTTTCCTCCACAATGAATGGGACTTTCCTCCTAACAAAAATATCACACCAGAAGAAGGCCATAGATGTCCTTGTGGAGGAAAAAACTACATAGTATACTGGATAGAGAGCTAGTCTTAGAGTTAGAGGACCTAGACTTCAGGTCCTACTTACACTTTCTAGCTTTGTGACTTTGGTGTCAAATGCATATAGAAAAGGGGGCTACCATCCTTCATTCCAAGGATCCCTATAGGAGCACCTTGATTTAGAAAGCAACATATTAGCATCACCTAGAGCTGATTGTATTTTTATTTATTTTGTTAAATATTTCCCGTTACATTGTAATTTGATTCGGCTGCATGCAGGAGTATTGCGAGCCATAAGAAACTATTAATTACTGAACTGATGCTGGGCTGCATGGTACAGGGAGCTGGCTCACCAGGGCACTCCCTACCCTTATTAAATCACAGATTTGAATAAAAAAAAAGCAAGGTAAAATTTTTAAGTAGGGTATTTTAGTCAGATGATATTCAATAAAGAAAATGCATAAGGATACATTGAAATAATAACATTTCCTAATAACAGTTTAAATGAAAAATATAATTTCCTGGGCATAAGGAAATTAAGATTGGGAATCTGGTCCATCAAACTGGCACGATGAACTTTCTCCTTTGTGGGAGTCTGCTTTATGTTTTGATTATACTACCAGTATAGCTTTGACAGCAGGACAACAGATGTGGGCTACCAGGACTTACTACTGATTGTACAGGCATACACCAGAGGACAGTGAAAAAAAATAAACAACCATATCTGAATCCCTAAGAGGACTTTTAATGTTGATAATGAAATATAATTTAAATTTGAAGATGATTAAATTGTTCATAATAAATCTGCTATAGTTTAAATTTCATTGCCCCTTTTCCCCGTCATTGCCCACCCAATTAAAGTCAAAATTGGCATTCAAGCATTTTCTTGCTTTCCAGACTTAGTCTCTCACGATTCCCCTACCATATTCTATGCTCCAGTCATATTAGACTACTCACTGTCCCCTGAATGTTCCCCATGCTTTCATCTGTCTGAAATTATAGAGAAAAGCAAAAAGCAAATCTTTTCCCACTTGCCCCGAAGGTCATACTCCTTTTCAGTATCTTCAGCTGCAGAAATCCTAGGCATTCTTCAAAGTTCAGTTCAAGTGTTATACTATTCCTTGATTATCCTGACTCTAAACCAGATGTGATTTTTTCTTTTTTCCAGACTCTTAGAGCATTTTGTACTTCTCTTTAACCCACCTTCTACTTTTTATTAAGACCTTTTTATGTGCAAGTTTTAGCTAGACTTTCCCTAGACCCTCTCTGAAGGGCAGAGACTTCCTTATACACTTGCTCTAGCAGAGAGCCTTGCACACAGTAGGCCGTCAATAAGTATTTGTTTGACTAAGTGAACAATTCTGCTCTGTTGGTAGAGTCTGTTGTTAGAGAGAAAAACTCATTGATCTGTGGGACAAAATCTAATGTTATAGAAAGAACACTGGATTTGTAGTCAGAGGATCCTAGTTCTACAGCTGACAAGGATCTGGGAGAACATCCAGCTATCTTATAGATTAGGAACATGAGGTCTTATGACACACAAAGGCAGGATTTGAACTGAAGTCCTCCAAATTCAGAAACAATGCCCATTCTACATTGCATGATACCTTGAGGGTAGATGGGCTTAATCTGAGGGACATGGACCCTAAGAAGTTCATGGATAGATCTCTTGGGGGAATTTATGAATTTGTATGGGAAAATGACATCTTTATTTTCACTCACCTCTGTCTGAAATTTGGCATTTCTTTCTATTATTATTAAAACTACATTATTCTGAGAAGGGATACATTGACTTCATCAGACTGTCAAAGGGATCCCTGACATGACAAAGATCAAGAACCTCTATTCTAGGGCAAGTCACAGTTTTCATCTGGATACTGTATACATTACACAAAACCACAGAACGTCTGTGCATGCTGTTAAATCGGTGATATGGATTGCATTGGGCTAAGCATACAAGCATGCTCATAAAGACTGAGTTCTCACTGGTCAGCCCTCTGTTATATTTACTTTGTTTTTGTTTTTTAATAAGTGAAACTGGAAGTCTCTATTAGGAATAATTTTTTGATATAGACATATATACAGACACATATTTTAGACATACACACACACATATACGCACACATCAGCTAGGTGGCAGAATGGATAGAACTCTAGGTTTGGAATCAGGAAAGCTTATCTTCATTAGTTCAAATCTGGCCTCAGACACTCACTAGCTGCGTGATCCTGGGCAAATCATTTGTTTGCCTTAGTTATTCATCTGTAAAGTGATCTGGAGAAGGAAACAGCAGACCTTTCCAGTGTCTCTGCCATGGAAACCTCACATGGAGTCATGGAGAATTAGAAATGACTGAAAAATGACGTAACAACAACTGTTATGTATGTGTCTGTATACACGTGTATTTAGACATATATGTGTGTGTGTATGTGTGTATGGTTATTTTCACAACTGTTCTGCTTGTTTGTGTTTCCTTATGAATTTCCTTCTTTTCTGTGCATTTAAAAAAATGTTTTAATGACATTCTTTTGTTTCTTTTCTTTTACAGAAACACTATTGTTCCTTATTCTATTCTAAATCACCCTCTCCTCCATAAAAAAAGAAAAACATAATCCCTGTAATAAATAAGCATAGAAAAATATAACAAATCCATACATTTGTTATAACCAACAATGTATCTCATTCTGTACCCTCACCTCTCTGCCAGGAAGGACATCACAGGATCACAGATTTGGATCTGAAAAGGACTTTCGAGGACACCAAATCCAATTTCCTCTCTTTACAGATGAGGAAACTGAGGCTGAGAGAGGGTAGGTGACTTGACAAGGGTCACACAGTTAGTGTGTGAGGCAAGATTTGAATGCTAGTCTTCCTGACTCCAAATTCAGAACTGTGCTAAATAAAATACAACAGCTAGGGATTATGCTGGCTGATATTTTTATCGTGTGTTAAAAGCTTAGAAACAAAAGTGCTTATTTGGAACAAAAGGAAACAGGGATACTGAATGAAGTGGGTTCATAACTCAAATACATTTGCCTCAGACTGGAGAGACAGAAGGAGGAAGTGTATTAGCATCTTTTCCTCTTGTTCAATGATTCAGATTTTGTGTAGCACAGAGTTCATACCTGGATTGTCCTTAGACTTGGCATAGGCTCCAGGGGTGGGGAACGTGCGGCTTTGAGGCCATATGGGGCTCTCTAGGTCTTCAAGTGAAGCCCTTTTGGATTCAATCAAAGGGTTACACTTGAGGATCTAGAGGGCTCCATGTGGGCTCAAGGCTGCAGGTTCCCCACCCTTGGAGACCTTATCATCTACTTCTGTGTTTCTGTATGCATGTTTCCTTTCACTCTTTTTTCCCCATGACATTGCTTTTTCTATCTATGAGCCTTATGAACCATCTTGACAAGGGTCAGGATACTGAGGTTGAGTTGGAGTCCCAGTGGGTCGATTCCCTTCCAGGGAACTTCTTGTGAATGTTTCTTGTAGTCAACTTGGAACTGCATCTAAATGATAAGATCTTGTGGTCCTGGGAACTATAATTCATAAGATCATACCCCACCCCCTGCCCCATCCCTACTCCCATAGGGTCTATATAGTTATGATGCCCGCTGCTCAAATATCTACAGTGGGTTCCAGTTAGTTCCCAAGTTAATTGTCTAACTCCTTCCCATGACATTAAAGGCCTCTCCCAATCAGAAACTTCTCTATTTTTTCTAGCCTCTCCTCATATTTTTCTCCATACACTCTACATGTTCAAGCCAAATTTGACAACTCTGTCTCCTAATTTCTGGCTTCCAGGCTTTGTTGCCAATTCCTAGAATATCCTTTTTTTCCTCTTTGCCCACTGAATTCTTATCTTTCAAAATTCTACACACTGACCACCTTCTCTGTGAAGGCTTCAGCAATCTCTACTATTGGTAACAACCTTCTCAGAAAGACATCACATAGTACTTTGTAATCAGAGATGTAAATATGGCAAGGCTACACATACACACACATGCACACATGTATATATATAGATATGCAGCTATATATGTGTGTATGTACATTTATACATATATATGTGTACATATGTGTATATACTATATATGTATATGCATAAACATGTACATGTGTATGTATGTATATGAGAAAAGAGAGACACATGGAGAGGATACAAACACATAGAAAGAGAACAGACATGGAGAAAGAGAGGAAGAGAGACAGAGGGAAAGGGAGAGAGACAGAGGGAGGAGTCAGAAGTTAATTTCATAGCTTTTAGAAGGATCAGTTTTGGGTCTGTCACCTTAGCTGTTCTAGCTCTCCTGGCTAGTGGGATATAGTCTGGGTTGGTGGAAGGAAGACCTACATTTATGAAATCATGAATACATGGTAATAACTCACAATTCCATAGCACTTTAAGGCTTATAAAGCAGTTTCCTCACAACAGCATATGTGTTAGGTAGTATAAACATTTGAATTCCCATTTTACCTATGAGAAAATTGAGACTTAGAGAGATTAAGTAAATTGTTGGCAGTTATCTAGCTATTAATTGATAGAGCCAGGTTTCCATCCTTGGTCTTCTAAGTCCAAGACCAGCCACTGTTTCCACTCTGTCACATAGCATGCTAAGGTTGCTTTTAGGATCATAGAATTTAGAGGTGGAAGAGACCTTAAAAAGTGTTTCACTTGGTACCTTTGTTTTATAGATGGGAATACTGTGATTGAGAGAGGGAAATGGGCCTGTCCAAGATCACAATGCTATAAGGAGCAGGGCTAGGATTCAGATCTAGGGACAAGAATTGTTTCTGACTTCTTGGATACAGGAAGATTTGCCAAACTTGGTCTAGGCTCAATGATATAATTTTAATTTGTTTCTTTCTGCTTTTCTGCACTCAGCTTCACAGTTGAGTTCGTTGAGTGGTCATTTTGGTCTTGTTTTAAATTAAATGTGATATCCCTCTCCCCAAAATAGATCTATATAGTCAGACTCAACTTCTCAACACCCTTGTAATCTAGATGTGTATGCATCTAACTTCAAATCAGCAGCAGAGTGGGTAGACAGATCTCCCATCCAGGATCTGACCCAGTTCTTCTGCAACAGAGATTGCAATCACTGCCTTTGTGGGAGCAGGAAGAAGACCACTTTTACTCTATTTCCAAGAGGTGCATGAGGCTGGAATAATCTATCTACCTAAAATATTAGTAGTTTATGAATATGATGCTCTATTACAGGTTCAGAATAAAAGCTTACTTCCTTGGTTAAAGGGGAGGGCACCAAACAGCATATTCTTGGTTTGCATGGAAATGATCATGGATTTTCAGCAAGGAAACATATTACCAAGGTTATCTGTTCTCCATCTTTGGGACTGTGGGCTTTAGAAATTAAGGGGCATGTTAAGGAGGCTGGCTTCCCCCTACCCCATCATGTCTTCCCCAGGGAAATGGCCTGTCTGCCACTTAAAAGTCTTTTTTGAAGTCTCTGTCTCTTCTCTCAGAGTCTGTTTCTCAACAAGTTTTTCTTCTTCATTTTGCAAGTATGCGTCACAGGCTCTGAGATCTCAACCAGGAGTCAGATCACTCTTCTGAATATGTAGGAGGGCAGTTGTGGCACTGTTATTCTGGGAACCAACATTCCCACCTGGGGTGGGAGTGGGGCTTCATATGTTTTGGGTTGTTTTTCTTTTAAACCTAGAAAACAGTAAAAAAAAAGGCATTGGAAAAAAAATTTTTACTTAAAAAAAATCTAAACCAAACCACAAATGGGCTCTTTACTAATTTGATTTGGAAGAAAAAGAAAAAGAATCTGGAGAGTTCAAATGCATTCCAATAAATCACAATTACCAATCTGGGCAGCTCCATTGACCAAGACTAGGTACCCAATTAGGTGTCCGTTTGTGCTGACTTCGCTCATCTCTATGACCCTGCTTTCCTACTCCCTCGTTCCTTCTCTCATTTCAGCACAAAAATGTTCTTTGCTTTAAATGGACCATTTCTGGGAATATTTCAGTTGTCACTTTTAGAAGTGCATTCTCTGAGATCATGCTTTATTATATCTAACTTTGAAATGTTTTCTGTATTAAAGATATATCTGCAACTTAATATTTTCTTAGTTGCAAATATTTTTCCAAAAAAGGGGATAATTTTCTATAAAGTTCCTAAAATTAGTGCTGTTCAGTAGAGGAATGGGTTGCCTTCAGAAATGGTGAATTTGCCAACAGTGGAGGTTAATGTAAGACACTTGTGTTCAAGTTTGACTCGGCTGTTTACTAACTTGGTGACTTTGGACCCATCCCTTCACTTCTGTGGTCTCTGTTTCCTCCTGGTAAGATGAAGGAATTGAACTGTGTGACTTCATCATGACTCCAGCATGGACTGTGTTGTTCTTAGTCAACAGGACCACTTACCGAAGATGTTGTTTCTTAAGGTCCTAGCCTAGATGACCTTTGATGTCCCTCAGAATTCTGAAGTTCCTTGATTTCAGTTCCTTCAATCAGTGCAACTTGCAATCTATCCATAACTTCTTATATTGGACAATTCTTGTTCACACTTTCTATATGTTTCCTCTCAATGTTTTTACATACTGTGTGTACCACTGTAGCACTCCAGCTATCTATTGTTAGCTTTTTGCTTTTACTACATGAATAACCAGCCTTTTTCTCCCAAGTGTATATTTCATCAGTGTTATTCTTTTCGCTGTTTCTTGCACATAAGGCACAGCTGGCAACATTTGGGAGCCTACTTGTGCCTGCCGTGTTTCTCTTCATTATTTGTTGGGTCATATACAATGTTGGTTCTTTAACAGTTACAGCATTCCAAGATTTATTGCACAATAGCATCGAGGAGAACATTTGTGAACTGCGTATATGTGTTGTGTGTGTTGGGAACAGCTTGGATGGTCAAAAGAATTGCAGGTTTTTCCACCTGTAATCCAGCCCACTCACATCCCTCCATTCAATTCACTGACCATCTGTAACGCCTGTTGTAGGCATATGTACAGAGAGACAAGAAGAGCTGCTGGATCAGAATGCTGAGGAAAATTCATGTTGGAGGTGACACAGTCTCGGTTACAAGGTGTCTCAGGCAGAGGGAGATAACAAAAGAATGAAAGAAAGAAAGAAAATGTAGATACAAGATGCTGAGAGCTAATGTATACGAGAGGCGGTATTAAACCCAACTGTTTTGGATTCTGTGATCATCTCCTCATCACTAAGTTATGCTGCCTCGTGGAACCTTTAATCAATCCATCAACTATTAAGCACCTCATATTGCGTGATGTGAGGATGAAAGCACAAGGAATGCAACAATTACTATCCTCAAAAACATATTGTAATGGGAGACATAAGTACGTGTGTTTGTATACATACATGCATACACACACATATATATCCATATATACAGCACAATTATAAAACTGTCAAGTAGAAATACATACAAAGTAGTTAAATAGGAAGTAATTTTGGGGGAGAGCACTTCTTTTGGGGGCAATAAGGAAAAACTTCACGTAGAAGTCAATGTCTAAGCTTTATCTTTAAGGAAAGGAGGGACTCAGGAGGCAGAGGTAAGGAGATAGTGTATTCCAAGTACAGGGGATGGCTGGTGCAAAGTAACTGAGACTAGAGATGGAGTGACCCAAGTGAGG
Organism: Potorous gilbertii; assembly: GCA_028658325.1. Taxonomy (NCBI): domain Eukaryota; kingdom Metazoa; phylum Chordata; class Mammalia; order Diprotodontia; family Potoroidae; genus Potorous; species Potorous gilbertii. The sequence goes on from CM053772.1 coordinate 221,561,066, forward strand.
AACAGAGAGAAGTCCACTTTGGATGGGTCACAGAGTGCAGAAAGGAGAGTCATATCTAGTATGGCTGGAAAGATAGGTTAGGGACAGTCTGTCTCAGACTTTAGAAGCTAAGCAGAGGGGTTCATATTTATCATAGAGAAAGTAGGAAGCCACTGGAATTGGGTGAGTAGTATGACATCCATAATTAGGGGGAATGGTGTGTATAAGGATCCAGCAAAAGAGACTTGAGAAGATCTGGTCAGATAGGTAGCAGGTGAATTAGGAGAGAGCAGTATCCTGGAAAATCAGAGAAGAAAGCATTTGGGAGGAGAAAGTGATCAACAGTGTCCAATGAAGCACATATGTCAAGAAGGAATAAGACTAAAGAAAGACCATTTAATCCGGCAGTCAAGAGAGAATTGGTAACTTTGGATAAAGACTTTTCAGTTGAGTGATGAAGTCAAAAGTCAAATTATAAAGGGCTAAGAGGGAGTGAGAAGAGAGGAAATGTAGAGAGCAAATGTAGACAATTTTTTCAAGAAGTTTGACTGAGAAAAGGAGTGAGGCACAGGATGATGGCTTAAAGGGATGTTAGGGCCTAGTGAGTTGTTTTTTTTAAGGATGGGGATATGGGCATGCCTGACACCACTAGCTAAGAACCAATTCATAAGGAGAGGTGAAGGATTTGAGAAGTTGAGGAAATGATGAGTTTGCAGTTTGCTGGAGGAGAGAGGAGGGGTTGGGATCAATTGCACATGTACAGATGTTGGCCTTGGCAAGGAGAAGGGTCACCTTTTTGTCAGAGAAAGGTGGAAAAAAGGAGCAAGTGGGAGATGATGTCATGGAATTTTGAGATGTTGAGAACGGGAGAAGAGGGAGGTCACGTGGAATGGCCTCTGTTCTCCCCATCCCCATAAAACGTCTAAGTTCTGAGATTAGAGAGAGTGGGGAGGAGATCTGAGGGGCTGAGGAGGGAAGGAAAGGTTTGGGGAAGGAGAAAAGGAATCAGAGTGGAATAAAAGGGCTGCCTTGCTGCACTGAGAGCCCAGTGGAAGTTGAGTAGCATGGATTTGTAATGTACTCAGTGCAGTTGTGGGATGTCCTCCAGTTTATTTCAGAAGCTGGTGAGTACCTTTGGAGGAAGCACATGGTGGGAGAAATCCAGGGCTGGAGTTTGTTAAGAGAAGAGCAGGAGGAGGACAGAGGCAAGGGATTGAAGGGAAATTCATGGCATAGGACTGAAATGGTTGACGGTTGGGCTGAGGTTGGAGGGGAAGTAAAATGAAGTGAGAGTAGTTGTCTTGTTAGAAACACTTTCTCAACATCTCAGCCGCTATTTCCAACATTTTCTTCTCTCCTCAGGTCTTTTATATTGCCCTCTCCCCTCTCCCTCTTAGCGAGAACCCTACCTCCTACTTAACTGAAAAAAATTTTTGTCTGCTGTGAGCTCCCTCCTCTTGCCTCCCTCTCCTCCTCATCTCTCATCCTCTTCTTTGCTTTAGTCTCTGAGGAAGAGGGGTTCTTCTCACCTATGCCAGTCCCTGCTTGGGCCCTTGATTTCATGTCTCTCCAAACTTGCCCTGTTTATCATTCCCTTCCTCACCTTTCTGATCCTCAATTTCTTCCTTAATATTGGCTCTTCTGCTGCCTACATTTATATGTTTAGGTTTCTTCGTCCTTAAATCACTTTCTCTTGACCCTACATATGCTCAAAGCCCCATTCTATGTCTCTCTCTTTTACAATCCAGTTCTTGGTTGCTTCCAATTTCTCTCCCACTTACTTCTGACTCCCTTCTGTCTCATCACTGAGTTGAAACTACACTGTCAAATCTTTTAATAAAAAAAAATCTCAGGGTGCTTTTCCAGCCTTTATCCTTAACTCTCTGCAACATTTGACACTATTGGTCATCCTTTCATGAATACGCTCTTTTCCCTGGGTTTTCATGACATTGCTGTCTCGTGGTTCTCTTTTACCTAGATTCCTCCTCAGTCTCCTTTGCTGTGTCATCATTCAGATTTCACCACTTAAAAGTGTGTGTTCTTCAAGGCTCTTTCAAACTTAACATGTCCAAAATGGAGCTTATCATTTGCCTCCAAACCATCCATCTCCTCCAACCCATCTATTGAGGGCACTGATACCTTTCCAGGCACTCAGGTTAAGAGGCTCATTTTATTTTCCCTTTCCCTTTTCTTTATCCCTAATTAGTTGTCAAACATTTTTAATTCTACCTCTCCAACGTTTCTCCCCTCTCTCCCCTCATTCCCTCAGATACCACCCTAGTTTGGAACCTTGTCATCTCTTATCTGGTCTATTTTAAAAAAAAATTATTTTACTGATACCTATGGTCTTTATTTAAATCGTTTCTGGAAAATGACTTCTCATATTTCTTCTCTAGAGAAAATTCTCTCTTCAAACAACAAAAAATAAGCCACAAACATCTCATAGAGTTATCATATCTTACTATATATAATATGTAGGTGTAATATATCATATAATATATTAATATACTTATACATGTACATACATATGTACATATTATATGCGTTTGTGTGTCTGTATGTATACCTTCATTAATTTTTCAGTTACTCAGAGTTTTTGCATGTACAATTAAAAAAAAAATTTTTATTTTCCTTTCCAAATTCCCTCTGTCCATCCAGTTCCTCCCTCACACATTGAGAAGGCAAGTAATGGGATGCCTGTTATATATATGAAATCATGGAAAATATATTTCCATATTCATCATGTTAATAATTAATCATGTTTCCATATTAATCAAGTTAAAAACATATACTTCAATCTACACTCAAAGTTTATCAGTTCTTTTGGTGGAGGTGGATAGCATTTAACATCATGAATCATGGAGAGTTTTAATAGTTTCCTGATTGGTCAGCAACTTTAAGTCGCTGCCTTCTCTAACTAGTTCTCCACAGAATTGTCAAAATAATCATCTTGAAGCACAGTTCCGACCATATCGCCCTGTGCCCAAGAACCATTGTAGGTCGCTATTTCCTTTGTGTGGCAGTTAAAGAACTTCATGGGGGGCGGAGCCAAGATGGCGGAGTAGAAAGACTCACCTATGCTAGGTCCGAACCCACAGCCCATAGATTTCCTGTAAAAAGAACTCCTGACAAATTCTGGAACAGTGGAAGCTGCGCAGCAACACAGTGAAGGAGATTTCCGTTGCAGAGAGCCCTGAAAAACCAACCGCAAAGGTACCCTGGATGGGAGCACAGCCCTGCCCTGCCGAGCGCTCCCCTCCCCTGCCACGCAGCACTGAGAGGAGCTAGCAGACCCAATCAGGCGTCAGGGACCTGAATCTCCGGCAGCTGCGAAGGTCCCTCCACCCACAGACGCACAGGTCAGTGAGAGAGACGGGCTGAGAGGGGAGCGGGGTATCTCCGGGACTCGGACCCCCTGGGAGGCCACCACTGCAGCAGAGGCAGCTATGGGCAGAGCAGGCTGGAGCTCGACCGCAGC
>CM053772.1:221565022-221606952 GCA_028658325.1 Potorous gilbertii
CAAATGGGGAGAAAATTTTGGAACCCAAAATCTTGTGAAAATGAATGTAAAAAGCTAAATAAATTTATTTAAAAGAAAAAAAAGAACTTCATGGACTACTTCTAGCCCACCTCTCTAGGCTATTTTTTAATGGTAGACTATTATTTAGGGTTTCTGGAATTTTGATGCAGGGAGAGCTCTTTCCATAGGGTTTGAGGACAGGTACAGTTGGTCTGAAGTGGGGTGGGGTCGCCTCATCTCATGCCTCATGTAGCTGATTTTTTACTATCTTGCTGCTGAAAAAGTCGTTCATAAAGGAATGCCCATTCACATAGAGCTTGAGTAGCTAATAGGAGCTAAAGACCTTGACGGTACTGTGGTTGATTAACTTTGTGATGGCCTTTCCCTTGGGTACAACGTCAGTGTAGTTGTGCACCAGATGAGTTGCATGTGACTACCTCTTGATCTTCTTGTGAATGAGAAACCCCAAAAGACCCAGGCTAATTTTAATCAATAAACATTTATTTTTTAACAATTGATTTTTATTGATATATTCCATATATGTTTCATCTAGATTTTCTCCCTATTCTTCGTCCTCTCTCGTTCCAGAGAGTTATCCCTTATAACCTAGAAAAAACAAAAATAAATCAGCAAAATCAGTCTTTGAACAAAGTCTGTCATGTGCAATGCTTTACAAACATGGATTCCAACCTCTGCTAGAAAGATATCTTCTTATCTCTTCTTTAGAGCCAAACTTCTTCTTTATAGTTTTACAATATTCAGATTCATTTATTTTGAGGTTGTTTTTTTTTTTGATTTACACTGTTATAGCAATGGATGTGTTGTTTTCATGACTTTGTCTAAGTTTTTCCATGTTCCTCTATATACTTTATATTTGTTCTTAAAGTATATTGACCTTTCACTATATTAGCATTCCATAATTTATTTAGCCATTACCTAATTGATAGGCATCCATTTTGTTTATAGTACTTTGTTAACATGAAAATTTCTGTTTTAAATGTTTTGGTGTGTATGGAACCTTTCCTTGTTAGTAGCCTCCTTGGGGGTTATCCCTAGCAATGGAATCGCTAAGTCCAAGAGTTTGAATGTTTTAGTCACTTTATTTGCAGAATTTTGGATTGCTTTCCAGAATGCTCAGTTAATTCACAACTCTACCAACAATGCATCAGTGTGCCTGTCTTTCCTCCTCCAACACCTCCAACATTGACTGTTTTCATTTTTTGTTATCTTTTCAAGTTTGCTGGGTGTGAGATGAAACCTCAGGGTTTCAACAAGCATTTATTATGTGGCCCCCATAGGTATGTTTCAGGCACTTCAGATACAAAGACTAAAGTGACAACAGTTCTTGTGCTCATAGAGTTCACATTTTATTGAGGGATACAACACATAAATGTGTAAGCACATAGGATGTGATTTTGAGGAGAGGGGAATTGAAATCAGGAGTGGGCATCAGGAAAAGCCTCATAGAGGAGATGCCCCTTGAGCTGAGATTTGGAGGAGAGATCAAGAAGCCGTGGTATGGAGGGTAAGAGATAAGGGATCGAATGAAACAATACAGATAAAGTGCTTAGCACAGAGAAGGTGCTCTATGAATGTTAGCTATTATGTTGTTACTAACAGTGCATTCTAGGTAGGAGATTCAGTCTGGCAGAGGCATGGAGAAGGGAGAGAGGGAATGTTGTGGTGAGGAAGGGCAGGTCAGCCAGGTTGGATGAACCATCCAGGAGATGAGGGCAAATAATGCATGAGAAACCTGAAAAGGTAAACTAGGGCAAGGATGTGGAGTCCTTCAAATGCCAAACAGAGTTTTATATTTGATCCTAGAGGTGATAGGGACAGGCAGTACTCGAGTTTTTTTGAGCAGGGGATTGACATGAGGACTTGTGTTTTTGGAATACCACGTTAGCACTGAGAGGAGAGGACAGACTGGAAAGGGAACAGACCTCATGATGGAAAACTGATTTGGAGGCTATTGCAGTGGTCTAGCAAGAGACTTGAATGTGACTTCCGGTGTAAAAATGTTGCAGATGTAGACTTGACATCACTCTCTTTGATGTACTCAATACTCCATCCAAGTTGGCCTCATTGTTTTTCCTGAACGCAGCATGTGTGCCTTTCCCTGGGCTGTCCCTTCTCGGTGGTCTATTCTTCAGCCTCTTATGTATAGCATGTACTCCCTCAGGATCTCTGCCTCTTAAAGTTACAAACTTCTTTCAGAATTTGGCACCTTCTACGAGAAGATGGGCCTGATCTCCCACAGTTGTTAGTATTCCCTTTCCCTTTCTCTCTATCTGTCTCTTTGTCTCTGTCTCTCTCTCCTTAAACAATCATTGGTCCTTATCTGTTTACCTGAGCATGCTCCCCAGTAGACTATAAGCCTTACAATGGCAGGGACTATTTTTTATTTTAGTATTTTGTCTATAGCATTTGATCCAATGCCTTAGGCATAATAGTGACTTGGTAAAAGTTTGTTGGATTGAGTCGGATTGCTTAATCATCCCCATTGGAAAAACCAAATAGATGAAAAAATGCCTATTTGTCCTTACTTTAATATGAACTGATATTTATGTAGCACTTAAATGTTTGTAATGAGTTTTAACATACAGCCCTGTGAAGAAGGCACTATTACAGCTGTCACGTTATAGATGAAGAAACTGGGCTCAGAGAGGGTAAGTGAATTGAGTGGGATCTCGGAGGGTTTGAGGCAGGATTTTTGTCTTGGGTCATCATGGTATCAAGTCCAGCACTTTCTTTACTATGCCACACTCCCTTTATGATATATATTTGGAAATGCAGACCAAGCAGATTTCAGTTTGATCTATGGAAAAGTTCTCTAACAATGAGAACTGTCCCAAAGTGAAATGAACTACCAAAGAAGAAGTAGTTTATCCTCCCTTCAAGCAAAAGACTGGATGACCCATTACTGGGTGCGATATAGAAGAAATTCTTATTCAGGCACTAGTTGACAACTGAGATTCCTATTCTAGGATTTGTCCATTTAATCTATTAGTGTGTACACCCCCCCACACACACACCCCTTGGTCAAATACTACAGATGGGTAATGATCTGGGCCAGAATTAAAGGACTGTAGCCCACATGAATCATACCAGGGGAATTGTGCAGAACGATTTTGTTGCTGTTCAGTTGTTTTTCGGTTGTGTCCAACACTTTGAGACCCCATTTGGGGCTTTCTTGGCCACGATAATGAAATGGTTTGTCATTTCCTTCTCCAGATGATTTGACAGGTGAGGAAACTGAAGCAAGCAGGGTTAAGTGACTTGCCCAGGGTCTCACAGCTAGAAAGTCTCTGAGGTCAGATTTGAACTCAGGAAGAGGAGTTTTCCTGACTCTAGACCCAGTGCTCTATCCATAGCTCGATCTAGGGGGACATGCAGAGTGGTCATTGTGATTTATTGATTCATGTTGTAGTGTAAGTGATTAGACTTCAACATGGAGTCACTTAGTGGTCTCCCAGGCTTCCACGATAACTTCTCTCTGCCTCAGTTATCATAAGTGTATTTGTCCGAGCTAGATTTCTCAATTTAAAGAAAGAGAGGGCATTTTTGAGCCAAGTGGGGCAAGTCTGTTTCCTCATCCATGGGACAACCTGACGTGGAAGGGATAACAGCCATGATGTCTTCTAAGACTTCTCTTCTTTAAACAAAGTATCCTCAGTTCCTCCAAGCAGTCCTCACATGGAAATAGTTTTTAATTATCATAATTATAGTAAATATTGCTATGATTTCCAGCATCCTTGTCACCATGACCGTTTTCCTCTGAACACCTGCTGCTTGTGACTGTCTTTTCTAAAATACGTTGTCCAGGCCTGAGCACCATATTCTAGATCTGGGATTCATAATATTTTTTGTCATGGAAACCTTCAGATGTCTGGCAAAGACTATGAAAACTTTTTCAGGATAAAGTTTTTAAATGTATAAACTTTTAAAAAATCCTATACTTAGCACAATGCCTGGCATGTAGTAGGTGTTTAATAAATGTTTATTGATTGACTGAAATACAGAGGACTACAAAGGAAACCAAAGGTTAGTGAAAATAAAGGTGTATTTTTTCCCTATAGAAGTTGAGGGACTCCCTGAAATCTATCTGTCTATCCCTTCACCCTATTTGGTGAACTCCAAATTAAGAACTCCTACTAGAAATGTTGTCTGACTCTTGTAGATAATAACTTAATTATTGCCTCCATCATTCTGGACACTTTCTGTGAGTGCAGCTAAGATGATATATTGAATTTTACAGTACATTAAGACCCTTAAAATCTTTTTTCATATCAACTGTTATCTAGTCACATATCCCCAGTCTTACACTTGTGAGGTCAGTTTTTATTTTGAATCCAAGTGTAGGACTTTGTACTTAACTCTTTTAATTTATCATATTAGATTCTCACCATCTTTTTGTTCTACTAAGGACTTTCAGTTTCATCCAATGTGCTAACAATTCCTCCCTTCTTCATGTAATCTGTGCATTGGATAAACATATCATCTATACCTCTATGCCAGTCAATGATTTAAAAAAATGTTAAATAGTGTAAGGCCAAGGGAGATTCCAGGGGCTTTCCACTAGATACCTCTCTTTCAGGTTGACATAAATCTCTCAGTTTTCTTGAATTTGTTCATTCAGATAATTCTAGAACCATCCATAATACATCTTTAATCTTGCTAAAAAAACAATCTTGAGAGACTTTTTCAAATGTCTTTCTGAAATCCAGACGTATGGTGTCTATATGCTTTCCACCATTGTATAATTCTAGTAATCTTGCCAAAAAAATAAATACGTGTTGTTTGACATAATCTGTCCTTGATAAACTCATGTTGGCTTATTTTTCTACATACTCAGAGACCAACCCTTTAGTAATACATTATAGAATTTTCTTAGGAATTAAAGTCAAACATAATGTGGCTGTAGTCTGAAGACCTATATTCTTGCTTTTTTTGAAAACTAGAAAATCATTTGCTTGTCTCCAGGCCTACAATGCCTCCCATATTCTTTAGGATTAAAAAACATCCTTGACAGTGTCTGAGCAGCCACAAGCACCACTTCGACTTTGTCAAGACCTTTACAAATCCTGGCTCTCTTGTCTAAAGCACTAGAGGCCTCTTGCTTGGCTTTATATTTTCCACAAATTTGATCCGTATACCATCTATCCTTTCCTTTAAGTCATTGATGAAAATGTTGAACATTTTCCCTGGAGCAGTCCATTAGAGATCTCTGTATTGGCTTATATCCATCTATTAGTTACTGCTCTTTGAATCTTGTCATTTAAGCACTTTTGATTCTTTCTCTCTTTACTGCCGTCTGACCCACATGTCTTCATCTGGTCTACAAGAATAGCATGAGAGATTTTGCCCAAGGCCTTGCTGAAATCTAGCTGTACTCCATCTATAATGTTACCCATATTTAATGGTCCCAGCTTTCCACTTCATTTTGTTAGTGTAGGTCTGGTCTATAAAACCTCCTATTCTACTATATTGCTGTATCTATTTTAAAACCAAAAATAAAAAAAAAAAGTCGAAAAGCTAGCAGAGAGTAGAATGCAAAATCAACATCTTGTAAAGATTCTAGGACTGACCTTTAAAACCAATTATCAGGATATATGCATCAAACTAAATAAAGAAAACCTTAGCAAGGGCAGTACTGGACAAACTTCTAAAAGCAAAGACAAAGCTCTTTCTTTCATCTCTGCCCTTTATGAATAAAGTCACCAGCAAGACTATTTCTCCTTAATATGTTTCATAAGATTCCAGGAAACTGTCTACCTGGAAAAAATCATTCTTGCCTGAAACTTAGTCACTAAAAGATAAGTTAATAGAATAAAACTTATCCTTGACAAAGAAAATTTCAAGATTGAGAACTGCAATATGTCCTTGGGATTCACTTATCCTTGTTCGTTCTCTGAAAGAATTTGCTTGGTAACATCCCTTTTGGGGCAGTGCAATTTCCCCACTAGTATAATAGAACCATAAGAATTAGACCTGGAAGGCAATTTAAAGATCATTTAGTCCAACTCCCTTATTTTTATATTGGGAAACTGAGGCAGGAAGAGGCGGTAACTTGCCCAAGGTCACATGGTCAGTAAGTAGTAGAACTGGAATTTAAATGTGGAAACTCTTTCACTGTTCAAGAAGTTCTTTGGTTGTGAGTTGAAAGTAATTCTATTCTCATTTTACAGATGAAAGGACTGAGGCAAAATGAGATGAAATGCCTTGGTCAGACTCACCTAGCTAGGAAATGTCAGAGCCCAATGCAGATTTGTCCTGGCTCCTTCTAGTAGACTATGATGCCTTTTGTTAGACCCTTGCTGGATTATTGCAAAAGGATGTATATTAACTAAAGGAAACATCTAGAATATGGTACAGTTTTAAATAGTAAAGACATGAGTCTGGAACTAACAATTCAAATGACCAGAAAGAGTCTATATCTTCATGGTTGATTGGATAAATGGTGCAGATTGATCACCAAGCCATAGATTCAATTGCATTAAATGGCTGATCCAATTTAGGTTTTGCAACAGCCCAAATAGCCAGGCAGCTGAACGGTTGATGCAATTTGTCTTTTAAGATTGCAGAAAAATTGGAAGCTTCACGTCATCTTGAATGCCTTCCCCACTAAATCACAAAGTGTATAAGCTTGGGAGTCATGAGACCTAGGTTCTGGTCCTATGTCTGCTACTAATTAGTTGAGTGACTTTGGGCAAGTCCCTTCACTTCTGGGCTTTAGTTTCTTCTTTCAAGAAAAAGCGGTTGAACAAGATGATCTCAAAAACCCCTGCATCCTCTGACATTCAATTCAATTCAAGTAAATAGGCATTTTACTAGAGATCAAATGAGTTAACAGTTGTGAAACAGCACAGTGCCTGGCACATAGAAGGCATTTGGTGCTTGTTGGGCTCTTCCCTAGAACCAGTCCCTGTGCTGTGGGAATACAAAGAGAAGGCCAAAGCTGTCCTTGCCTCCAAGGAGTCAGGATATGTACATAGACAAGTAAATACAGAGGTGTATGTGTGTATGCATGGATATATATTGAGAGAGAGAGAGAAAGAGAGAGAGAGAGAGAGAGAGAGAGAGAGAGAGAGAGAGAGAGAGAGAATGAATAGTGATGGGAAATCAGGAATATCTAAAATTTTATAGGAAGTACATGAACTGAGCTTTAAGGGGAGTGCTGGGTTCTAGGAGACAGAAGTGAGGAAGGAGAGCAAATCCAGGCATAGGGGATGCATGGCCTATACAAAGGCATGGAAGAGGGAATGTTATTATAGGACTGGAATGTAAGCTGTAGGAAGAAAGAAACATAGTTTGAAGCCAGATTATGAAGGACTTTAAATGCCAAATGTAGACCTTTATATTTTATCTTAGAGGTAGATTGATATGGTCAGAATTGGGCTTTAGAAATATCAATTTGGCGTCTGAGTGGAGGATGATTTGGAAAGGGGAGATGCTGGATACACTAGAACTGACTGGATCATGAGCTCAGTTATGGGACTATTGCTATAACCCTGGCAACAGGTGATATGGGCCCACGTTAGAGGGAATGGAGAGAATAAGACAGATACTGGGAGAGAATGTGGAGGAAGAGTTGAGAAGACTTGAAACCTGATTAGATTAAGACAGGTGATAAAAGAAGTCTGTGTTCTAACGTACTCTAGCCCTGGGGATCTAAGACTATAAAACTTAAAGCTCTTTCCAATTTTGCATGGTTCCATTTTTGGTTCAGTGACTAGTTATTTGTGTAATACTTTAGTAATCCATCATTTCTTTGGTCTGGATGTTTCCTCCATAGACATACTTTACTGCCTCCAGCCTCCACATCTTGGTAAACAATCTTCAGACATTGCTGTGGACCAAAGAGTTCAGGGCAGAATGCCACTCTCCAGGGTTGTGCCTGAAGTTTTTCTAGCTTGGCCAAAGCTTAGCACGCCACTGCTTTATCCTCTAAGGCCCTCAGGTCACCTCCATATTGCCATGAGATATGAGTAGAATGGTGGTAGATAGATTGATACCCACTGACCCTGATGATAGCGGGGGAAAGAAATCAAAGAGATTCCAAAATTTCTTATCCTAATCTTCCATTTGGTGAGTAAGCCATACTATTGCTTCATATTTGTGTAGCACTTTTCACCACAAATATGATTGTAGTCAACATTTACATTATGCTTTAAAGTTGACGAAACACTTTGTATAACTTATCTCATGATAACCCCCAAAGGGGAAGGGGTGGGGATGACTTGGAGAAACTTGTGCCAAGTAACACAGCTAGTACGTTAGAGGTGGCACTAGAGCAATTTTTCTGCCTCTTGAGACTAGTGCTTTTCTTTTTTCACTCCCCCTGAAAATACCTTTTTAAATTTTTCTTTTTTTTTCTTTAAAAGGGGGAGGGGAACAAGCATCTATTAAACATCTGCTGTGGCGCAGATGCCACTAAGGGCTTTACAATTACCATCTTCTTTGGTTCTCACTATAACCCTGAGAGGTTATTATACCCACTTTACAGCTGAGAGAATGGAGGCAGACAGGAGTTAAATAACTTGTCTAGGACCACTCAGCTACTAATTATCTGAGGCAGGATTTGAACTCAGGGTGTTCCTGACCCCGAGCCCAGCACTCCATCCATCATCACTTCACCTGGCTGTCTCTGCCTTTTGCTCCTTTACTAGAGAGAGGTTTTATGCTAGAGTTCTATCTAGGAAGAACTCTTGAACAAGACCAACATGGCGCCCGAGTCCACAGCACACGTTATACTCCCGAGCCGTTGCTGCCTGCTTCCCCTTCTCTACTGAGAGGAGAAAGGGACTTCTTTGGCTCTTCAGAACCTAGGTTCTTCTCTACACTTTGGTGATGTTCAACTGCTTTTGATTATTTCTGGTTATAGTATTGTAGTCATTGCACACTGAGTGCTCAGTTTATTTCACTCTCCATCGCTGCATGTAACGTCTACTTTTTCTCTAAATTTCTTATCTTCATATTTTTTCTGGCATAATTATATTCCATTACATCGTATGCTACAAATTGTTCGTGTATTATTGCTCATTTGGTGACTATTCATTTTTTTTCAAATTTACATTTGAATTAAGAAGTATAGGGATTACCCTAGAGGCAAGCTATCACAGTGGGTACAGTGCTAGGGTTTGAGGCAGGCAGACTAAGTTGGAATCTTTCTTTTTAAATGGATGAACTCTTTGACCTTGAGCAAGTCAATTAAACTGTATCCTTCTGGCAACTCTCTGAAAATTATCTACTGGACCTTAGCACTTTAACATTTAAAGGTCCCCAATGAGAGGACATCACACCACAGATCCCCAAGGACTGTGGTTCTCATTTTCCAGAAGAGAATCTGAAGCAGGTGTCTTTGCTGCCCTTATGAGTGGGAGCTAGGAGGCTGTTTGGTCTTAACCTTCTAAGCCTGATCTCTCATTACCCTCTAGCTGACCTTACAACTTGTCATGCAGGCTATACAAGCATTATTCCCACTGTACAGGTGGAGAAACTGAGGTTCAAGGAAATGACTGACCTGAGATCACAGAGGGACAGGCTTTCGGCTCAGTTTCCGAACTCCAAACTCAGCACCTTTTCTCAACACATTCCCAGGTAACTGCAGTACCCTGGTTTTGCTGGTGCCTAAGACTTCTGCTTGTCATATTCCCAAGACACAGTCCTAGAGAATGCTGACAGCCAAGTGTCATCCACTTTAGCCTCCAGAGAGATGTCTCTTTGTTCAAACGCGCAGGATTTTTTCTTGGTCTTGAAATGACTTTCTACCCAGGTCACTTTGAGAGGATGGAAAAAGCTTTAAACCAACACCACCCTCACCTTGTAACTGTTCATTGCTCTCAACTCCCTCAGCCACTTATTAGGAACAATTTCTCTCTCCCCCCTCCTCCATCTCTGACTCTTTACTCTCTTGTTTCCCCTTCTCCTACTCCTGTCCCCACTCTTTCTCTCTCCTCTTCTTTTCCTCCCCATTTCCTCTCCACCATTTTTCCCCTCCTTTCTTCCTCTCTTTTTCCCTTCTTCCCTCTCTCCTCCCTTCTTTCATTCTTTCCCCCATCCCACTTTCTCTCCCTTTGAACTCAAGTCCTCTGACTCCAAATCCTAGGCTCTTTCCAGTATGCCTTTCAATCCCTTGCATCTACAAGTATTTCTGATTTATATCGTTATTTATTTTCCCCCCAAATAACTCTATGGAAACCAGCATGTTACATCCCCAACATTAGCTTCCACTGCCTTACTGATAAATGGGAGAAAGTGCTTTGTAAAGGGCACCACATTTGGATCTCGAGGACCCATGTTTGCCTCCTAGCTCTGCTGCCGAGATCTGTGTAATCCTGGGCAAATTACTGACTTTCTCATCGGAAATGAGGAGGCTGCACTAGAGAACCTTTGAGGCCCCTGCTGGGTCTATATCTATTACCCATTTTTAAGTAACTTTCTGAGATAACAAGTAGTTTTGAACTAAAAAGTTCAGGAATATATATATGTATATGTATGTATATATAATTTTGTTGTTATTATGGTTGGTCCATTTCACTTCTATGACTCTTCACGATCCCATTTGGGGTTTTCTTGGCAAAGATCTTGGTGTGGCTTGCCATTTTATGGCTCTAGCTCATTTTACAGATGAGGAAACTGAGGCAAACTGGATTAAGTGACTTTCCTGGGATCACACAGCTAGTAAGTATCTGAGGCTGGATTTGAACTCACGGAAGAGGAATATTCCTGACTTCAGATCCAGCGCCCTGTCCACAGTGCCATGTAGCTACCCCATATTAATCTCATTAAGAAGGGAACATTATGCAGAGTGTAGTGGTGTATACTTGCAATCCCTGCTACTGGGGGAGACTGAGGCTGCTAGATCTCTTTAGCATGAGAGTTCTTCATGGACGATAGCTGATCCCATGTCTTCACTAAGTCTTGCACCACTCTTATGGTGCCCCTTCCCCTCCCTTCTCCCTTCTTTCAAGAGGAAGAGGAGCAGGGGTCATCAGGAGTGTACTAGTTGTATCAGAAACAGAGCAGGTGGAATTCTACGATAATCAGTAGTGAGTAGGATTGGGCCCCTGAGTGGCCATTGCACTTTCAGCCTAAGTGAGATAGGAAGACTGTATTTTTAAAAAAAAAATGCAAATTATGGCTAACTAACTAAGAGTTGTGATATTTCAAGACTGGGTCCACAATGATAAGTATCATCAATGATATTTATGGGAAATAGCCCTGTTGATACCCTGAATTACTAGGTCCTTTAAAAAAATAAGTCTCTTTTAGTTGCTAGTGCGTATATAATAAATTTACTTTGGGCAATATGGTGGCATCTATTCCCTATTCCTTCCTTCTTCCTTTCCTCTCTTTCTTTCCTTCCTTCCTTCTTTTCTTTCTTTTTCTATAGGCCTACCTTATTTTAGGCAGTAGAAATGTTCATTGAAAATTAAATATAACCATTTCTAGGCATTTATTCTACTCTTTTAAATTCTTCCTATGCATAATGCCCTAAGTGAGGTGCTGAGGGATATACAAAGATGAATAAGGCACAGGCCCTGCGTAGTATGTCTACTTTATATCATAGTTGTACTGTGGACCACCAATACCAGGGGTGTAGGTATTAGAGACTTTTCCTATTTCAGCATCTCTGAGCAGCTGATTGCTAGTCATTCTTCATCCTAGTGGATGGTGCTAGCTAGGATTCTCAGCCTGGGGGTGTGGATTTTTGTTTCCACCTAAGCCATTGGTTAAGTTTATTTGCAATGTCATTGTTTGACAGAGGATTTAATGGAAGAAGATAAAGGGTGATAGAAAACCTATATTCTTTTTTTGCAAGGTCTAACCACCAGGTGGTGTTGAGGAGAAAGGCAGGTTGAGCTGTCATTCCTGCTTGGACCTAGGAAACTTCCCTCCCTTGTCCTTTCTAGTGGGCACAAACTCCCTAGCCTCTTCCTTTCTTTCCCTCTTTTTACAGTTTTCCTTTCAAACCTCTCCCCCCACTTTCAACTCCTCCTTGTTTTCCATTTCAAATGGAGAAGAAAATTGACTATTGCTTTCTCCTCACTCTCTCATTCTTTATGAGCTGGTTTTACAAGCTTTGTTTTTACTAGGAGTATCTTGTTCTTGGATTCTTTGCAAGGCATACAAAACCTGTCACCCTACTTTGCTTTAATGGCTCAGACTCCAGTTCAATTCCTGCTTCACAAATAGTCTCCTGTTTTTGATCCCAAGATCTACCACTTTGTTGCTGGACAATTCTCTATTATCTAAATGATCTATTTACCCACTTCATACTATTTGACATTTGCTCACACAGTCCCATATTCTGGGAATGCCCACTTTTTTCACATATGGCATTCAGATCTAACCTATAAAACCCAGTGCCATTTCTACCCCCTTTGATAAAGCCTTTCTAGATTTCTTAGTCAGCATGACCTTTGCTCTTAGACCTCTCATAGTACTTTATCTAGCACCTTTCTAATGCATATAATTTTGCATATTATAGGTATCTGTATGTATTTTGTTACCCAATTATGTAAACTCTGTGAGACCAGGGGCTGTGTCTGAGGGCAGTGGCCTGCACAGAGCAAGCACTTAAGAAATATTTCATGTAATTTGTGGTGAATAGAATGTTGGATTTGAAATGAGGAAAGCCTGGTTTCAGATTTTGATAATGACCCTGGACAAGTCACTGTGCTAAACTGAGTCTCAGTTTCTCGTTTTGTAAAGAGGAGGTAGTAATTCCTTTAGTACCAGCCTCACGGTTTGTGGTAAGAATCAAATGAAATAATCCATGTAAAGCACTTTGCAGATTGTAGCTCTATAGACCTGCAGTTCTCCTTCTCCTTAGTTCCCCCCTCACTCCTGCTTTGGTCTTTTAACTTGTGCGGCTGCTCCTTATCTCACCCCAAACCACTGTATTGATAATGCATTTTTGCTTATTGTTAATATAGTTTTGCTTCTTAATGGGAAGATCTTCCCCACTCATTAATGGGCCTGCCCATTGAGGGGAGTTTGATTAGGGTAGATTTGTAGGGAGGCTCATGCCTTTTATTAATGAGGCACTGGTTCTCAAGGGTTGGGATGCCCTCTGGTTCTAAAAAAATGTGTAAATGCTGTGAGGTGAGGTTTTACTTTAGGACTTACTGATTGGAAGTGTTTTGTTTTGCCAGGATGAGACCCTGGGCAGGACCCCCCTCCCTGCCTTTGAAAACCCAGATGGTGGTGCTTCTCACTCTGGTAACTATGTATGTAATGGTCAGACAGTTGGATCTGTCTGTTGATCTATGATGTATACATTGGTTATGTCAGGCAGCTGGAAGCACTGTCTGCTGATCTGTATTTCTCTGTATTTTCTCTGAAGATCAAGGTGCTGACTTTCCCTCCCTGAACTAAGTGAATGATATATATGTGCTTGATTAAAGTGATTGTTGACCCCTCAAAAGTTGCTTTTCCTTTTAGAAATGCAGATTAAAGAACCTATGATAGCAGACACTCCTGTGTATGTTAGAGTTCATACTGATACAATCACTGCTTTCCTTTCTCAGTCATTGATCATGGATGGTGTCAGTGCCCATCTGGGAATCTACATGGAACAAAGAGCAATAAGGGTTGCCCAAGGCCTTCATAAATGCCTGTATTTAAACCACCTGCCTCTGACTACGTGGCATTTTAGAATTATCAAATCTATGCTTGACTCTGTTCTGCCTATTGGATTTCCCTTCTTGAATTTTTCCCCCCAGCACTTTGTGGACTTTGAACCCCAATTTTCTCCATTTCATAGTTTTGCTGCTTGTAGTTCACAAGAATGACTTGACTTATGGACTTTCCTGAACTTGGCCCCATATCAGCACCTGATAATCAGACTTCTGCAGAATAACTTGTAGGTGAGAGGGCTCACAACTATGACCTTCCTTTGTCAATATCTCATTGTCCCGGTTAACCTCTCTAAAGGAAGTTTTCCTTGGGGTAAAAGATGTGACACCAAATAACAAAGCATTCTGAAGACCCAAAAAGCAATGAGTTTTATTTTTATGAATATGAGACCCAGATCTATCTGAGATGATTGAATCAGAGATTTAGTATCAGAAAGGACCAACATCCCATAGCAAACTTTGTATTTGCTTCTTGATTCATTTCATCCATGGGAGACTCCTCATACTAGAGAGCCCTGTGTCAGCGTTGAGCAAACCCTTCAACTGTCATTTTATGTCCCTATATGACCTCAAGTTTGAAACCATGTGTGGAAAGGTTGAGACCTTTAAACAGTAGATTTTCAAGGTCACAAGACCCTCTACACTCCTATCTCTTTTATTTTGACTGTGAGCTACAAATCTTTCCACCTCCTCCCAAAATATCCCCATCTATCTATTAGGGAAAGTTTGCCAAGCAAATTGTGGAATATGAATGTGATAGAAACCTGCTGTACTATGAGAAATGAAGAAACAGATTATTTCAAAGAGGAAGCTAGACTAGATGTATATAAAGTCTATTCAGACTTGAAAATCTTGTGACCCAGCTCATAGTCATCTCCCTCCACCACCTCTGAATTTCCATAATGCTCATCATTTATGTCACTCATTTGATGTTAATGTGGTGGCGTAATAGTGACAAGACTGAAAGTTCAGAACAGTACTGAGACTTTTGGGACATCCTATTGTAAAGTGATGTAACTGCCTTCATATGCACGAGTACTTTAGTCAGTCACATGTATTGTATGCTATTTTAGGTCTTTCTTGTTGCCCATTTCTGATTGATTGATAAGGTCTATGAGAGTAGGCACCCTTTTGTATCCTTCTTTGTATCCTTGATTCTAAAATATTTGTGAAATGGGAATGTGACAAGGCCTGGTATGATGAAACGATGAAGAAGAAGATGATGATGAGAGCACTATTTCACCTTCCTTTGGTGCTTTAAAGGTCACAGAACTCTTCCCTAACAAAAGCTCTGGGATATGAGTAGTAGAACTATTTTCTCAGTTTGTAGCACATGGAACTCACACACTGTGTAAGGCCACCCTAGTTTCAGGTTACTCTACGGGTATATATTCAGTCCCAAAACTATCCCTTTCAAGTCCCTTTTGGTATATTTGCCTTTTTTGTTTTAAAGAAAGTCAAAGGATACAGTTATGTTTTATGATTAGGCCTGCTGGTCTTGAGGCCACCCTAACAGTTTCCCCATAAAGAAAGTAGTAGCTTATAGAATCTATGCACGGAAACCAATGTTATAAGATTAGACTCGATGGTTGTTAAGGCCATTGTGACAGTCTCCTCTTAGGGGAGGCTGGAAGTTTAAAGAACAGTCAGGGGAAAATACTGACAATAACATTTTCCAAGGTTTGTACAGCTTTGTCCTCCATATTTTGTCTACCGTCAGCTTGTTTTTCTCCTTGAGAACCAACCCCTTAAATAATATTTTGTCTATTGCCAGTTTGTATTTGTTCTCTCTGATAGCACCCCCTCCTCTGTAATATTTTGCCATTGCCCTTAACATGCATCTCATCTAGCGTCAGCGGGGCCACCCAAAATCAGAGCGTAAAGATCTCTCCCTTGGAAGGGCACTTTGGAGCCCCACTTTTCTGCTGAATGGACTTGTATCTCTGTGTTCCCCAATACGTGCGCTCCTTACATGAGTTATACTCTATGTTAGTGTGTGTACCTGAATTGTAATGGTGGATTTCCGTTTCTTCTTCCTCCTTCCCCGTCTCCCCCATTGCTTGCAATAGAACTTTGCATTCAACTGACTTCCATTGTTTTAAATGTTATTCTCAGCACCAGAACTCATTAAGGGGTAGTTTTCACCTATATTTCTGGCTGGCACATTGGTCTTTCCTTAGACATAAACTGGGTACTAGGCAGGGATGTAAGCTACTGACGGCCACACCTACACTAGGTGGGAGGAGTAAGACTCTGTGAACCCAGTTGTAGAAAGCAAGTGTCAATAGGGGAACCCTGTGTTCTCCCAGGGGCATGCCTTTATACCAGAGGAATGTCTCAAAACAAGTTAATTAAAACAGAGATATTTAATGAAAGAATATAAATGGAAAGTAGCAACAAAACACTTGCCCCATAAACCTGGGGTTTAGTCATCCACTAATGTGCAGAACCTCAGTGGGAAGAATGGACAGACACATGTAGCCACATGCATGAAGGGACACAGACAGAGGGAGAATATGGCTAAGGCACACCTTTGTCTTTGACATTTCAGGGCTGCTAGTGACTTCCTGTGTGGATCTGGTGATCTGGTGGCCGCCATGTTGATGATGTCATGGTACTTCCTTTGAACTAGAGGGGTAAACTGATTCTGCTAAGAAATAAATCCCAAGACTTCTGTACTAAAATGGACGTTGGCCACGTTAGAAGCAGGGGAAATCTTTTAGGTAATCTCATTCATGTGTAGCCAAAGCAAACTGTTTATGGAAACAGCTGTGGCGTTTTAAGAAGAGAATTAGACTTGCAAGTCCAAAGTTTGAAGATCTGAGTTTGGATCCCAGTTCCACCCCTAAGGTCCCTACTAGCGCAAAGATCTTTTGATGTTATTTCCAAGGTTTGCTATTGGCTAGGAAGGCAGTATACCTGAAGGAATAATGGTAGGCACTTGTTTTGGAGTCAGAAGACCCGAGTTCAACCTTCTCTGTCACTGCCTATGTGATTTTGGGAAGTCACTTAAGCTCTCCAGACCTCAGTTTCTTCATCTGTCTTGTAAAGTCTTCCAGTTCTATGACTATGATTCTTTTCAAATTTTTATCTGATTTTCTGAATTATTACAAAGATAATGTTTGCATAACATTTCCAACATTTAAGAAGGAAATCTTCTTGAGGCCCAGACAAGGGGAGATTGTTTTCCAAATCATAAAGTTCTGCAATAGTCATGTAATAATGGTGCTTCTAATGCATTCCTCTGCCTCACTCGGTTTTCTCTTTCCCCACACTGGCATCACCCACACACCCCTACATCCCCCTCCCCCACACCACACACACACACATACACACACACACACCCTCTCTTTTCAGTTTTCTTCTATCCTGCTTGATTCTATTGATCTTCTGGCATGCTGGGATAATGACAGTTTTGCAAAGAGGAGCCCTTTCAAACCAGCTACATTTTCTCTTTCTCAGTGTCACGGCACATTTTATGCATTTGTTCTCCCTCTTTGATTTATCAGAGTTAATGCTGCTTTACATGACATGTTGAAAGCATCCACCAGGTGCCTTGACTGTACTGCTGGGGGAAGAGAATAATGCTGGGGGTCATAAATGTTGGTTTATGTGACTGGGGAGGAGGCCAGTCCATGCAGCTGAGGCTGGAGCCTGGTAGCTTTTTCCACAAGTTTGTAGACAGTACAGCCAAGATAGATTATTTAAATAATTTCAAAAAAAATTTTTATTACTGGAAATGTCTTGCACATGGTATTTATGTTTTAAAAATCAATACAACAAATTGCATTCCATATGCTCCCTGGTTTGAAAAGATTGAAATTTTTTTTGGTCTCCATATTTTTTTTTCATGCTGGCAAGAAGACATTCCATGGCAGATGCAAATCTACCATAAGAATAATCTTAGCATATTTTGGAATCTGTCTTCCTAAGCTAAAGAGGAACAGAAGGTACAGAAATGATTGGCTTTTGTTATTTAGTGAAACATTTTTACCCTTTGGCATGTAATTGGTTGTGAAAGCAGAAAAACTAATACAAACCATGTTGAAGATGTTCCCCCTGCAGAGTTCTCTCTGCTCAGGAGAAATGAGGGACCAATCATCATTCTCTAGCAAAGTGCCCCTCCTCCCCGCTTTGTTGTCAGAGTACTGTCTTTGTAGGTTACTGGTTTAGCTGATCTCGGAAGTTACTGAGTGGAGATATTCATTGCTTCCATTGCACCTTTGGGTACATCTGTCTCTTTCTATCTCCTTTTCCCCTACTCAGTACCTCCTTCTTTCTGTATTTGGCCAAAGACTTATCTACCCAGGCTTAACCTATTTCTAAAAGCTTTCTGATCTCACAAAACCAACTTCCCTCTACTGATCTCAATTTATCATTGTTTCTTCAATTTTATATTATGGTGTGGTAAAGAGAGCAGTAGAATTGGATTAAGATTGGATTTGAACCCCAGCATGGCTAATTGCTATCTCTTTGGCTATGAGCAAATCTCCTCTTTGGTCCTCAATTTCAGGACTTTGCATGGCTCTCCTCACTTAAATCCAATTCACTTACATGTCATGACATCACCTTCCTGATGTCATGGTCCTCTACAAGAGCAAGGACAAACAACGAAGGAACGATCCTTACCTGGATCATTAAGGGGTTTCATGGGTTGAGTCCTTTTCAGCTCTAAATATTGTCTCCTTATTCCTTTCCCCAAGCAAGTTCAACTACATTGAAAAGAAGATATAAAAAAAAAGGAGATCCAGGGACCTTTTAAACTTTGTTGGCTTTCTTAGAATCACAGAATGTCAGGGAATGAAGAGACCTTATCGATTATCTAAATCCAATTCTCATTTATTGATATTATTTATTTTAGTCTTAGTCATTTCTAGAAATACCCATCTTCCTTTCTGCCCGCCCCTAGATTTTTCTTGTAACAAGAGAACTAATTAAAGAAAGGCATTCAGTGTGGTCACCATGTTAGTGACAAGGCACACACCATGCTGCTCCAGTACACCCTCACTCCTGGGCTGAGAAAGAGCAATAGGCTTTATTATCTCTTCTTAGAGACCATTATTGCTTTTGGAGTTGCTCAGCTTCACTTCCTTTGATCTTTTCCTTTATGTTGTTATTGTTGCACAAGATACACACACACACCCATATATACATGCACATATATGTATATATGTATGTATGTTTTGCACCTTCTTATTTTACAGCAGAGGAAGCTAAGGCTGAGAGAATGAATTAGTGGCTGAACTGGGATTAAATCCCAGGTTTCCTGACCCCTTTTTCAGTACTTTTTCCACCATAGGCAGCTGAATGCTTTGTGAAGATGCATGGACGCATTACTTCCCTTAATACAAGTTGATCATTTTCCAGTTATTTTTGTTTATGGTCATTAGCTGGTAAATTCATTTCCTGGATTTTCAATCTCTGAAATGAAATTTTGGTGTGGGCAGCAAAAAAAATAAAATGCCAGCTATCTTGAATATCTGAAATGAGAGTACACACATCAGTGTTTTAAACAAAAGGTTTTTTTTTCAAGTGTATTTGCCTTCCAAGCAGAGTGGTTATTGACAGCTGTCTAAGGTAATTTGCTGTTACGATGATTGATTTCAATTGATAAAATTTAATTGTGCTCATTAGTTATAATTTTCAGTAAACACAATTCTAGAAGAACTGAAAAACTGGTTCTCCTGGTAAGAAGGGTTGGGGGGCAGCTGTGAATCCAGTATACTTAAGTTTCTCCTTTCCATCTTTCTTTTTTTTTAAATTGTTTTATTTTTTTTCAGTTCTCTACAATCACTTCCATATATCTTAGATTTTTTCTCCCTCCCTCTTCCTCACTCCCCCCTCCCTTCCCACTCCCTCCCCGAATCTGCGTGCAATCTTATATAGGTTTTTACACATACGTTCCTATTTAAATACATTTTCACCTTAGTCATGTTGCGTAGAAGAATAAAATGAATGGGAGAAACCACAAAACAAAACAAAGCAAAATATAACACAAAAGAAAATGGTCTGCTTCATTCTGTGATCCAATCAATACCATAATTCTTTCTCTGGATGTAGAAGGCATTTTGCCTCAAGTCCATTGGGAATTTTTTAGGTTCTTGCATTTCTGTGAAGGACTAAGTCTACCAGAAAAATTTCTTGCACACTGTGGTTGTTGCTGTGTACAAAAATTCTCCTGGTTCTGCTCTATTCAGTCAGTATCAGTTCATATAAGTCTTTCCAGGCCTTTCTGAAGTCATCTTGTTCATCATTTCTTATAGCACGACAGTATTTCATTACATTCATATACCACAACATATTCAGCCATTCCCCAATTGCTAGACATCGCCTTGATTTCCAGTTTTCGGCCACCACAAAGAGAGCTGCTATATATGTTTTTGTACATGTGGGACCCTTTCCCATTTTTATGATCTCTTGGGGATACAGTCCTAGAAGCGGTATTGCTGAGTCAAAAGGCATGCACATTTTTGTAGCCCTTTGGGCATAGTTCCAAATTGTCTCCAAATGATTGGATCACCTCACAGCTCCACCAGCAATGAAATTGTGTTCCAACTCTCCCATATCTTCTCCAACATTTATCACCTTCCTGTTTTGTCATGTTAGCCAATCTGATGTGGTATCTCAGAGTTGTTTTGATTGCATCTCTCTACTCAATAGTGATTTAGAGCATTTTTTCCTATGACTACAGATAGCTTTAATTTCTTCCTCTGAAAACTGCCTGTTCATATCCTTTGACCATTTCTTCTTTCCATCTTTTTTAAGACTGGACCCTACTTCACACAGGAATTTTGTTGCCAGGGAATAATGCCATAGTTACATGGAAAAATTCAAGACCCTGGAAATCAAAAACCTCATCTTAGGGAATGAAAAATGGCAAGGAGGGGGATGTGGTGGACTGAATTTGGAATCAGAAGATCAAGGTTTGAATCCCTGCTCAGCCTCTTAGCAGTTATGTGATCTTGGATAAGTTACTTTCTGTGTTCTGGGTGATGGACTAGCTTGAAAATCATATGATTAAGTTCTTCCTTCCATAGATATAAATGAGGCATTTGCACAGAGTAGCCATGCCTTGAGATGGCAATTTAAATTTGAAATTTATTTTTTTCAATTTACAAAAATCTCCTTTTCTGTCTCTTATGACTCCCTTCCCTATTAAAACAACAGCCACAAAACTCTTATAGCAAATATACATAGTGGAGTTAAAAAAAAAATCTCTCCTCTTTGGCCAAATTTAAACTGTGTGCTTCATTCTCCACCCCAAGTCCATCATCTCTCAGGTGGTCAGCACCCTTGGTCATTCTGGATTCACGGTTTGTTATTACATTAACCAGAGATCTGCAGTCTTTCAAGCTTGTCCTGTCAATGTTTTTGTTGTTATCCAAGTTGAGCAGAAATGAAATTGGCTCTGGAGGGACCTAGTTAGCCACGTGAGATGAAACTGCAGAATTAGTGAGGGTTTTCTTTAGCACAGTTCATCTATCTATTCTGGAATGTCCCATTCTTCCCAATTGCCAGGGATGCATCTTAAACACCTCCTCTACCTCTTGTTTTTTCTTGGAATTCTCCTATCAGAACCTCCTTTTGAAGACACTTGAGGCGTATGGAATATTGAACACAGAATCTCACAGCTGGAAGCCCTTGAGAACATTGTGTTTCAGAGTCAGAAGGGATTTCAGGTGATTCACATCTCTAAGCTAAACTGATCATTCTACAGATGAGGAAGGACACCCAGTAGCCAAACTCAACATTTCTTGAACATAACCATCACTTTATCTATGCTTTTGCTCCTGTCAAATCCAACACCCTCATTTGACAGATGAAGAAATGAAACGGAAAAGTTAAGTGATCTGCTGCAAGTAGTGGATGGGCGACCTGGAATATCCTCATTCTTAGCTGTCGAAATCCCAACTTCCTTCAAAAACCAGCAAAAATGCTGCTTCCTCCAAGGATTTTCTTCAGTTCCTCCAGCCAGAGCTGACTTCTCTTTCCTCTGAATTTCCATGGCACTGCTAGGCCTTTCTCACAGGCTTACGTAATTCTGATATTATTGTTCTTTGGGATATGGAAAACAAGGTCCATGGAAGCTTAATATTCTCCTAAGCAGGCATTACTTTCTCTGAAAACATCCTATTTGGAAATGAACTAGTGAATTACGGGCAACTTTAGACCGCTCAAAGTGTCTTCACTGACAGATCAATTCTGTGGCAAAAGATTTCCATCACCTTCAGAAACGTTACTTGATGGAATAATGTGCTTGTTCCCAAATAGGTGCTGCTTCTCTGTATTTGCTAGGAAATGTAAATATTTCCTGAGAATCTATTATGTGCCTACCTATATGCTAGCTGCTGTGGGGAATAGAGAAGTATGAGACATAGTGCCTGCCTCAGGTAGTTTATAACTTTCTTTTCTATTCTATTACCTTGAATTTTGCTGTTATTTTTTTAAAATTCAATTTTATTCTAATTTTTAAATTTTCTTCTCCTCTCACTCCTCCATCCATTGAGAAGGTAAGAAAAACACAGCCTAGTACAGATTTACAAAACAAATGTCCACATTAGCTGCATCTCTCCCCCATCCCAGAAAAAAAAAGAAAGAAAGGAAAAGAGGAAGAAAAGAAAACATGCTTCACTCTCAGTCCATCTGGAAGTGGATATTATGTTTCATCATGAATCCTTTGGAATTGTGATTGGTCAATGTGGTGATTCAAATTCCTAAGACTTTCAAAGTTGATTATCTTTATACCATTTTGTTACTGTAAAGTGTTCTTCTAGTTCTGTTCACTTCTAACAGTTCATACTAGTCTACCCAGGTTTTTCTAAAACTACATCCTTCATCATTTTTTAAAAGAACAATCATGTTCTATCACGTTCATATACCATAACTTGTTTAGCAGTTTCCCATTCCCTCAGTTTCCAATTCTTTGCTCTAAAAAAAGCTGCTATAAATATTTTTGTATGTATGAGCGTTTTCTTACTTTTTTTGATCTCTTTGAGGCATAGAGTTAGTAATGGTATCACTGGGTCAATGGGTTTGCACAGTTGAGGCATAGTTCCAAATTGCTTTCAAGAATGGTTGATCCAGACCACAACTTCACCTACTGTACATTAAAGTACCTGTTTTCCCACAGCCTGTCCAGTATTTGTCATTTTCCATTTTTGTCCACTTAGCCAATCTTATGGGTGTGAGATGGTATATCACAGTTGTCTTTTAATTCATATTTCTATAGTTATTAGTGATTTACAGTGTTTTTAAAAATAAATATTGATAGCTTCAATTTCTTCCTCTGAAAACTGCCTATTCACATCCTTTGGTCACTTACCAGTTGAAAAATGGCTTTTATTCTAATAAATTTGACTCAAATCCCAATATGTCTTAGAAATGCAACTTTTATCAGAGAAACTTACTGGTCCTGCTCACTTCTATTCCATTCTATTTTGTTCCATTCCATTCAATAAATATTCATTAAATATTTACTATGTGTAAGGCATTTGGCTTGTTTGGTAAACAAGGCTGATTACATTTGAAACTGTAAGTGACTAATAGATGACATTATAGAACCAGATGTTAGTATGTTAATGCACAGGACCAGTACTAACTCCAAGCTCAGAGGCAAGAGGATCATGAACCCAAGACTGAGAACATATTCACCCCTCTGACATCTGCTACTAATTCCCCTCCTCAACCATGTTGTGAGGAACTCTTCTGATTTATTCATGTAGTCTCTGTACCCATTAAGACAGCTGGGACTCAGACCCTTCTTACTTCCATGGAGGTAGTGTTGGGCTCCTGGGTTCCCTTTGAATGATAAGATCACACATATAGAGCTGGAAGGTCTGTCAGGGGTCATCTAGTCCAACTCAGTCAGTTGATAAGCATTTGCTAAGCACTTCTTATGGGCTAGCCTCTATGCTAAGTGGTAAGGCTACAACAAAAAGTAACCCAGACTTCCAAAGCAGTCACTGACCTCAAATGGAGGAACTCTTTTATTTTACAGATGAGGAAACTGAGGTCCAAAGAATGTAAGACTTGGCTAAGGTCACACAGTAAGTAATAGAGCTCAGATGTCTTTTGACTCCAAATCTAGTATTTTTTGCCAATCTGTCATGCTTCCTCCATCTTTGGTCAGCATATCATATCCCAACACATTAATCTATTCCAGTTTGACTCCATTATGCTAACATTGACTGTCCAGAAAGACATAGCAGCTTCTCAGATGCTATGCTTAGTTACTTGTCCAGTTGACTAGTATCTTCTTTATCTGTCTCTTAGACCGACAATGAAAATATTTTGTGTGCAAGAACGTAGTGCACAGGATTTCATTGTGGGAAACTTTCCTGAAGCCTGTCCTTGAGGTATGGGTCCTCATATATAATGTAGTTGCTTCCATCAGCTGGGCCCTGATTACATTTTTATGATAGCTAAGAGAGTATAATTGGTTAATGACATTGGTGCAGCCTGGATAAACTCTGACAAAGGCCTTAAGGTATTAAGGGACATGAGTGGGAACATAGTGCAGTTGATAGAGTACCCAGTAGTGGTCAGGAGTGCTTAGGTCCTAGCCTTGACCCTGTTGTACCTTGGGAAATTTACTTAATGTCTTTGGATCTCAGTTTCCTTTTTTGTAAAATGAAGTGGTTGGACTAAATGATCTCTAAGATTTGTTCTTTCTAAAGTTTTATGGTTCTATGTTGTGAGGGAGCCATATTTATTTTCCTTAATGACAGTCTAAGAAATTAGTCACCTTCCTCCCAATATCTTAATTTCCTTTTATTGTCTCATCATATCTAAACCTCTTTCTAAATCTTGTATTCTCAGCATTTATCATTTCTTTGGGGTAATACATTCTACATGTTTATTAGCAGTAGTAGATGAGGCAGTAAAACAATGCCAGGGAGTTGAAATTCTTTTCTATTATTTAGCTACCTAGGTGACCTTAGTAGATCACATTTTTTCTTGGGTCTTAGTTCTTTAATCTGTAGAACCAATAGTTTGGATTCCATCTCTAATGTTACGTCCAACTCTAAAAACACTGCGCAAGTGATGCTCCTTTTATTTGTTCTAATCTCATGCTCAACTTCCAAGGAGTGGGGTCCTCACAAACTTTCCAAATTAGAGGGACATGTTGTTCTCTCCATGGGGTTAGAAGACTTTTTCAAGAGGTCATAAGCCAATGCTTACAATTATTGTATATTTCCCAGTATGCCCCCTGCAGTAACTTTTTTATATAACAAAAATAAAGTTCAAATCAAATTCAAAACAATCAAGACTTAATGTGGTGAATTGACACCAACTACAGAAAATTCAGTACAGTGATAGTTTAATATGCTGTGCAGAGATGAAGTAAGATTTGAATCATGGGTAAAATCTCAGAATGTGTATCTTTTGCCACTGTTGCATCAATTGAGGAAGGCTCATGACACAAATGAGGTATGTTGTTAAGTAGTTTGTTTCATTTGAATGAGACCCAAAGTTTACCATTTTTTTTTTTGGTGGAAGCTTGATATGGTGGAAGGCAAACTATTGTTGGAGTCAGAGGACCCAGGATCAGTATGTGATCTTAGGTAAGTTGTTTAACCTCCCCATACTTCAGTTTCCTCATCTGTAAAAATAAAGGAGTTGGTCTAGATGGCTTCTGGTTGCTTTCAGGCCTAGATCTATGATTCTTGATCTGTTATACTTTTTGACATCTCTAATTTTTTTTAGAAGGATAAATACATAAGAGATTTGAAGAGAAACTGCAGGAGCAATTGAACCTAGTGAAGATAACAGAGATACTTTAAATAGCAAAGACTGACATGTAAAGTAAAAGGCCTTAAATGCAGAAAATCTGATCCACTTTATTTATCACTGGGGTTCACTGTTGTGTTGTTGGACTGTTGTTGATGTAGAAAAATGACTGTTGGGTCTACTTCATACCAATGCTTAGCAGATGATAGCATGAATGACGTTTAAATGACGTTTAAAACATACATGTGAAATATGTTAGATAGGTAAGATCATTTTCTAGAGAAAATTAGGAGCTTTTAGTAAACAAAACATTCCATGACATCAAAAAGATCTCTTTTTGCATCACAGAAGACAGTGTGATACAGTAGAAAGTACTTGATTTTGATTCAGTCTTTGAGTTCAAATCATGCCTCTTGACTATAAATCACTAAAACTCTCTTGGTCTCAGTGTCCTCATCTTATGTGGGTAAAATTATAGGATTGGCTGGTCTTTAAGGTCCTTTTTAGCTCATAACCTATGATCTTCTGAATGTTGCTCACGGAATTAATGTAGAATTGCTAATACTAAAAGCCTCCTTCCACTAGACAGATGTTGCTACTTGCAGCTGTTGTTAGGGTTGAAATGACACTTGGCAAAATCATATCCAAAGCAGCTTTCAAAGGCTGCCCCTTGCACATGGGAAGGCAAATTGCTTATATGTCTTAAGACCTTTGCAAATAATTATTTGAAAAATATGAATAATATGTTTTGAAACTGATCTTAGGGAAGATGGACTTTGCAAACCTAGGGAAGGCAATGTCACATTAAAAGAAAATTTCAGTAAAATTTATTGATTTAAAAAAGGAAAATAACATAATGTGGGAGAATTCAATTAGACTCAGCACTGCTGGAGGTCAGTTGATGTCAGGATGAAACCTAGGCATACAAGCAGTAGTTAAAAATATGACTTTTTAGTACTTTGGGCACATTTACATGCTTCACAGGCAATCACCTGACTGAAAAATGTTTAGTAAGTTGCAACATGTAGTTTTAAAATTTGTTACAAGGGTACTGAAATTTAGTTTAAAAAATAGTTCATGAAAGGAAAGCTCTTCACTGAATTTTGTGATGACATGCACAGGAAACTTCTATATTGTTGTGAAACAACAGTTTTCTAATGCCAAAGTTCTTTGAAGGGTGTTTAAGCTAAATGAAGAAACTTCCATTTTCTTAATGATAACAAAGACAAAGCAAGTTCAAATTATAGGAACAATTTCCTCCAGAAACTTTTGTATTTGGTGAATTTTCAGAGAACTAAATCCTCTAAAATATCAATGCACAGTTCTCAAATTCTTACTCTTATTTAGGAAATATTGAAGTAATTGCATTTATGTGTAACTTAGAACTATGAATAACAAATTTATAAAATAATATTTTGATAATTTCTCAATTAAAAAAATTCCTGCCATGCAAATGAAACGGAAAGGAGTAAAGACTTATTAACTTACTGTTTTAAAACTCAATTTTTATTTTTATTTTAAGTAGCTAGATATTATGGAAATATTGTATAAAGAATTCACTTTCTATGAACTAATATGTTTCTTTTGATCTTATTCCACTGAATAAAAATGGTTAATATACTTGTCTTATGATAGTACATTGAATGTACTTTTGAACCTGAAAATTTTGTTTTGCCTATGGGTGAATAAAAAGTTCTCTGGTTTATAAAACAAAGTAAAACATATTTTACTACTATTCCTAAGATCCTGTTTGTGTGAAACAGAATTTTCTCTGGTTGCTTTTTAAAAGTTTTGTTATTTCCTCTTGCATTTTGACTTTTTAAGAAAGCCAAAATACTGATCTTATTTAGTGGAAGAAAAAGAATGACAAATGTAGCATATTGAAAACTGGGTAGTAACTTTTCACATGCCACCCAAGTTGTGGGAGAACTCTCCACATATAGTGCACAGTAAAGAGTTTGGTGTAGCCCATGCAGCACAATCTCTTTCCTGTATCCTTTTTTTGGTCCTGGGCTCATCTGGAAATAATGTTAGGAAGAATTCAAGGTCTGATTATAAATCACCTTCTCTGGTCAATATTTATTCCTCCTATTTATAAACTTGGACCAGATTAAAAAAGTAGTAACTGAGGATAGAGTTCTCAATTAGTTTTATATGTGGATGGGGGGACAAATCAGAATAGAAAGTGGGTAATAAAGAGAACATCCAGTGTGGGGAGAAATTGATCAACCACACCTGTCCAATCCTGGTTCTCATAACCTTTCCAGATGCAAGAGCTGAGCTGTTCCACACGTCTTTCTCTAGATAATTGAGAACAGGTTGGTTCCTCTTGAACTCAATGTATTTTGATTGTCCTCTACCTTCCTCTTCCCAGAACTTTATATGAATTAATTCCAGTCACCTATATACATTCGCCTTCTAGTTTCTCTCCAAAAGCAGAGATATTCACCAGATCTTGTAATACTGTAATTTCCAGATTTTACATAGTGATGTTCTCTCCACCTTTTAAAATACAAATCATCTTTTCTTCTCCATTAAAATTTTAAAATATTTTTAACTCATTTAAAACTTAAATACGAAAAAGACAAAAAAGAACATTTCCATGTATCCAGCACAACATAAAAAGAGGATTCAATTTAAAACCACATGAATTTCCATTTCACACTGTTTACTCTTTTTAAAAAATGATATAATAAATATGACATAACTTTTCAAAGTTACCCTGCTTTTCTGTGCTTCCTTCTATAAACCTTAAAGTGATATTTAAATACTATTTTTTTTATACAACTGCATACAAGGGACAAGGAAAGTGGAGACAACAGGCAACACAAATGTATTAGGAGTCCTGGAACTGGTCCCAGGTTGATATCTCTGTAATGTCCTCCAGTGATGTGGCAATAAACTGGACTCTTTCAGGGTAAAGGGCCAGTCTGCACAATCATTAGCACTAGTGAAGCTCAGGTGCCATCTTTTATCTACTACCATCAATCACTAACCTAAGAACCATTATGAAAGGTAGGTAAGTACAGACTGCTGGTCCACATTGCTCAAGCTCTTGACTGTGAACATTTTTCATGGAGAATTTCTTTGTTTCTGTGAGGGCTGTCATGGTATAGAGGAGAGGGAAAGTGAGGCAGGACAAGATAAGTGTGTATGGCAAGAAGAATGGAGTTTTCTACCAGGAGTGTTTTTGTTTTCCCTTCATCCTTGACACAATGCACAAAGATGGAGTGAGGACAGCAAAGAAAATTCTGAAGGAGTCATAGGTGTAGTCATGAACCATTGGAAACGCTTGCATGATTGTCTCACTGGAGCTACTAAGTAGCCCTTAAAGGGTTAGTGTGCTATAGAAGATACAGATAATCCAAACTTCCATTTCTTCAGGCCTCTTGCAAAGGTACAAGTCTGCTGCCTAGTTCTTCATCACTCAGACTGACCTGGCTCTGTGACATTCAAAGGGATTCTAGCTCTTTTCTTTCTCGCATCTTGTTTAAACTCTCTGCCTAACAGTGTTAGTATAGGAATGATAGGGGATTTAGATATATCCAGGCACATTCACGTTTTAAAGATTTAGCATCCACTACTTAGAGGTACTGTCAGTAAGTGAGAAATACCATTCACAAGTAGCATTTTGAGAAAGAGCTATTGGGATGAAGCATTATTTTCTTGATGTTATCCAAAGTTCAAAGTGGGAGAAACATTAAGAAACTGACTTTAATTTCAGCTTCCATTTACTTGCTAGAGGGTTGGTGTGGGTGAGGAGGAAGAAAATGACTTGTCCTTAGGGGGACAATAAATATTATTTTCTCCAGAGGAGACCACTTGGGAGCATCAGCGCATGCTCTTGTTTTTCCTCTTAAGTTTCAGATGATCTTAGGATACATTTTGGATGCAAGGTAAACATTGTTTTTAATTGTAATTTGCTTCTTATTCAGTATTCTGTTTTCTTAATGTGGTTAGGAACCACATTAAAATAGTCATGTTGCACTTTGTTTAGTTTTTTCCTCCTTGTGCGGACCTGTGATTTCATTGGCATAGGGAATTTCCAGTGAGGAAACTTCCTTCACCAGTGCAGATAGGTACAGAGTCACAAAGCCAATAATGTTTTGGAGGTGAGACTTAAACCTTGTTCTTCTGACTTTGACACCAGGCATCTTCTCTACCATGTGATGCTTCATGTCTCTGTTTAGGTGTTTTTTTAAGTATGTCAAGTTTTTTAAATATCAAGAGAATTAGAAGAGGGGCCCCAATATATTAGGTAGACCCTTTAGTGTATATTTATGGAAATAAAGGTACAACAATCACATAGAATGGGTCACAATCTGAGTCATTGTCAAGCATTCAGACTGATAAAATCATGAAGCTGTATCTGTCAAGTTGTTTCATCTTGGTCTGCTGTCCATTAGTACAAGAAGGTAGAATCTAGTTTCCTTAAAGTAAAAAAGACGAGCCTGATTTCTATATCTGTTGAATCACAGGATAATGAAATTTCAGAACTGGAAGAGATTTCAGAGGTCATCCAGTCCAAACTATTCTTGAGCAAGAATTCCCTCTTCAACATAGCCAGATATATGGTTATTCAATCTCTATTTGAACATTTCCAGTAATAGGAACTCAGTAACTCATGGGCATCCCATTTAACCTTTGAATTTTTGACATACTCCAGGCCCATATTTCCAACTGCTTACTAGACATTTCTGCTTCCCCCTCTAACTTAACATAACTAAGACTCTCCCTCTTGTCTTCAAACCAATTCTCGATTTTGTTTTTCCTATTTCTGTTCACAGCATCATCCTTCTCCCAGGTACCCTGGCTCACAAGGTGGGAGTTATCCTTGACTCCTCCTTCTCTTTCAACCACCTTCAACAATATCCAGGCACTGGATCCTGTTGATGTTTTTCTTCATCATTCATTTGTTTTCATTATCACTGTTACCTCTATAGCTCATCTGAGCCCTCGTTGCTCTGATCCTGGGCTGGCACTGACCTCTTAACAGATCTCTGTATTGCTAGACTTTCTCTTTTCCAGTTGATCTTATACACTACTGTCATATTGATTTTCCTAAAGTTTTGTGTTAGGACTCACTTTGTCCACTTAATAAAATATGGAGTCATATTATCCACTTAATAAAATGTCGGCATCTTAGTCTGGCATTTAGGGCCTTGTACAATCTTGACTCAATTTACCTGTCTAGCCTTAATTCATGCACTGCCCTATAAGAGTCCTATGCTCCAGCCCAATTGGTTTACTAGCCCAATGAATCTTATCTGCAGAGCATGGTTCTCCACTCACTAGCTGTGAAATTTGTGAATAAAAGTCGGGGTAATGGCATTTTTTGTAACTTAACTCACAAGGTTGTTGGGAGGATCAAATGAGATAAAATTCTGTATGTGAAAACATTTCATAAACCTTAATACACCATATAAGCCTCCGTTATTATTTATTCTTGCCTTCACATCTTCATTATGTTCCTTCTACTTAGAATGCCTGGTATCTCTTCTCCATGAAGAGATATGCTGCTCTTTGACCAGCAATCTGTCTTTCTTATGAATAGTATTGTCTATTTTATAATGCCTTGTATTATAATTATTTGTGTGCAAGCCTTTTCTAGATCATAAATGCCTTCTTACCATATCTTATAAATATTTGTAATCTCCACACAGGAACTAAATGCATTGCCTTGCACATTGTAGGCACTTACCAAATATTTGCTAAATGAGTGGATAAATGAACTAGGGTGAGGATGATGGTCAGATTAGCTTGAAGACTGGAAATGTGTGGACAAACAGCCTTTAGTAGCTGTAGTGTAGATTGGAGTAAATCTCTGAAAGCAGGATGCATTCCTCTTCCAAGGTTATTGGGATGCTCTTTTATGAGCTAACATTGGACAATAACAACCTCCTACTTTACCTGAGTAGTTTGGAAACTGAGGTTTAAGGATGAATGATTTCTGTATATCTAGGCCACTTGACATAAAGAAAGCTTACCATTATTCGGAGCTTTTAAAAAGTGGAATGGATGCCAGGCACCAAGGGAGTGGTTAAAGAGAGAGAATTTCCAATCATTGAGATTCTTCAGGAACAGGGTAGATGGCTGCTTACTATTTAACAAAAAATTTCGAGACAGTTGAAGTGACTTGCCCAGGGTCACAGAGCTAGTAAGTGTTAAGTGTCCGAGGTTGGATTTGAACTGGGTCCTACTGACTCCGTGACTGGTGCTTTATCCACTGTACCACCTACCTGCTCCTAGGCATGTTTTTAAGGGCATTCCTAGTCAGCTATGAGTTGGACCAAATGCCTTCTGAGGTCCCTTACAACTTGGAGATTCTTTGAAAGAAAAACTCAGGAACAGTTAAAGCTGTCCGGAAATGTAAAGGGTATTTCCATGCTGACAGTGGTGGGGTGTTCTCAGAAGTTTTCAAGTGTAGATTGGATACCTGTATGTTGTAGGCATAATAAGTAGTTTTTGTGTCAGTTAGGATTAGGAGTAGAAGTCCTCTAAGGCAATCTCCAACTCAACCTTCTAGAGTTATCCTCTGAGCAAGAGCCCAGCATCATGGAAAGTAGTGTTGTTAAACGTCAATGGAAACAGCCACAAAACTCTATGTGAGGATCCATGCTGTCTCATATTAACCACATATGAACATTATTTATATTTTATTGTACTTTCATTTCTTTTGTTAAATGTTTTCCAATTACATCTTAATCTGTTTTGGGAAGCATTCAGAGTTCTGAGGCTCATGTTTGATGCATGTGATATAAAGAACTGATGGATTGGGGGCTCTTAGTTCAAATCCTGGATCTGCTACTAAGCTGCTACTTAACACTTGGGTGACTGTGGACAAGTCATCACACCTCCTGTGTGCCTTAGTTGTTACTTTAAAGAGTTGGACTATCTGACCTCTCAATTCTCTTTTAGCTCTTTAAGATGTCTTTGGGCTTTGGCATATATGGCTCTCCCTTGTTCAAGGATTCGTAGCTAGTAAGTGGTTGAGCTAGGTTCAAACCCAGATCTCATAACTCGTAGACAGGTGCCCTTTCCACCAAGTTCATGGCCTTCTGGGGGAAAATATCTACATTTAGTACTTTTCATTTTCTTAACTGAACACAGAAGGAGAAATTATATTAAAATGCCCCCAATGCCAAGGAGATAAGACTCGAAAAATGGAAATGCCTTTCTGGGGGAAATGGTGGGTTAACCTTTCTTTTCCCCCCTTAAAAGGTCATGAAATGCATAGAAATTGATATGCTCCGTTGGTCTTTGCCCTTTCAACATGAATTTTTTTGTTGGCAATTTTGTGTAGACCACGTGATGTGAAGGTTGCCATGGTAAGTGTGAATTTTTTTTATTGAATGACATAGTAAGCATCAATCATGTAAAACACAGAAAACTGTGTGTCTGATAAGTTACTGAAGCCCTGGGGCATAGATGACTCCCTGGGAGAATGATGGAAATCATCACGGAGCTGAAAGTGGCTGGAAAGACAACTAACTGTTAGGAAGATGAGAAGAAAAAAGAGAAAGGGCAACAAAGATTTTAGGGAAAAAAGAGAAAGGAAAGACCGAAGATGATTAGGGATATGTTTTTACTACTTAAAGAGGTTAGGATAGGCATTCAGTGATTTAAAGAAGTGGTCCTAGGTCCATGTTCATGAAATTATTAACTGGGTTCATTTCCTCACCCCATCTCCTTACTGTAATCATCAACAACAGTTGGCCACCAGCTGGTTAAAACAACCATAGGAAATATTCCAGATTCCAGTAAAGATTTACAGGAAAACATGGAAGAAAATCAAACAGGATAAGGATGTATTGAGGGGGTGTGGTGTTCCCCAGTGAAAGGAATACTCTCACTGCTAAAGTAATGAATTCATCCAAGTATGGAAATGGAACTGAAAAGCAGTGTGATATTTTCATAGCATTTAGAACTGAAAAGACCCTGGAAACCTAGGAATTGAGTACTGGCAATCTTAGAATACATAAATACCAGAGCTCGAGACTTTAGAACCCAACTCATAGGATATTAGAGCTGGAAGAGACCACTGAAATTATCTCTGTTGAACACCCTTGCTTTCCCTACAGAGAAAGAAAATACCTTCCCAGAGTAACGGAAAGAGTAATTATCACGGCTAGAATTGAAATGGCTTTTTTTCTGATACCAAATCCAGCGCTCTTTCTACAATGCCACATGGTCTCCTAGTGGTACCAAGGACCCTGAATTTAGAGTCAGAAGACTTGGGTTTGAGTCTCTTGGCCCTGCCAACTCTCAGCTCTGTGACCTTTGATCACTTTCCCATTTAAAGTTTCATTTTCCTTCTTAGTGGAGATCCCCATTAATACATACTCTTCACTAAAGTGTTATGATGCAACTATGTTATATGCCTTAAATGACTATAGTAATGAAAGTTGCCAGGATCAGAAGATACCATGTAAATTAACCACCGTGAAAATATTAGTAACTTTTATTTCCTGCAGTTGACTAGGTACTGCAGATATTGTATATAAAGGACTTCACCTTGCTCTATAAATGTCAGCTGTTATTATAAGCTTAATGAAATTATATTTTAGTAGGGGCAATGAGAGAGTTCATTTGCTGCACACAGAAATATCTCTTCTTATATATGCTATACACATGAACTCATATGCAAAACTGTGGATGCTATGCTAGTTATATAGAGAATAATGGAGTTGATAATTACTGAGGTGAGTTCTAGTTCTAATTTTACTTTATGTTGTCATGTGACCTCAGAGAAGTCCCTTTCCTTCTCTGGGCCTCAGTTTCCTCATCCATATAAATGAAGAGTTTGGACTAGGTGATCTCTAAAAAATCCTTCTAATTCTTAAATTCAAGAATTTCCTGTGAGTCAGAATCGGGGAAGGGGACAATATGATGTTTTCATAGAGAAACTACATTGTCAAATGATTTATTAATAACTTAAATGGTAGAGACGAGAGAGTAGGAAAGGGAAATCTCCACCTTTGTATACAAGGCTATGAAGGGACGATAGTATTTCCCCAAAATCAGTGTCCTTTACTTATCAGTTTCATATTTAGAATTGTAGAATCCCAGAGGTATGTCAAAGGATATTTAATCCAACCCATATGTGAACTAGAATATTTTCTATAGTCTCCCCCAAAGAGATTATTCAGTCTCTCATTGAAAACTTCAAATATCAGCAAATTTGCTACCTTAACAGGCATCCCATTGCATTTTTGGATAGCTCTTTTTGTCAACAGGCAGGATGGCAAAATAGAGACAAAACCTAAGAACCAGTAAGACCTGTACTCTGTCTCGTACTGGTTCCATCATGCTGGACCAGTC
This sequence comes from Potorous gilbertii, assembly GCA_028658325.1. Classification (NCBI taxonomy): domain Eukaryota; kingdom Metazoa; phylum Chordata; class Mammalia; order Diprotodontia; family Potoroidae; genus Potorous; species Potorous gilbertii. The sequence continues at coordinate 221,599,717 of CM053772.1, forward strand.
ACTTAACCTCAATTCTCCAGACAACCTTTCTCAGATTTGTAAATAGCAGAGAAAGTTCAGATCTTCAATATCAGAGGAAGCTCCCTACTTGGAACTCCCATGAACACCAAGGAAATTATCGGTTCAGTTGCCGTCTCTAGTTATTAACAAGATCTTCCTTTCAGTGAGTTTAAATCTGCCTTCTTGTGACTCTCACCTGTGATTTTTCCATCCATTTCCAAAGCATTCTTTCCCCACAACCTGCTTTGGCCTACAGATGATTAGCTTAGAGAGCATGGTGCAAATCATACTTTTGACTTTATTACTGGAGCAGAGAATTGTGTTCAACTCTGCCCCATCATATTCCTCCACTTAGCTTTAATGCTCTGGAACTCCACTGTATTGTGAAGATGAAAGTGGGTATTTTTAGTAAAGTAAATATTTAATAAAGCAAAGGGAGCTGAGTTGGGGTCAGGAAGGCCTGGGTTCAAATCCTGTTTTAGACCCTTATTAACTGTGTGACCTTGGCCAAGTCACCTAACATACTTAGCTTTAGTTTCCTCTTTTGCAAACGGAGATAATTATAGCACCTGCAGCCTTACAGTGCAATTAGGATCAAATGAAATGATGTCTGTAAAGAGGTTTGCAAACTTTCAAGCAGTCTATAAATGTTAGCTATTATGAATAAGCATACTAGCCAGAACTATAGGGACTTCAGAACTGAGCAGTCATTAAAAAAAGGAAAAAGAAAAAGCCATTGTGAACCATTATGAATCAGGTTCTCCATAAAATCAATATCACGTTCATGAGTGTTGAGCTTTATTCTTGGCTCTACCCCAAAAGAAATGATGGTGCACCTTTGAAAGACCTTATTTCTGATACATGAAAATGTGGATATTAAGATGGTCATTTAACCTCTGGGTGTCTCTTGGTTTCAGAACACTGGATATGCCCAATTTTGAATTCCCAAAACTGCTTTGTTCTAAATGATTAGTCTTAATGCATCCTAAACCTTATAACATAAAGAATTTGAAACTGTTGGGTGACAGAGTCTGCTGACAAAGCACCTTATTACAATTTGGCTGAATCAGATGTCACTTTTATTCCATTAGAAGAATCCTTGGAGTTAGAGCTGGAAGGGGCCTTAAGAATCATTTAGTCTGAGCCTATAAATTTAAAGATGGAAAAACTGAAGTCCAGAAAGCTTAAGTAATTTGTTCAAAGTCATACTAATTGTTTATAGGAGCAGCTAGTGGTGCAGCGGACACTGGACAGGAAGTCAGAAAGAGTTGAGTTCAAATTTGGTCTCAGACATTTCCTGGACAGAACACTGGACAGGAAGTCAGAAAGAGTTGAGTTCAAATCTGGTCTCAGACATTTCCTAGCTGTGTGACCTTGGGCAAGTCACTTAAGCAGTCTGCCAGTTTCTCATTTGTAAAATGAAGATTATGATAGTACCTGTCTACCAGGTTATCATGAAGATAAACTGAGATAATATTTTAAAAGGACTTTGTAAATCTTAAATTGCTATAATAATATTATCATTAATATTTAGAAATGGCCTTTGAACACAGGTCTTTTGATTCCAAATTCATGACATTCTACTGTACTGTGTGCTCCCAGGTAGGGAAATAATACCTGTGTTTTGGGGAAGAGGAGTGGTGGAGCAGGGTTAGGTACCCCTTTCAAATGGGGAGAAACTCAGGTTGGGAAAGTGTGATCCTAAAATCAAAGCAGATAATTCTCCAAGACTACAAAACTTGACCCGTCCCCTGAATTCCTTCTTCATTAATAATTTTCAATGATTAATCTGGGTGGGAATATAACTGTTAGAATATGTCTATAATTTTATAATGAAAGGCAATGAGTCAATAGGATTCTTTAAAGCAGCTCATGCCAATTCTCTGACTCCTTCCTGACACCTATAGGCAAAGCTAGATTAGCAAGTATATTACTAAGGAATCTCTACTCTCCCAGTAACATTAGACAGAAGGACATGATTAGACTCATAGACTCAGAATGTTAATGCTGGAGCAGACCATTAAAGCTCATCTAATCCAATCCCTTTATTTGAGCACATGTGTACCTCATTCTCTGAAAGGAAGCCTGTGCAGCCATGTAGCCCCTTCAGGGAAACATGGAAATAGGTGGTGGTGGTGGGGTAAAGCCATGTGCTCTAGGGTCATAGATTTAGAGCTAGAAAGCACTTTAGAGGTTGGAAGCATTGAATCCAACCCTCTCAGTTTAGAAATAAGTAAATTGAGTCTCAGAGAAGTGTCATGTTTAGCACAGTTCCTGGCATATAGTAGGAGCTTAACAAATGCTTGTTGATTTGAAGTGTCTTGCTCAAAGTTGTACTAATAATAAATGATCAAGCCAGGAGTTGAACCTAGGTCCTCTAACTGCAAATTATTTAATTTTCTCTCTGTCCCAGGCTTCCTCTAAAGAAAGCCATGTGTATCTGAACCCCATGTGAAACAGCAAATCTGTATCAGGACTCCATGTCCAACTGGGAGCCATAAGCATTGAGGAACTTGACAAGGGACAATAGAGATATTCTTGGAATCAACCTTTTAGACCCATTGAAAAAGTTCTTGGACTACACTGAGTATTTAGACCATGTTGGGGAATTCCCAAATGAAGCAAAAGTCAGAGCTAAGGAACGTAAGGTCTTGGGATCATGAACCTGGGTTTAGAATGAACCTCCAAGTCCAACTCACTCTTTTTTACAGATGAGGAGACCATGTTGGGGAGTTTCTGAATGAATCAAAAGTCAGAGCTAAGGAACATAAGATCTTGGGATCATGAACCTGGGTTTAGAATGAACCTCCAAGTCCAACTCACTCATTTTTACGGATGAGGAAACTGATGAATAATTTGCCCAAGGACAACTGGCAGCTCTGAGATTTGAACTCATATTTACTGACACCAAGTTGAGTTTAGTTCTTCCAAGTTCAGGATTCCTTATACTATCTTGCACCTGCTCCCAGCAAGTGATAGATCTATGATGTGGAAAAACACGTCTTTTTCTGGATACTGTGAGTTATATGGATTGTGCTTGTCTAGGAGAAAGAGGAGTTAACTTTTTATTGATTCCAAGTCTTTTCTTTGTTTGGAGAGGTCTCATAGTCAGGGTTTTACCATAAGTTTTGAGGACTATATAGGTAGGGCTCATTGGAGGGGTGAGTTGCTTGCCTCTCTAGACACCTTGGGTGATTGGGATGATCCTCATAGAAAGGTAATAAGAAAAAGCAAAGATTTTATGGGTTTCTGGAAGAAGGCTCACTGGAGAAGGAAAGAGAATTGTATGATCAATACAATAGGCTCAAGTTTGAGTCCTAAGTATTTTATGTCAGGTTTAACAAAGATATTCTTATAATTAAGATCTTGTTGTTAGCCTGAGCGCTTGCATAGGAAATAGTCCTTTACTAACAAATGTCTGTATAGTCAGAGCTATGGTTTTTCCAGTAGTACTGTATAGCTATGAGAGCTAAATTGTAAGGAAAGCTGAGTGCTACACAATCAAAGCTTTCAAATTGTGGTTCTGGAGAAGACTTTTGAGAGTCTCTTGGACGATATGGAGATCATATAAATCAATACTTAAAGGAATTAATTCAGACTATTTATTGGAAGGATATTTACTGAAGTTTAAATACTTTGACTACACCTGAGAAGACAGGACTCATTGAAAAAGACCCTAATGTTGGGAAAGGTTGGAGGTAAAAGGAGAAGGGGGTGGTAGAGAATGAGATGGAAAGATAGTGTCATGGAAGCAATGAACATGAGCTTGGACAGACTTTGGGAGATAGTGGAGGATGGAAGGACCTGATATGCAATGGTTCATGGGGTCCTGAAGAGTCAGACATAACTGAAAAGCTTAACAACAACATCTTTTATTGGGAAGGCAAACCAAATCCTGATATCCTTGTCTGGATGAGGGCAAAAGTCAAAAGAGAATTGTGAGAGATACTCCTGAGACTGAAATAAGGTAGAGTAAATTCAGAGCTTTGGTGTGGGCTATTGGGTCCCAATTTGATGCTTTAAAATGTACAAAGAAGGTTCACAGATATTAACTCATCTGAGTCTCACATCCACTCTGTGAAAGAAAAGCATTAGAAGTAATAGTCTCTCTATTTTGTGAATAGGGATGCTAATGCTCACTGAGGTGAAAGAATCACAGGAGTTTAGAGCCGGGAGGAAATTTAGAGGTCATCTGATTCAAGCCCTTCATTTTACAGAGCTAGAAACAAGCTCAGAAAAGGAGCTGGTTTGCTTCAGGTCACAAAAATAGTGGCTGAGTCAGAACACAAACTCAGGTCTCCTGAATCTAAGCCTGGTGCATTTTCTATTGCACTGCTTGCTGCATGAGCCAGAAATTTTTCTAAACCATATGAGAGTTTCAGAAAAGGCACATTTTTTTCTCCTATGGGGAAAAGGGAAAATTGAAATAGTATTCAACATTAATGCCAAATCAAATTGGTCATCTTTTCCAGCCCCCCTGCCAGTACTGTACTGCTCTTCCCAGTCCAATCTTCAGGGCTATGAATAGCCTTTAATATGCTGAGGAAATTACTCAGGAGGTGTGCAGATGTATCACAGGATGGCAGAAAAAAGCTGATGGTGCCTTTGACTGGGTTATGACGGCAGGAATCTGATTAAATGTAGACTGAAGTTTTAGGCTGGAAAGCATTGCTCATGTTTTAGGGCTTTAGGGAGGTTGTGTGCTGACTCTTCATTTAGTCTTTCATTTAGAGCAATCACAGGCGGGGGTCACTCTGCTTTCCCTCTCCAACTTTGTGTCCAGGGGAAAAACAGGGGAAGGGAGTGTGTGTGTGTGTGTGTGTGTGTGTGTGTGTGTGTGTGTGCGCGCTCGCGTCTGTGTGCATGCATGAACCTACTAGCCGTGTTCATTTTTGCATGAAGTATTTTCTTTATAATCTACCTCTAATTTTCCATGGGCAGAAATGACCAAATTTTCCTCTTAAAAAAAATAATCAAACAATTATTGTCCATTAGCACAATTTGTTTTTTCTTCCTTTCACTTTCCCTCCCTTCACAGCGGAAAAACAAAACAAAACAAAATGAAAAAACCCTTGTAACAAACGTGAGCTCTGGATTGGGGATCAGGAAATCTGAGGAATATTCCCAGCTTTGACATGAACTTGTTTTTGTGACTTTGGGCAAATTATTTCTGCTTGAGTCTTTCCTGTTTTCCTGTGTGCTGTTGCCTTCCTCGCTGAGACTGCCTTCCTTCTCCTCTGTACATATCTTGTATGTACCTGGTTATTTTCATTCATTCACCTAGTTGTTTTATTCCCCCCCATTAGAATGTTAGTTCCTTGAGACCAGGGACCATTTTAGCCTTTCTTTGTATCTCCAGCACATTGCATGGTACCTCAGCATCTAATACTCACATAATAAATGCTTGTTGACTGACTTTTCTGAGTTTTATTTTTCTTTTTTGTAAAATGATGAAGTTAAACTAGGTATCTCCCTTTTTTGGGGGTATTAGATACATATTTTTAAGACCATATTCCAGACTTTGGTTTTATCCTATCAGGTCTCCAAGATATCAGTGTAGGAGCGGTTTGGAGTCAGGTGAAACTGGCTTGAGAAAGCTGATGGGTAAATTTCCAGTATCCTTCCAGGATGGGGTTAAATTAGATGACTTCTATTGTCCTTCCTAGATCTAGGGCTAAATGTTCTATGATCCTATAATCTTGAAGAGCTCCTGCAACTAACTTGCTATTTTTTAAAATCTGATTTATTTCTTTTCCTAGGAAAATAAGATTAACATGGACACTAAAGCAATAGTGGGTGGAAAATACTGAAATGGGAGTTAGGAGAGCTCAACTCTGACCCTAGCTTTGCTGTGAAACCTTAGGCTTGCTTCTTCCCCATTTGCCTCATCTATGAAAAGAAGGGTTTGAACTAGAAGATAACTGATTCTCAAAGTTTGGTCCAGGGATCTTGGGGGTGGGGTCTCTGAGACCCTTTCAGGGGGTCTTAATAATACTGTTTTACCTTTAAATATGGCAAATATTGATAGCTGTAACCCACATAAACAAAAGATCTTTTGGGATCCTCAGTAATTTTTAAGAGTATGAAAGGGGTCCTAAGACCAAAAAGTTTGAGAACCAATAGACGTAATTGATAGCAAAGATTCCTTCCAACTCTAAGATGGGATGATTCCACGCTGTTGTTCCTAAGCACTTAATCCATCCACCATGACTGTTTTCTCCCAACTCCACGCTAACAAGGGCTCAGCTTGGCTTCATCCTCGCTCTACCAGCTCATCTCCGTTTTCTGCATTGAAAGAAAAGAACAGTTGTCATTATGACTAGGAATCAGACATTTGAATCTCCTAGTCAAGACAGAACCACGTATAACGTCCTAAAGCCAACTTGTCCTGGGGAATTCTATTTGTATGAAGTTATTTTCCTTCTGGTTTTGGCCCTTTAGTGAATTTAGTAATTTTGTCAGATGTGGACATCTTCTGGCCCCCTTCTCTCTCTCTTCTACTCTCCACCACCAGTGTGCCTCTTATTCATTTATGTTCAGTCTCAATTTATTCTTGTTTCCTAGGCCAGAGGGGAGGAGAGGAGAATTGTCTACATTTTAGTAACTGACTATAGTATAAGCATGATAATCAATTGTTATTGTTCCTTTCATTTCTAGAGTGCTTTATATTTAACAAACCAATTATCTCAAAAACAATCCTGTCATACAAGTATCATTTCTCCCATTTTACAAATGAGGAAATTGTGAAGCATAAGGAGGGAGATGACTTGGACACAGTCTCCTGACTCCAAGCATGGAAAGCAAATAATGTCTGGAAAACTATCAACCAATTAGTCAATAATCATTTATTAAGTGCCTACTATGTGGCAGGCACCGTATTAGGCCCTGGTGATACAAAGACAAAAAAATTCCATAGAACTTACCCTCAAAGAACTTCTATTGGGGAAGACAAATACCCATATATACCAATGTGACACTAATTATCTTGGCCCCTGACTGCCAGAAGACCAGGTAGATTAGATCTGATTCTTCCCTCCAGGGTTCTCTGATACCTTTCAGGGGATTTGGAAGGTGTCTAGGCTCTCTATGAATTGCTTTAGCACCTACCAAAGATGTTTCCTCAGTTCTAGATGTGGCCCCCTGTACTCTAGGTCCTTTAGCCTTTAACGGTAGGATTAGCTTTTACACAGAAATACTTACATATGGTAACAATTATATAAACTGACTAACCCAACA
>CM053772.1:221607452-221639588 GCA_028658325.1 Potorous gilbertii
CCAACCTGTCAGCAATCCTGACTCAAAATCATCATGCTTTGAACTTATGGTCCTGTGGGGATCCACTCTAGCACCTGGAACTGAGAAATACAAAAAACACAGAACAGAAACAGACACCTCCAGGCCCATTTCTGGGAGCCAGTAAGAGAAGAAGGACTTTCCTTCTCCTGATCTCTTTCTTTTACTCTGACATCCTCACTGTGTGTGAATTGGGATGTTCACCCTCTGGACATAGAAGATAAGAGTGGCCAAAAGCACACTAGAAGAAAGCAGTGGAAAAAGAGTCAATGTCTCAGTCTTCCCAGTTTTAAAGCTGTCAAAAATCAATCAAAAGAGGCTACCCCACCCATGTGACAGAGGACACAGTGTATTATATCTTAGGAGAGCTGGGCATGTCAAGGCATCCAGGTTATAGAAAATATATACAAAATAAATACAGGGTAATTTTTTTTGGGGGAAAGCATTAGCAACTGTGGGGATCAGGAAAGGTATTCATATAGGATACGACATTGGACTGGAATTTCTAGGGTCATCTGAAAATATTCAAAGTTAGTCTAATTTTAAAATAAATGGGGAGGGAGGAATCACTTGCCATCTTGTTCTTGTAATGGTTCTAGGATATAGTTATAACAAGTATTATTATTCTGTTTTTACAGATGTGGAAACTGAGGCTCTAAGTGATTTGCTAAAAGCCACACATCCAGCAGTTGCCAGGAATGGGACTGGAGCTCTGTTTTCTCTCTTGTTAGTGGACAGGATAGCATCCTGTCCACTAACTTGGCTGCCTCTGACATTCATGTGGTAGGATGCCTTCAGTTCAATTTGATCCTACAAACATTTACCAGGTATCTATTATGTGACAGGTCTGCCTTTCTGACCTATCTGTCTTTCCTCTTCTCACTGCCTCTCTCTTAAGTCCGGCAGAGCTTTGCCACAGGATTCCTTCTACAGGGAAGTTCTGCCTTCCTTCTTCCATTGTTGGGCACTTTGCAAAGATGGCAGGCAATATCTGCCAACTAACAGAATGGATCCTTTGGGACCATAAAAGGGATGGGAGTGGAAACTTCATGAGTTTCACCAGTCAGGGTTCAAGATGTTTGAACAGACGTGACAAGGAGCATGGGATCATCGACTCTGGTATTTGTTGGGTCTGTGTCTCTCATCATGACCAGCAAGGACAGATGTAAGTGTGAACATGCCAGACTCTTGTAATCCTATATCTTTTATCGTCCATGGTGTTAATATCTTCCTTAACATTCGTATCTCTTTCCACACCTTCTTTGTTTTCTCTGTTTCTAGTTAGCAATTTATCTTTAACATCTTCAACATGATATAGTGAAAAAAATATAGACATTGGGCTAAGAATCAAGAGATCTGGGTTTGAGTTACAGGTGCAGCATTTAATAGCTTCTCCATCCTGGGCAAGATCACTTCTGAGCCTTATCAATAAAATGGTTACAATTATACTTGTACTGAGTACTGCACAGGACTTTGGGGCAGGAAGTAATTTGTAAACCTTGAAAGTATGAGAGGGTATTATTTTATTTATTTATTATTTATGAGAGAGTACTATTATTATTTTAACTTCCTGTCCTATTTTCTTCCTTTAAATTTATCTAGTTGCTTTTCCATTCCCTCAAATCTCCATTCAATATATATTCATTTTGCTTGCTTTTTTTTTTTTCTCACCTGCCCACAATGAGGTCTGCTAAACTAGAAGGCAAAAAGTGAGTAGCCAAATTGAAAGGAAAGGAAATTTATTAGAGCACTAAGGAAGGCTGCTAGGACCAGTAGCAACTTCCACTTCATAGGATACTTGATTAGGTTTCTGTAGCTTTTTTGGCTCCCCTAGAGTACATAGTCAATCATAGGCATTCCACAGCAGAAAGGAAATGCAGAAAAATGAGAAATCCTAGAGTCACAGGAGTTGATAAAGATCAGGTGGGATCTTCCTGTGGGGAAAACCATTTCTCTGTAATAGTAATCTCTAAGATAGTGGAGGCCTCCTTCGCATAGGATCAGTCCGACTCATTCTTGTTGTTGTAAGAGTAAGACAGCTTGAGGGTCTCATATTGACACAATCCCTTAGGTCTTTTCCCTTGGTCCCAGAGGTTACTTTTTCTGGGAAAGATGTTTTCTCCCCAACATCACAGTATTCATGTTGATCTCCTCCACACTTTCTATTTTCCCTACTTTCCTTAGGTAGATAGGTAAGTAGGTAAGGAAGATACATCCCACAAACCTACACAGAGATAGAGACCGAAAGACAGAAAGAGACAGAGAAACATATAGAGACAGAGAGAACAAAGACAGAGGGACAGAGAGACAGGCAGACAGACAGAGAGTACATTTATAAATGTTCTGTCATAACTGTTTGATAGACACCATGCCAATAAGCGGGGATACTAAAACAAGTAAATAAGACAGTGCCTGCCCTCCAGGAACTGATATTCAAATGGAACAAAGAAGATAACAACATAGAGTTGAAAAGGGTAGGGGCATTCTGTAGCATGGGGTGTAGATGAACTGGAGATGACTTGGAGATCTAGTTGTAGGAAAGATAAGAGGAAAGTCTACCTGGCCAGAGTAGCAGTTCCAGGGGCACAACCCAAGGTTCCTTTGGGGAGGAGGTACAGATGATGTCCAGTGTAAAGGAGACATGTAGAGATGGGCAGGAAGTGTATACTCTCTCAAAATGTGATACAATGGAAGAAGTTCAGACCTGGGTTCTAGGTCTTCCTGTGTGGCCATAGACAAATCAGTTCTACTTTTCCGGCACATTTTCCCCATTGTAAGAATAGGGGAATGGAGGGTTGGATAAGACAGTGTGCTCTTATCTTTAGCAGTTTTAATATTCTGAGAATTACTTGAGTCTTGTGGATTCCCCCACCCCATAGGGAATCATGTCTGATGGACTATCTCCTTCACATGCCTCATCATGGAAGTGATCCATGAACAGTTCAAAGGAGGGCTATTAAAGAAAACACTGAATAACCTTAATTAGAGTATGTTACCCTTATTACTATAAAACATTAAGGGGCTGATCCTACCCAAACTGGAGCATTGCCCCAAGGAAAAGAGCAGTATAATGAGACTCCTTTATAGTTCTGCCCTTTGTACAATTTTGAAAATAAAATCTCTCTTATCTCCGCAAAGATCCTTAGCAGAGAAAAAGGGCTTTTGTGTCCTGATGGTACCATTGGACATCAGGGTTTGGTTCTTTGACATGGCCTAGCCTACATTTTTCTGTCCCTAATGGTCAAGTGAGATGTTGGATCCTCAGAGAAGCTACTGGAAACTGCTTGTGGATGGATGAGGAGGAGCTCAGTGGGTGCCACGTACTGTTCTTCAAGGGCCCACAGAGTCATGAGTCAAACTAGCCAGAAGTTGTTTGGCTTTTGTCAGACTAAAGTGGACATTAGTTTTTTCTAATGTTATATCACAACATGCACATACTGTTTAGGGCCAAAACACAGATCCATCAGTGCTCTAAGAAAAACCAGGCTGAAGCCCTGAATAATATAGGTGTTGTTATAGCCCATTTGTCCAAACAGAACATTGTAACATCCAGCAGAACAATTAGAACACAAGAATCTGCATGCCATCAACAAATGGAAATGATGGACTGTATGCAGAGCTCCCTACGAAGGTCTGGGGAAGATTGAAATGTCAAAAAGATACAGGTCCTATCTTCCTGAAGCTCTAGTAGGGACACCATGAATGAAATTAACCATCTACAGGGACGTCTTTATTTATTTATTTTTATCCAAAAAGTCCTGAGCATTTTACTGAAAAAATATCAAAAGAAAACTGCATATAATTTCTGAACATAGACAATAGTTTTTTTTTTATAAATTTATTTATTTAACTTTTTACATTCATTTTCACAAGATTTTGGGTTCCAAAATTTTCTCCCCATTTGTCCCCTCCCCCCTCCCCAATAATTCTAATTGAGCATTCTAATTACCCCTATCACCAATCTGCCCTCTCTTCTTTCACCCCTCCCTTCCATTATCCCATCTTCTCTTTTCAGGGACTTCTTTAAAGTAAAGTATACTATAGTATGGTGAGGTGACTTGCCCAGGGTCACACAATGTCTAGATTAGATTTGAACTCAGGTCTTCCTAACTCTAGACTGAGCACTCTATCTACTGTGCCAGCTAGGTAGTGCAGTGGATAGGACACTAGTGCAGGAATCAGGAGGACCTGAGTTCAAATCTCACCTCAGACACTTGACACTCACTAGCTGTGTGACCTTGGGCAAGTCACTTAACCCTAGTGGACTCATCCTGGGTCATCCTGATGAATATCTGGTCACTGGATTCAGATGGCACTGGAGGAGAAATGAGGCTGGTGACCTGCGCAGCCCTCCCTCACTCAAAACAAAGTCAAGTGCAAGTCATGTCATTATTTCTCTGATGGCATAGTCTTCTTCAGCAATGAAGGATGAATAGATGCTAAAATATGTCTTAGAGATCAATACTGTTAAGATTACATTACCTCCTTATGTCATCAGTAAGTAGCTTCCTAAAGTGTAGCTAAAGTAGGATAAATTATATCTTGGGAAATTATGTCATAAGGAGTTATATGTGTAGTTTATACATTATATTGTATTATACTCCTCTATGAACGTGTTCTCTATTCTTTCTAGACTGTAAACTCAGGGCAGGATCCATGTCTCATATCTTTTGTAACTCCCCAGTTCCTAGAACAGTGCTTTGCCCATAGTAATTGCTTAGTAAATATTTCCTGGGTGAATTTTGCAATAAATATAAACAGGAGAATTCATAATTTTTGTGAAGTCTAAAAAAAGAGAAGAGAGAAAGCATTTGTCAGTGTGTCTTCTGCACTGCTGAGGGAAGAGGATATTCTGATCCCCAGTGATAAGTCTTAGTTATTTAGACAGGAATACCATTAGGATGGAGAAGGGCAGTTTATCAGATAACCCACTGCTATCCTTCAACGATGAATGAATGAAAGAAAAAGTATTTAGTAAGCATTTACTATGTGCCAAGCATGACAAATCCATTAGTTTATTTGAATCAGTGTTGCTTCTGATAAAGCAGATCATGGCCCCTCCCTTTCCTGATGGATGGTTAACCTCTAGGTCCTCCCTCTATCACAAAATGGATCCTGTGTTATGGGTGTCTCTCTTTCCATTTTCATAGTTGTCGTTGTATATGTTGTTTCCCTAGCTGTTCTTGTTTTATGTTGCGTCAGTTCATGTAAATTGTTTCCTACTTATCTGTAGTCATCATGCTCATCATTTCCTAGAGAACAATAATAATCCATGACCTTTTCTAGGTTTAACGTTGCCTGGGGTTTTGATTTGCCCACCTCTGAGAACAGGACAAACATGCACTCCTCATCAAGTGGCGTTCAGCCATTCGTATGGCATGGTGCTTACCCACGTTTCAATGCTTATCCTGAGGATCATCATTACTTTCTTTCTTAAGTCAGCCCACATGGATGTCTTCTTCCTTGCAAATGCAACATCAGTTATCTTTGTTTATAGACTCATTTAAAATGTTCCCTACTCTGCCTTACACTGGGGTCTTATTTATTTATTCTGTCTCGTCAAGTGTGAAGAAAAGCTCTTTAAGAGGAGGTCCTAGGTCTCATGTTTTTCCACACCAACCCAGCGTAGTGGCCTAGATCTAGGAAGCATTTAATAAAGTTTATTGTTGTTTCTGTGTTTGCTAATAGTAGGATAAGTTCCCCTAAGTAAGAGGGTTGTGGAATGAGAAGGCCATAAAGTCATGTAAAGTTAGAAAATAGAAAGGGACTTAGAAGTCATTTAGCTCACAAGTTCTTAACCTGGATCCATTAATTTGTTTTTCATTTTGGTAATGATACAATGATTTAATTGGTTTCCTTTGTAAACCTGTGAATTTTATTTTATACATTTAATACCATTATTCTGATAAAGGGTCCGTAGGCTTCATCATACTGCTAAACAGGTCCATGACACAAAAAGAGGTTATCTGGCCTAGTTCAAACTCTTGTTTGATGACAAAGTTGAGGCCCAAATCAACAAATACTGTGTGCATGCTGTATAAAAGGTCTAGAGGGTGATAAAGATGAAAAAAATAGATAATACCTTAACGGGAGGGATATGACATGTACATAAATAAGTTATAATATAATGTGGCATGTAATAGAGACAGAGAAGAATTATAGAATAACACATAAAAAGTACTCAAGGAAAATTGAAGAAGAAGAAGAGGAAGAGGAATAAGAAGGAGAAAAAGGAGGAAGAGAGAGAAATAGAGAGAGAAGAGAGAGAAAGGGAAAGAGAGAAAGGAAAAGAGAGAGAAAGGGAAAGAGAGAGTGTGTATGTATGTGTGTGTGTGTGTGAGAGAGAGACAGAGAGAGAGAGGGAGGGAGGGAGGGAGGGAGAGAGAGAGAGAGAAAGAGAGAGAGAGAGAGAGAGAGAGAGAGAGTGTCACAATGGAAGAATCAGACAAAGCTTTATGGGGGAGATGCCACAACTGTACCTTTAGGGAAAAGAAGTATTTCAACAGGCAGAGATCAGGAGGGATCTCTTGGAATGGGGATTGACCAACATGAGTGCATGTGGTTACTAGAAGGATGGACAAAATTTGTAATCACTTTGGCTAGAAGGAAGCGTGTATGAAATGTAATAATATAGAAAGAGGGTTTCGAGCAAGGCCCTTAAAGGTTCTAAATGCCAAGCTAAAGAGTTTATATTTTATCCTGTAGATAATAGGGAGCCATAGTAGGTTTTTGCAGTAGGGGAATAGTATGGTTAGCCAATATTTTTTTCAGTTCATTATAATAGAATAGAAAAAAGGAAAATAATTTCCCCAAAGTCAATTAGGTGTTCAGTGCCTCTGGGATTAGAACCTTGGTCTCCTGCCTACCATTTTATCTCCCTTTTCACTATGCCATGCGGGCCTAAAGGCAGGAGAGTAGATCAGATGGTTTCTCTACTTCCCTTTTAGCTGTAAGATGTATACAGATTGACAGTCTTGTGGGTTAAATAGCAAACTATTTAGCTTGCAATATAGTTTTAATGCCATAGACGTGCTCTCCAGCAACACAGACAAGTGGGTGGCAGGCTGATTTTAAACCACTCAAGCTAATGAAAAGAAACTATTCAATTTTAATGCCTGCGACTGATTCTGAGATCTAGTGTGTGCTGTACTTTGACACTCAAGCAGAAAACTGCAGGAAGGGGGCAGTAATTACTTAAAGTCATTCTGACTTAAAGTCAGAAAAGACCTCAAGGGATCATCTACGCTAGTCTTCTACCTTCTACCAATCATTCCTATTTTACACATGAGAATCTGGCACTTTGAGATCTTAGGAAACTTAGAAGCATAGAATTTTAGAGCTAGAAGATATATAGATAAATAAATGAATGGATAGATGATAGAAGAATAGCTAGATAGCTGGATAAGTAGATAGATTGATAGAATGTACTAAATAAATGCTCTGTGTACCAGATACTGTATTAAGCAATAGTGGCACGCAGACAAGCAAGCAGGACAGTACCTACCTTCAAGTTCCTTACATTATAATGAAGACGACTCACTAAGAGGTCCTAGAAAACAGTGGTGTAGGGAAATATTACCTTAAGGTTTAAGGCATAGTGAGATGATGGAAAGCTAAATAGAGACCTGAGCTCTCACAAGGTAAGGAAGAAACTTTAGATAGCACTAGAATTGAAGATCTTTTCTGAAATGAGCATGATGAAATCATCTAGTTAAAATGATACCTGAGGCCTATAGCATCTCTGTCAAATGTTCCTCCAGGCTCTGTTTGGAGACCTCCCTGAAAGGAGACCCCCCCCATCTCCCCACATAGCCTATTCCACAGGGGTAATTGTTAAGAAAAGATATTAGCCCAGGAAAATGTTAAAATGGTTTTAGCTTCAGAAATGTTCACTTTACATCCACTGGGGCTTTTATTGGAAATAGTTTTGGAAAAATGTATTTATATTAAATAGCATATTTAATTCATTGAGCCAAATACCACTCTGTTACCAAGTATTTTTCTACAGCTCAGCTTAATTGTCATTTTAGTAATGCAGTTGGCTTATTTCTGAGGATGTAATCATTAACTGTGAGTTCTGGGATGCCTTCCAGGCAAATTTATTATTCGGATTCCATTTGTGATTGCCCACAACAGGATCTGGCATTTGCCTTCATGCATCCTTTTTTCTCACCTCCTTCCCTCCTTTTCAGTGGCTTTCCTGTCTAGTTGTAGTGTTTTTCTTTGCCATGAGTTTAGGATTTCACAGTCAACTTGATGGTCCAGTGTGGCAGGGCTGTGGGATTGGCAGTCAGTTCCCACTGGGGTCATGGGATAGCAGGATCCTAAGGCTTGGAACTGGAAGGGACTGTAGAGAACTCCCTCCTTTAAGTAACAGGAACCCTAGGCCCAGAGGTGTTGTGTCCTGGCTGGTCAAATGAAAACCAGGTTTGCTTAGAGCTATTTCTCTTGCAAGTCAGCTCTGAAGGATTTGGGAATTACAAAGATCGCATTCAAAGAATTTAATTCCCTGGCCATCAAAAAAATGCATTCTGGGAGGAAACTTGGCAAAACAGGTGTTATTTTGCAACATTCATGATATGGTGTTGGGTGGGTGTGGGAGTGAAATGTTGTCTGGCTTGTGGACAGATTGCTTTTTGGGTCTTTCGTTTTTTTAATAGGATGGCTCATCCTTGGGGATTCATCTGTATGACGTGCTTCCCTCCTTCCTGGTCTCTAACCATCTGGTTGTCACCTGTATTGTGGAGCAGACGCTCTGGGCTTTGGTCCTTTTTGAAGCTAAGCGCACCCCTCCTGAATTAATCAGCCATTAAACATAGCATTGCCCTGTCAAGGTCATGATCACAATCCAAGGTTTTGTTGCTATGTTTTGTTATTCCCTGGAAGTAGAGATGCCCAAAATAGTAACATTTAGACTCAGAAACTCATAAAAAGTCAGAGCTGAAAGGAAACTGGGAAAAAAAAAGCAGTTTTTGCCTTGAGGGACCTGGGAACATAGAATATTGGAGCAGGGATAGATATTAAAGCATGAAATGTTAGAGCTAGGAGATGTGAGAACATAGGAAAAAGTATGTTAGAACTAGAAGGGACTTAAGGGATCATCTAGTAGTACCCCCCTCATTTTACAGATGAGAAGACTGATGCCCAGGGAGAGGATGTGAACTGGCTTTAATTTGCTCAGGGAGGACCTGGCAGAACTAAAACCAGAACCTGTTTCCTGAATCCATATCTATGAGTTTGGTTTCTTTTCCCATCCTATTTAGCAAAAGCAATTAGTGAAAAAGTAGTTGTTTTTTTTCCTCCTTTCTTTCTCCCTTTTTATCCTTCCCTCATGGGGTCAGCACTTCAAAACAGTTTGAATTTTCTGGAGCCAAATGAAGTGTATTCACAGGCAAAGTTCAGTAGAAGTTTGGGCCTAGTTCTTCCAGCTGATATGTGATATGATCTTGTCAAGTATCTTTCCTTCTCTGGGCCTCAGTTTCCTCATTTGTAGAATGAAGAGGTTGAATGGCTATTTAAACTCTAAAATCCCTTTAATTCATATCTATTTCCTCATTTATAAGGAGTTAATAATGCTATCTACCTTATGGAGCTGTTATGTGCTACAGTGATTTTGTAAACCTTAAAGCGGTCTAGAAATACTATTAATAAAGGCAAGAGCAAGGCTTAGTCTAGGGAGACTGGGGTTTGAATCCTGTCTGACAAGTATTAGTTCTGTGACCTTGGGTAAGTCATCTTAGTGCCTTAGATAACTCTTTAAGACTACGTTAGTCAGCTGGGTAGTGAAGGGGTGTTGGACCTGAAGTCAAGAAGACGTATCCAGTCTTAGACATTGCTAGCACTATGACCCTTGGGCAAGTCACTTAACCACAATCTGCCTTCGTTTCCTGGTCTGTAAAATGGGGCTAATAACCAATCTACCTCCCAGGGCTGATGTGAGGATCAACTCCCTTATTTATTTGTAAGTGTTTTGTAAACCTAAAAAGTGCTACATAAATACTAGCTGTTATTATTGCTGATCTCCAGGGGTGGATGGAGAGAATTTCCATTCCGATAAAATCATAACATGCATTACAAAGAAAGCCATGAAGGAATAGCAGAAAATAGCATTTTCTTGGGCCAAGGGTGCTTGTATGGCCCAGGACTCCTGGAGCCTTTGACTAGCCTTAAGAGGGATAACTGAGATTATCTCTGTTATATAATTTGTACACTGACATGAAAATAGAACTTTTAAAACTTTTGTAAAACTTTTAGCACTGTATCTATGGGGTGGGGGAAGAATTTGCTTAATAGCCTGCCCAGCTTTGAAAGGAATTCTCCCTTTGAAGGGAAAACTGCCCTGGAAGAGAATAGAGAACTTCAGAGAGATGGGCACATTTGTGAAGTGGTACCAAGACTGCCTTCGTAAACCTTCTGTGAAGACAGATGCTCCAAGAATTCCCGTGAGCAGCTCAAAGGGGTCAAAGGACCAGAGGATTAGATTGAAAGAAAACTTAGCAATCATCTAACTAGCTTTTCACTGTACAGAGGAGATACAGAAAGCTGTAGTAATAAAGCAGTTTGCCCAAGAACACAGAGTTAGTAGAAGAGCTGGAAGTGGAACCTAGGAACCCTAGGCAACTTAGGTCACTGTGTGTGGGAATGTGGGTGTCACTAAACTGTATGTAAGGATCCCTATGGTTGCACATTAACTGAGAAAACCACATATTAACATTATCTATATTCTATTTTATTAAATATTTGCTAAATTAAATATTTATCAAATAATTTGATATATTTATTAGATAAAATATATATTTATTAAATTTATTTATAATAAATTTATTAGATAAAATATTATATAAATTAAATTGATTTACTAAATTGTTACATTTATAATTAAATATTGTTAAATTTGTTGTTAAAATTTTCCAGTTATATTTTTATCTGACTCCTGTGGCATTCAAGTGTTGCAGGGCTCAGTGCTGCTGGCAGACTCCCTTAATATTTTTATTATGTAACTTTAAAAAATTCATTTAAAAATTTTTGAGTTTTAAATTATTTCCCTCCCTCCAGCCCCTCCCCATCCATTGAGAAGGCAAGCTATATGATACCCATGATGCATATGAAGTCATATAAAACATATTTCCATACTAGGCATTTTGCAAAAGAAAAAGAAAAAGAAAGAAAATGAAAAGTGACATGCTTCAGTTTGCCCTCAGAGTTCATCAGTTCTCTCTCTGGAGGTCGATAGCATTTTTGATCATGAGTCACTTGAAATTGTTCATAGATTATTATATTTATCAGAGTAGCTAAGTCTTTCACAGTTGACATTGCTATAATATTACTTTCACTGTGTATGATGTTCCTCTGGTTCTGCTCACTTCACTTTGCATCAGTTCATATAAATCTTCCCAGATTTTTCTGAAATCATTCCCTTCATTTCTTACAGCACTATAGTGTTCCATCACCATTATATACCATAATTGTTCAGCCATTCCTCAGTCGATGGACATTACCTCAATTTCCAAGTCTTTCCAACACAAAAAGAGTTGTTACAAATATTTTTGTACACGTAGGTTCTTTTCCTTTCTCTTTAGTCTCTTTGGGTTATAAATCTTGTATTGCTGGGTCAAAGAGTATGTTCAGTTTTATAGCCCTTTGGGCATAGTTCCAAATTCTTCTCCAGAATGGTTGAACCAATTCTTAACTCTACCAACGATGAATTGGTGTCCCTATTTTTCCATATTCTCTCCATCATTTGTCATTTTCCTTTTCCGTCATGTTAGCCAATCCAATAAATATAAGGTAGTACCTTAGAGCTGTTTTAATTTGCATTTTTCTAATCAATAGTGATTCAGAGAATTTTTCATCTAACTATAAATAGCTTTGATTTCTTCTTCTGAAAACTTCTTGTTCATATCCTTTGACCATTTATCAATTGGAGAATGGCTCTTATTTTTATAATTTTGGCTCAGCTTCCTATGTATTTGAGAAATGAGACCTTTATCGAAGAAACTAGCTGTAAATTATTTCCTCTAATTTTTCTGCTGTCCTTTTAACTTTGTCTACTTTTATGTTGTTTGTATAAAACCTTTTTAATTTCATGTAATCAAAATTATGGGCAGCTAAGTGGCACAATGGTTAGAGGTCTGAGCCTGGAGTCAGGGAAATTTATCCCTTTGAGTTCAAATCTGGCCTCATACACTTACTAGTTGTCTGACTCTGGGCAAGTCACTTAACCCTGTTTGCCTCAGTTTCTTCATCTGTAAAATGAGCTAGAGAAGGAAATGGAATGCCAAGAAAATTCCAAAAGGGCTCATGAAGATTTGGACATGACTGGCACTCCTGAACAACCACAACAAATCAAAATTTTCTATTTTATTTTTCCATGATTTTCTCTTTCTCTTATTTGATCATTAACTCTTCCAGATCCATGGATCTGACAGGTGAAATTTTCCATGCTCCTCTAATTTGCTTATGATATCTATTTTGTTTGTAATATTTGTTTATATCTAAATCATGTACCCATTTTTAATCTTACATTGGAATACAGTGGGAAATGTTGGTTTGTGCTTAGTTTCTTTCAGACTGCTCTCCAGTTTTCCTAGCTGTCGAATGCTGAATTCTTGTCCCCAAAGCTTGGCTCTTCAGTTTTATCAGATACTAGATGACCCCATGTTTGATACCTCTAACCTAGAAGGCTGGAAACTGGATTCATAGTTCTCTTGTCAGCTGCTCCTCTTCAACATCCTCCCTTTATTTAGAGTAGATCCAAAAGGATAGCCAATAGCATTGGAAAATTTCTCTGAACTTTGGTGTGACGGCTGCACCACTTAGGTATGGGCTCAGTGGTAGATCATTGCCTGAAGACTAATCTTGCTAAATGTAGAGGGTTAATTACTAGGTGGTAAAAATCTTCAGCATATCGATTCACTAAAATGCCTTCTTAAAGGAAAATCACAGGATTTTAATATGAATAAATTAAACCAATAAATTATTATTAATTATTAACGATGTTAAAAATTATTATAACAAATTAAATAAATACATTAATAATAATTTAATAATCATTAAAATGTGTTAGAAGGATTGCAGTCACCTACAATGGGAACATTACTGTGAACGGAATCACAGATCCCTGAAGTGTTAGGGTAATTTGATGGACCCATGATTTCAAGGGTCCTACTTATTGACTTGTGGTGACAGACAAGTTGTTTTATATTTCTGAGACTCAGTTCCCTTATCCTTGAAATGAAAGGGATGGGCCGTAGGATATACCTCTGTAGTTCCGTCCTCCTCTAAATCTATGATTAATAAGCATCTACTATGCTGATACACCCTGCAGCTCCTGCAGACCTTATCCTGCACGATACTTTATCACATTCTTCCAAAAGTCTTCCATAAATCATCGGCCATGTTAATGCTGGAGAGTATTCTCTGATTTCTTTACTATCTGGGAGTGGGTATCAGTGTAGCAATCAGGTCATCCAGCTGTTTTCCCTCATTTTCACTCATTTACTGTCCTAATTCCTTTCTGCCCATATATATCTTTGATGATGGGAAATGTAACATAGGGGAAAGAGTACTAGATTTGGAGGCAGAGGGCCTGGGTTCAAAATCTGACTTGGTTACTTTCCATTTGACCATGGGTGAGCCACTTACATCAATTTCCTCATTAGGGAAATGAGACCTCTAAGGTCCCTCCTAGCTAGGGGGTATGGTGGCTAGAGTGTTGGACCTGGAGTTAGGAAGACCAAAGTTTATATCTAGCCTCAGACTTTGCCTTAGCTGTGTGATTCTGGGCAAGTCACCTAGCCTCTGTCTGCTTCAGTTTCCTCATTTGTAAAATGGAAGTGGTAATAACACCTGCCTCCAGGGATGTGGTGAGCAAAGGAGATATTTGTAAAGTGCTTTGCTAACCTTAATGTACTTTAAATGCTAGGTGCAATATTACATTTAGCATTGTATGACCTGATGATCTATAAGGTTACTCGTAGTTTGAAATCCTATGATCAAAGCAATGCTAGTTTCCATTTATATGGAATTGTTCAGTTCCAAAATGCTCCACAAGAATTCTTGATCCCATTTGATGGGATCCCTGTGGGGTAGACAGAGCAAGTTAGGGCAACATTATCATCTCCGTTTTGCAGAGGAGGAAAGTTAGATATCAAGAAATAAAGTGATGTCCCAGGGTGCCCGAGCTAGGAACTGGTGGAATCCTATTTCTTGTATACTCTAAATCAGAGTGCCAAAGAACATTAGAAATGAACTTGGCCAAATCCACTGAGAACAAGGCAGACTCTGACCTTTCCTGAGCAGGGCTAACTTTGGAATAGAGACTCAGGTTTAAACAGCTGTGGCTGAAAATGTTGGTCAATCAGTCAGCACACATTTATTTAATTGAAGATTATGTGTCAGGGAGGGTGCTAAGTGCTGGGGGTAGAAAGACAAAAACATAATCCCTGTTTTCAAGGACCTGACATTCTAATGGGTACATAGAGGTAGACCCCAAGGACGGGGTTGTGGCTGGCGGCATAAGGGCTTCTGAAAATGGAAAGGCAGTGGTTGGCTAGAGAACCTAAAATAGTAATCATTCTCAATCACAACGTTTCATTGATTTTTCCTCTCAATGTAAGGGAGTAACATGATAGCAGAAATACTTGCACTAGGGTCAAACTGGTGCCAGTAACAAACTTGCTTTCCTTTCTACCTCTATTTTTACTCATTCCTGTTCCATTTTCTCTCTCAGATTGCCCCCTCTATGACCCCCACTTGCTCACTTCAGTTGCTATCTGTCTACTGGCAGCTCCCTACTGCCTACAGACACGTTCATGCTTAACTGATCCTCAAATCCTTTCCCCTCCCCAACCTGATCTATCCATCCCCACTACCCATCATTCCACATCTCTCTTCCTCTTTGTGGCTAAGGTTGTTGGCTTCTCGGTGGAATGGTAGCTAGATTGCTGGACCTGGAATCAAAAGATTTGAGCTCAGATTCAGTCCGTTTGCCTCAGTTTTCTCAAATGTAAAATGGGAATAACAGCACCTGCCTTGTAGGGTTGTTGTAAGAACCAAAGGAGATATTTGTAAACTGCTCTGCAAACTAGGCACGATGTAAATGCTAGCTACCATTATCATATTGTGTGTGATGAACATGTGGGTGAACCTCAGGCAATGACCAAAGTGTAGAGGAAGGAAAATGATTCGATAATTGCATTATGTGAACTTTCTGGGCGTTCCTACATCCCCAAACAGATAGCTATTGAGGAAATAGTATTTTATAATGTTTGTCATCTTCAGGGAATAATTATTTTTTTAAATGGTATTTTATTTTTTCAAACTACATGTAAAGATATATTTTAACATTCATTTTTTTAAGATTTTGATTTCCAGATTTTTCTCACTCCCTCCCCAAGATGGCAAGCAATCTGACATAGGTTATATAGGTACAATCATGGAAACACATTTCCACATTAGTCATGATGTGAAAGAAGAAACAGAACAAAAGGGAAAAGCCTTAAAACAAACAAAGAAAAAGTGAAAATAATATGCTCTGGTCTGCATTCAGACTCCATATTTCTTTCTCTAGATGTAGATAACATTTTCCATCATGGATCTCTTGGAATTGTCTTAGATCATTGTATTGCTGAGAAGGGCAAAGTCTATCATAGTTGATCATTGCACAATTATAACGTTCTCCTGGCTCTGCTCCTTCACTCAGCGTCAGTTCATATATGTCTTTCCAAGGTTTTCTGAAGTGCTGCTCATCATTTCTTTTATTTAAATTTAATTAATTTGTTTTCAGTTTTCAACAATCACTTCTGTAAGTCTTAAATTTTCTCCTCTTCCCTCTCCACTTCCTCCCCAAGACATCAATCTTACAACACATTAGTCATGTTGCATAGAAGAATTTAAATGAAAGGGAGAAATTATGAGAAAAACTAAACCAAGCCCAAATATTATTTTTTAAAATAGTATTTTATTTTTTCCAAACTACATGTAAAGATATTTTTTAACGTTCATTTTTAAAAGATTATGAGTAGTCTGCTTCATTCTTCCTTCCGAGTCCATAGTTCTTTCTCTGGATGTGGATGACATTTTGGCTGAAGGGTCTTTTGGGAATGTTTTAGGTCCTTGCATTGCTGTGAAGGGCTTAGTCTATCAGAAACAGCCCTTGCACACTGTGGCTGTTACTGTGTATAATGTTTTCCTGGTTCTACTCATTTCACTCAGCATCAGTTTTTATAAGTCATTCTAGGTTTTTTTGAAGTCCGAGGGTCTGTCATTTCTTTATTCCATTACATTCCTATACCACGACTTGTTCAGCCATTCCCCAATTGATGGGTATCCCCTCGATTTCCAGTTCTTGACCACCACAGAAAGAGCTGCTATAAATATTTTTGTACACATAAGCTCTTACCTCTTTTATGTGGTCTCTTTGGGATATAAACCTAGTAGTGGTATTGCTATATCAAAAGGCATGCACAGTTTAATTGCAGGGCATAATTCTTAAAGATCCAGATGATCCATGTTTTGTACTAGTTGCTACAGGATATTAGACAGTATACTTTGAATTGAATGTGATACATATGACATTTATGGGGTTCATCCAGCAAAAGGGATATTTAAAGATATTAATAAAATCTGGTGGTTACACTAGGGCCAATCTGCATTTTCACTTAGGGGAATTGTTTTTTCAAGGTTTGGACTGTAATTTGGCCCCTATTTTTTCCTGATGCAAACAGCACTGCTCTGAAACTTCAAGGAGCCAATGTTTAATTGTGTTAAAGTGATATTGCATACTTAGTCCTTACCCCCGCTGAGGTGCGCATTCAGAAGCATGGTCAGCTATAGCATGCAAGGATCCACTATCTGAACATATAATCGTCTGATTTCCTCTTCTTCTCCCTCAGCTTGACTCCCCATGGGCAGTGGATAGAATGCTGATCTGGAGTCGGAAAGACCTGAGTTTCAGTGTGGTCTTAGACACTTACTAGCCGTGTGACCGGGCAAGTCACCTAATCCTATTTACCTCAGATTTCCTCATCTGTAAAATGAGTTGAAGACATGGCAAGCTGCTCTTGTATCTCTGCCAAGAAAACTCCAAATGGAGTCACAGAACCAGACAGGACTGAAATGAGTGAACAACAACAAAAATTTGACTATGAGGTCATCCACAGCTCTGATCTACTCATTATCTACTCCTGATAACTAAGGCCAGATGTTTTAGAACAGTTCAAACCCAGGCTGGTTTGGTGACTCAAATTCAGGTTCGGAACTGGAATAAAATGAGATATTCAGAATCCATATAGTACCAAACAAAGGGTGGTTCACTTAACAATACAGTAGAAAGGATGTTCAGCAAAGATACAGACTTCCTTCAGTTGCCATGTGCTTCCCTGCCTCCACATTTGTTATAGTGGCATCCCTAGTCAGAAGCAAGAGTTGAACTTTTGTAGTTGGGTACCCAGAAACTTTAAACTTTGAGTCTTAGTCCCCTGGGTCAAACATGTCTGGAGAATGACTTCTTTGCTTTTGAGGAGAAAAAGAAGCAAACTCTCTGTATCTATGTGGTGAGGGACTTTAGTAGAAGTTCTTCCTATCACAGGGTAGCATCTGAAAATGAGTTATCCAGTCACCCATTGATGAACAAGGGCTGACAAAGGAGGCCAAAGTTCACAAATTAATGAGTGACTGAGTAAAGATTTTAACTGAGAATTGATTCTGTTTCTTGATTATTCCTTGTTATTTGCGTCTGTTTTGTTTCAATTCATTACTTTGTTAGTTTGTGTACTTCATATTTAGATCTGGATGAATTGAGGATGATGGGAAAGGCCTACTGAGGGGAGTGACAGCCTCATCAATAACTAGTGATGCAATGCCAACCATTCCTCAGGAGCTAGGAACCCAGCAGCAGAGGGGTAGACTGCCAGTCAATTTACTACTTGGGACCAATATGGAAAGTTGTAGTATCATAACACACACACATACACACACATACACACGCACACTTATACAAAGGTATATACTTCAAAGATATAGTAATAAGAGAGGTAAAAAAAAATCCTGCCCCTCCTCTTATCCTATCTTTGTCCCTGGGGAGAATGGGCTTAAATTGATTTTAGTGCCCTTAGCATTGATCTCTCACTTGGTGTCAGAAAGGTAGTCAAACAAAGAATAGGCAGTCTAAGAGAAAGATAGCCAAGATTCCGGTTGCTAGTCCTTTTTCAATGTCTTCACAGTTTATAAAAGATATATAACATGCTTCCCATTCCCTACATTGTTAGTTGACTGAAACCAGACAGAGAATGTTTATACATGTTCCAATGTCTCTCCAACTCATTCCTATTACATCTTATCCCAACCCTGCTAGAAGAAGTCTCTTCAGGCTCCTCCATATTGGAAAAGAGAATCAGAGATGTCAGATGCATATGCCGTCCAAGGGAAGTCTTGACAAATTTTTCTAGCTGTCTGTTTCTATGCAGGGCACAGCAAAATTTCTTTGGGGGTCCTTGTAGTAGATTCAGGTAAATTTTCTACGAGTTCTTATTCCAAATCCCCTCAAAATAAAATTCACCTACTGGATCCCTGAAGTTGTAAGAGCAACCCTGCCAGAATTCCAAAGTCACTCAATACTGAGCATGTTGACTTTGAGACGGTGGAAGACAAGTCAAACCATGTCAAATGAGCCCTGAAAACCGGTGAGACTCCCAAGAAAATCATTTAACACACAGAGATGATTGAGGGTTACCAGGCACATAGGCAAATATTACCCTATGGATTCATAGAATAAGAATCTCATAGTGAAGCAAGCAGTCTAGGTCAGTCTAAATGTAAGAAAAAAAGAAAGAAAAAAGAACATTTTTAAATTAGTGATACAAACTCCATGCTTCTGAGACTAGTCTTATTGTCGGTATTTGTATAGGATTCAGCAGTGCAGGTGGTATTAATATTTAAAATTCAACAAATCAAGGAATGCAAATATTTAAAAAAAATCTCAAATAGAATTGACTTGCAGGGGAAACATATACAACATATAAATGTGCATATCCATATTAATATATCTGTGCAATTGTAACTTAAAACAAAGTGAAAGAAAAAGAAATTGCCATTTGCTCTAGGATCCCATAAACAAGGGTGCCAAAAAATGAGTTTCCTAGGTAGAGAATCTTTCCAGCTCTCCCTACAAATTTGAAGGGCATGGTTTTATCCCAGATAAGGCCCCACATATAGTGATTATGTGCTAGGCTTACTATCCCAGACTGAGAGAGGCAGTAACTATTACCTAGGTGACAGTGTCTTTTACCCTTAATAACAACTAGGTTTTTTGTTTTTATTAATTTGTTTGTTTTCAGTTTTCTACAATCACTTCCATATATCTTAGATCTTTCCCTCTCCCTCCCTCTCCCTCCTTCTCCCTTCCCCCTCCTTCCTCCCTTAGATGGGGTGCAATCTTATATAGGTTCTACACATACATTCTTATTAAATACATTTTCACATTAGTCTTGTTGCATAGAAGAATTAAAATGAATAGGAGAAACTATGAAAAACAAAACAAAACATAACACAAGGAAAATAGTCTGCTTCATTCTACGATTCAATTCCATAGATCTTTCTCTGGATGTGGAAGGCATTTTACCTCAAGAGTCTATTGGGAATTTTTTAGGTCCTTGTATTTCTGTGAAGGGCTAAATGTACCAGAAACATTCCTTGTATACTGTGGACAACTAGTTTTTAAAAGGAATATTTACTTTGAACATAGAGCAATAAACATTTCTTTCCAATACCATAGGGGCACACTCTCCTCTCTGCCACTTTGGTCTCTGGGGACAGTGGGCTCAAACTTAACTCAATCCCTATATATTGGTCCTGTCTAAGTTTAGCTACTGGATGAGTGCTTGTCTCTCATTAGATTCCACCACTGAAAGAATCAAACCGAAATCAAGAAGCCAAAGGGGTGGGGAAACCTATAATATTTCTCCAGGGAGCATCACTGTACACCAGGAGAGGAACCCTTTAAGTGGTGACTTAGACATGCCATGAAGGCAATATAGGCCTGGCAGGGCACCAAGACTAAGAAACCTAGACATTCAGGAAAGTAATGTAGAGCTTTAGGGTACCTCATGCTTCTCCTGAAGCTGCAATAATCCAGGGTCATAGTACTCAAATATCTGCAAAAGCTAGGCAACTAATTTGGTGGCACTCAGAATGCACATGGCAGCTATAAGAAGTTCACTGGTATCCTGCAGCAGGAAGGAGAAGAGGCCTTTGACAAGATGTTAAAATTGGAGGACCTGTCTGTTTTAGAGAGCAGTAACTAAAGGGTGGTATCTTTGGAACATGTAGGCCTTCCAAGACATTCATGTAATCCTGTACAACTCTTGCCCATGCAATGTTTTAACATCACGTGATTGACAGTGGAGTATATTGCCTATCAGTGATTTCTTGCTCTTGATACATGATCAGCCCTCTCTAAAAATTTATTTTTTGTCTGGATTTAATGAATACAAGAAGGAAACATTTCCATATAAAAAGTAGAATAGAAAAAATAAGATTATGTGTAAGACTGCACATCTTTATTATGTACAGCTTGGTTTAAAAAGTCTACATGTACTAACTTCAGTAATACTTTCAAAGCTGTCCTGCTTGTCTGTATTTCCATCTGAACATCCCTCTGTTCTTTCCCAGGCATCTTAAAAAATGCTCCAGTGATCCTCTTTTGCTTTTTTTTCTTTTTTCAACACTATCACCACTTTTCCCTTCTCATTTCTTCCCCAGCAATTAAAAAAGAAAAAAGAAAAAGAACCGTAATCCTGACAACAAAGTAAAATGAATTCTCACATTGGCCATCTCCAAAAGATGTAGACCTCATCCTGCACCTTCAGTCTACTGTGCTTCTGCAAGAAGGTGGGTAGCGTGCTTCATCATTGGCCCTCTTGAACAGTGTTGATCACTGCATTGATCAGAGTTTTTAAGTCTTTCAAAGTTGTTTTTCTTTATGAAGTTGTTACTGTATAAATTGTTCTCCTGGTACTGATTATTTCACTATGTTCCAGTTCATACATATCTTCTCTGGTTTCTCTGAAACCATACCCTCTTTCATTTCTTACAACCCAATAACATTTCATTCCATTTATTTATTTAATAATTCCACAATTGGTGGACTTCCTCTTCTTCCAGAAACTGCTGCTATAAATATTTTTGTGCATATGAATCTCTACTTTTCCTTTGATCTCTTTAGGATGTCGGCCTAAAATGGGTATTACAGTTTAGTGACTTTTTGGGGTATAGTTTCAAACTGCTTTCCAGAAAGGCTACAAAAGTATATATATGTGCCTGTCTTCCTGCAGCACCTCTAGCATTTGTTATTTTACATTTTTTTGTTGTCTTTTCTAATCTTATCTCAGGTGGAACCTCAGATTTGCTTTAGTTTGAATTTCTTTAATTATTCATTATTTGGAGTATTTTTTCATGGGGCTGTTTGTTGCTTAGATTTTTTTTCCTTTGAGAAATACCTGCTCATACACTTGGAGGATTTATTTATTGGGAAATGACTTTTTTCTATACATTTGAATGAATTCTTTACATATTTTGGATGAGATCTTTATCAGATAAACATTATGTGAAGATTTTTTTCCCATTTAAGGTTTCCCTTCTATCTTTAGTGGCATCAGGTTTGTTTGCACAAAATATTTTTAATTTTATGTAATCAAAATTGCCAATTTTATCTCTATCCTTTGTCTATTATGAACTCTTCTCCTATCCGTAGTTTTGAAAGATATGTTTTTCCCTTGCTCCTCTAATTTGTTTATGATATGATCTTTTAAATCTGGTCAAATAGCCATTTGTAGCTTATTATGTTATATAGTGAGAGGTATTCTAAACCTAATTTCTGCCAGACAGCTTTACTATGAAATAGTAAATCCTTACCCTAGTAGTTGGTTTTATCAAACATTATGTTACTATGTTCATTTAATTCTCTACGTTGTATGTTTCATCTGTTCCATTGATTAACATTCCTACTTTTTAGTCGGTACCAAATAGTTTTGATAATTACTATTTTGTAGTATAGTCTGAGATCTGGTACTGCCAAAAGCCTTCCTTTTCATTTTTCTCCATTATTTCCCTTGAGAATCTTGACTTTTTCTTCCTCTAGATTAATTTTATTATTTTTTTCTGGCTCTCTAAAGCTATACTTTAGTAGTTTTATTGGCACATGTGAAAATTGGCCAATTTCTTGGCTCTATCTGACAGAAATGACTCCATGATTGATGATGGATTGAGTTGCTTATATAATGGAAAGTTCCTATGTACCCAACAACTGTCTTGGTCTTAGGAAAGCAAGGTTAGGAAAATGTCGGTTTAGGAAACTTCATCTAATCCATGTATGTAAGATTAGCAAACTTAACTAATCACAATGTTCTTGTGCTTTAAAAGGGAAGAGCCACAGTCCACACCACTCATTAATTGGTTACCTTTAAGGTCTTCTTTCCACTCAAACACTGTGAATCTGCTTAGCAACAACAATTACATGAAAAGGTACATATCCCACTTGTACCTGTTGGGCTCTAGGGTGAGGTGACCAGATGCTTTCATGCCTGTTAGTAGTAAACAGTCAGACTCATGATACTTTGAGTGCTTTTGTTCCTTTGCCCCATCCTTAACTTTATTGCTTTAGAGTCTAGTTCCATATTACCCACTACCATATTGATATTTCACAGTTATATTAGTATATTAGACAACTCTACATTGTTATACTTCAGGAAGAATAGAAATGTTGAAAAGATGGGCCTTTGTTTTAGGGAGAAGATTAGGGGTCATTGGGAGAAGTATGCAATTTCCTGAAAGGAGTTCAGTCCACTCACCTCTTTACATTTAGTTTAAACTTAGCTCGTTGTCCATTTTTAGTGACTAGCCAAGATATGTGCATTGTTGGATGAGTTCTATAGGGTTTTCTATTGAACTTCATTTTATAAGCTGGACAGTAATCATTCTTCATCCACTTGGTCTATCCTAGGTAGATAGTTAGACCAAACTTCACACCTTAACACTTTCATGTTAATCCTCCTAAATTAACCATCAATGACTCTCCATTGCCTAACTGGTTCTGCTATTTATTACCTGTGTGACCTTGGACAAGTCTTGGAGCCTCAGTTTCTTCATCTATCAAATGGGATAATAACATTTGCACTGTCTACCTTAGAGGGATGTTTTGAGGGTAAGTTTTGTAGACCTAATATGCTGTAGAAATAGTGGATTAGTAAATTCGAATGGGTGTGTCCCTGGAATAAATATAAATAAAATAAAGACCAAGAAAGAAAGAAATAGGATGAGTTAGAACCTCCTGCTTTTGCCACTAGATGACACTCTCTGAACTAGGAATGTAGGATACTCAGATTGCTTCATATACAGTGGATCTATTATGATTCCAGAAGAATTATTTACTGATAATTCTTCATGATTCATTGACCATGACGACTGTATTTGCCTAGAGAACACAAAATGCATGAGAGGAAGCAAAGAATCCAGATTCTGGGCAGACTGTCATGCTGCATGTAATTATAAAAAAGCGGGAGGAAATAAAAATGCTCTTGTGTGTGTGGGACACTCTGTGTTGAGCATGGGCTTCATGCAAGGCTCAGTGAAGAAGGTTTGTGGTGGGGGAGGAAGGCAACAGCTGAAGTGGCTCATGCTTCCATTCAGATGCCTAGGACTCTGATCCCCTGGCTCCCTCATTCTTTCCTCTACAGGAGGGGTGGCATCTTCTTGCCTTGGGGCTAGACTGTAGCATCTCTCACACAGACCCTGACTCACTACAGCGGGTCTGGCCAATTGCTAGAGTCCCGCTGGTTAGGAAGGAATATCTGTGGGGTCAGCCGCTGCCTCCAGCAGAGGCTGCCAGAACTCCACAGGGTCATTGGAAATCTCTTCTGGCAAATGGAACTGCTCCTCAGATGGAACTTTTTGGCAAACTCCACTGTAACTAAAACTGGGAGGATGCGCAAAAAAAGAGGCTCGTAAAGTTGGAAGGCTGCTTTCCAGCCGAGTGTGTGGATTTCAAACATGGACGACTGCAGGGCTGCATCTTGGAGGAAGCAGAGTATGAGAAATCTAAAAAGTGAAACAAAACACAATTAAAAAAAATACTTTCCTCTGGTATCAACCGTCAGTGCAAACAGCTTCTCCTTGAAAATGGGCCATATTCATATCCAGTGGCTGCAGCTGTTGCCCAAATACTTGGTGATTTGGAAAGATGTTGAGTGGACCTCATGTTTCTCTCTGGACAGCTGGTATCTGCTGGCAGGCTGGTTGACTGGCAACCATCATCCAGCAGCTGCTGCCACTGTTGCTTTGGGGTTTATAGTGTTAGAATCAGAGGATTTAGAATTTCAAAGCTCATCCCTTCATTTTGCCAAGGAGACACTTGGGTTCAAAGAGATCTAGGGACTTGTCCAAGGTTACATAGAGTCCAAGTTGCAGGGGATGGGATTTGAGTGCAGGTCCTCTGACTCAAATGTAGCCCTCTTTCTGCTACACTATGTAAAAGGAGGCATGGTCAGTGTAACGTTCCCAACAATGAAATATTCAGTCAAAGTAGTGTCAAAGACAGCATGAAGGAGGCAGATGAGACAGAATGGAGCAATGCAAAGAGTTCTGGATTTGGAATCAGAGAACCTGGGTTTGAATCCCGACTCTACCACTGGCCTAACCTTGGGCACAATAAGTCTGGGACTCACTTTCCTGCTCTGTAAGATGAAAGTGTTGGAATAGGTGAGGCATTTTAAAATCTTTTTTGTGTCACCCACCCCTTTGGCAGTGTGGTGAATCCATGGACCCCTTCTCAAAAAGTTCTGAATATGCAAAATAAAACACATATGGATTATGGAGGAAATAATTATATTGTAATGCAGTTATGATGGTTAAGAACCTTTGGACCAGATGATCCCCAAGATAGACCACAAAGGGATAGTAGATAAGATGGAGGAACACAAATGTATGGCATAGCCCTATATTATGTAATATTATGTGTGTATATTATAATACAATTAAATATATATATATATATATATGTATATATATACACATAATATTATGTATGTATGTTAGTGTAAGAAAGCGCCACATGAACTGAGGCTGGCAAAAACATCTATGGACAACAAGTAGACTTAAAAAAAAATCTAAACTGGGAAAGAGGATCCAAAAAGGTTAGACCTGCTGCTCAGGAAAGATAGGATGGTGATAATGGATTATGGAAAGAAGGAAAAGCCATGCCCTTAGTCTTGCTTATCTTTTCTTTGCTTTGCAGGAGAAATCTTTGGATTGGGAAAGATAGAATGAAATGGACAATAGGAAATGGATACCCCAGATAAGTGGGGCAATAGTAAGAGAGGGCCTAATAGCCCTCAATGAGTCCAAGTCAGGAGGTCCAGATGAGCCACATGATCTGGTGCTGAAAGAACTAGTGGATGTGAGTCATCAGCCACTGTCTCAACAATTTGAACTATCTTGGAGAAAGGGAGAGAGAAAAAAAGAGAGATAGAGATAGATACATAGAGACAGAGAAAGGGGCGGAAGAGAGAGAGAGAGAGAGAGAGAGAGAGACAGAGACAGAGAGAGAGTGAGAGAGAGAAGTATAAAGGGAGGGAGATACACACACAGAGAGGTTCTGCAAGATGGGAGATGGGCATATTTATTGCCTTGATTGTGAAAAAAGAGAAGACAACAGAATGCGTACATTGTAGGTCAGTGAGTTTTACTGGTTTCTGGTAAACTTCTAGGGTGCATTGTTGACCATCTAGTGTGAATGACCATCTAGAAAAGGAAGGAGTGATCACAAAGAGCCAATATGACTTCAAGAGTGGGTCATGACTAACAACCTCATTTCCTTTTTATTTTTTTTTTGGAGGGGGGGGTGGAACAGGATTACAATGCTGATGGATCAGGGGAATGCTTCACATATAATTTTCCAGGATTTTGGAAATCATCTACCCAAATCTTTCATGTTATTCTTGTGGATGGGATGGAGAGCTGTCAGCTAGATAACAATACAGTTAGGAGAATTTGGAACTGATAGAGTGCTAGGACCCAAAAAATAGTTATTGATGCTTTGTTGGCACATTTGGAGTGGAGTGCCCTAGAGAGCTTTATGCTGTCCATTTTAGCAATGTCTTGGATAAAAGTATAGATAACCTGCTTATCAAATTTGCAGATGACTCCAAGCTAAAGGTTGAACTAACATATTTGATGATAGAGTTAGGAGACAGAAAAGATCTTGATAGATTAGATTTTGGGATTGAGTCTGCAGCTTAATAGAGACAACTTGAAAACTTAATATTTGGGTTCAAAAAACTAATTCCATAAATCAAAATGGGAAAGCATAGCTAGAAAGAAGAGAATGTGAAAGAGATGTGGGAGAGAGAGAGAGAGAGAGAGAGAGAGAGAGAGAGAGAGAGAGAAAAGGAGAGAGAAAAGAGAGAGAGGAAGAGGGAGAGAAAAAGAGAGACTTCATAACCTATGCTATATTAATAATTCTAATAAACTCCAAGGAAGCAGATTTTGGCTCTGTATAAAAAAGACTTTCCAAATGGTTACAACTGTCAAGCAGTGGAATTGGATGAGTCATGAAGTAGTGAGTTTCTTGACAAAGGAAGTCTTCAAGAAGAATTTGGATGACTGTTCCTTGTTGTCAACACTTCCTTTGTCCTTGTACAAGGAGAAAGGAGAAGCCATCTGGTATAGCTTAAAGCACACTGATATTGGAGTCAGAGGACAGAAAGCCCCAACGCAGCTCTCCTATTTACAAGTTGGGTGCTTTGGGTCAAATTTCTTCTCAAAGAGTTTGAGTTCATTGAACTGTAAAATGGGATTAGCATAATTCGCATTTCCTACTAATTTTACCAGGGTGTGGTAGGGAAAAAGGGTTGTAAATCTTGGAGTGCTTAGTGATGATGTCTTTTTAACATCCTTGAGTGCTTGAGGGCCCTAGGCCAGTTTCTGAGGAGTGTCTAGTGCCTAGTGGTGAAGAACCTCCTAATGTCAAAGAACCATGTATGGTCTGTGAATACCATCAAACAGTGTTTCAGTGAGAGCCAGTAGGACTAAGGTCTGTGTCTGGATTTCATTAGTTGGCTGAGAATCTTAAATTATAGTGAGTGGTTCTAGGGCATTGTTTGGCAGTCCTTGCCATCTCCTGCCAATTGATTTGTATTAACTTATGTGTTATCAGCATAAATAATTTTCACTGTGCTTACTTTATGCATATGCATGCCCTTTAAGACCTTATTCATCACTGAGAAATGGGGTAACTAAAGATTACATCATTTTGGAGCTGGAAAAGATGTTAGAGTAGAGTTCTTCACCTTTTGGGTTATGGTGCCCTTTAGCAGTCTGGTAAATCCAATGGACCTCTTTGTAGAAGAATGCTTTTAGATACATAGAATAAAAGGCATAGAATTACAAGAGAAACAAATTATACTGAAATGCATTTATCAGAATATTTTAAAAAGAAACCCCAAGTTCATAGACCCCAGGTTAAGAACTCTTGCTTTAGAATTTAAGAGCTAGAACTTTAGAACATGGAATTTTAGAGATGGAAGAGATCTTAGAACTGATTGAGAGAGACCTTACGGGGGAAAAGACAACCATTTATAAAATGCCAGACATTGTGCTAAGCACTTTAAAAATGTCATTTCATTTGATCTCCACAGCAACCCTGTGAGATTGGTGCTGGTATTATCTCTATTTCTTTTTAATACTTTAGGAAACAAAGACAGAAGTTAAATGACTTTTCCAGGGTCACTCAACTAGTAAGTGTCTGTGGTGGGATTTGAATTCAGGTTTTCCTGAGTCCAGGTCCGGTGTTGTATCCTGTGCACCACCTAGCTCTCTAAAATGATGAAGAGGTTAGAGCTAGAAGAATTTACAATAATTGCTCAAATCTTACAAGAGTTAATGTCACTGGTTCTCAAAGGGTAAGCTGAGGCACACAGAATGGTTTTTTTTTGAGGTATTCTGCACAATCCCTAGCCTCTGCCTCCAGCTTCATTTTAGTGCCTACTCTTCCATGCATAGGGTTGAAAGTTCCAGAAAACCATTCCATCGGGAGTTCTGGAGAAGTCAAAAGATAAGAGGGTGGGAGTAGGAGAAAGGAAAAGAGAGGCAGATGCTTCCCATGGTCTGCAGAATGACTTTGGAGGTTTGACTGCTCTGGAACCCTTCCTTGGGAGCACTTTCAATTTTCAGTGTTTTGTGATCCTCATAACAAAGAATAAAAAATTTGTGTGCAGAAAAAGCTTAAGAATAACTTTATGGTCTTCAAAATACTTCCTTTATGGCAACCCTCTGCAGTACAAATATGATCTCCACTTTACAAAGGAGGCACAGAGAAGGGAAAATCTTGTCCAGGATTCCCCAGCAAGGATGTATCAGAATCAGGTCTCCCATCTCCAAGTCTCCTCCTTCCCTGCCTTGACTATATCACATTGCCTTTTGGGGTACGTAGGCCAGAGTTTGCTATGATAGGGCAAGTTCAGGGAAATTTTCCGGTCTTTTCAGTGTGGTACATTCCAGTATACAATAAAAGTCTGCACATGAGATAACGATGGAAAGAAGACGGGACTGGGTTTATTAGACTTCGATTCTGCCACAAATTATCTGGGTTACACTGGACGAGTCAGTTACTTCTCTGGCCTTCAGTATCCCTATCTATCTATCTGTCTGTCTGTCTGTCTGTCTGTCTATCTGTCTATCTATCTACCTGTCTGTGCCTATCTATTATATCTATATATTATATAACATATTAATAGAATATATGTGTATATTATAAAACATATAGGAATAGAATATATAATAAATATCTAGAACATACAATATAGGAATATAATAAATATATAGAATACATTATATACAGTATATTCTATATGTGGTATATAAATATATTGAATATGTAATATACAGATAAAATGTATATATTATACAACAGAAGGGAGTTCGACTGGATGATTGCTAAGTTTCCTTTCACATATAATACTATATTATGAGCCTAGTTGGAAAGAATGTTGTCATAGTATCATAGAGCTGGAAGGGACTCTTAGGCAATGGGACTTTGAAGAAGTAAGAGACTTTGAATTCATCTAGTTCAACCTCTTATTTTACAGGTGAAGAAACTATGCTTCAGATGGAGAAAGTGGTGTGCTTAGTTATTTGACTAGTTAGTTGGAAGGTCAGGTCTAGAACCTGGGTCTCCTAATTCCAAATTTAGTTGTTTAGTCATGTCTCTGACTTCTGTCTCTGACTCTTTGTGACCCCATTTGGAGTTTTCTTGGTAAAGATACTGAAATAGTTTGCATTCCTTCAGTAGATCATTTTACAGATGAGGAAACTGAACAGGTTAAGTGACTTGTCCAGGGTCATACAACTAGTAAGTATCTGAGGCCAGATTTGACCTCAGGAAGATGAATGAGTCTTCCTGACTCCAGGCCCAGTGCTATATCCATTGTACCACCTAACTGCCCAAGTTCAGAGGAAGGAGTAAATTTTAGCCAGTTTCAAACACTGAGTTCCAGGACTTCTGGGTAGTCAGTCTAACTTCCTCTTACTGCCTGGTGCTGAGTGTGGTATCCTTTGGGAAAGGACTTCCTGTCAGTTGGATTATGCTTCATTTCACTGGCTCACTTTTTTTGCATTCCCCTTTGACCACCCTGATTCCTCTCCCTCTTGAGATAACTTGGAAGTTGCCCTGATTTATTATGCATGTAGTCCTTTGTGGAAGTTTATAAGAAACAAGTCAGAGAAAAAGAAACTCAAGAATAGTGAATGAACTCAACTCAGATGAGATCACTGCCTTTGGAATCATCTATGAGTCACCCTTATTTCAGAAACCACAGTCATGGAGGTGAAGAACTCTGGGCTTTTTCTCCCCAGTGAAATGTGCTGGCCCAGGCCCAATGGATTGAATTCATCACTCGTGTTCAAACTAGTTCTCTCCCTCCAAATGTTAGAAAGTGCCCCTCTGGTTGAGCAAGGAGAAGGCCAGCTGAAGCTCATTGTTTAAAGCAGCATTCTTTCAATAATAAATATGGATACAGGTAGATAAATGGGAGGCAGCGTATTGTAATGGATAAAAAACTGACCCAGGAGTCAGAAGCACTTGGGTTCCAGTGCTGCCTCTGTTACATGCTGGCAGGATGACTCTGGGCAAAGGACTGAACTTCTCTAAGACTATTAAGGTGCAAGGTTTGTCACCTACATTGGCAGAGAGTGTTTCCTACTCAATGAGTTCTCTCTATCAGTGAATTCAAAGGTCCAATCCCTAATCCTATCCTACAGGTAGATAGAGATATATCCAGAAGGTCAATTGAATTTAATAAACATTTATTGAGTTCTTACCTATGTGCTGGCCCTGCACTAGAGATATAGAAACAAAGAGGAAATAGTCCTTGTCCTCAGTGATAGAAAGAATTTGTGTAGTTCTTTAAGATTTGCAAAGATTTCAAACGTTATCTTGTTTTATCTTGGCAACAAGTTTGTGAGGTAGGTGCTATTGTTGCCACTATTTTGCAGATAAGGAAACAAGAGTTACAAAGAGTTTTCCCAGGGTCACACGGCTGGTAAGTGTCTGAGACTGAATTTGAACATGGTACTTTTTGACTTGGAGTCTACCACTCTATCCAGTATAGCACCTAGTTGCCTCAAGAAACATATTCAAGTGTAGGTAGCATTTGTGTATCTGGATCCTTTTCTTTATGTGTGTGTCTGTCTATGTATCTCTCTGGCAGCTAGGTGGCACAGCTCATAGACAGGTTCAAATCTGGTCTTAGGCATTTACTAGCTATGTGAACCTGGATGTGTCACTTAACACTATTTGCCTTGGTTTCCACATCTGTAAAATGAGCTGGAGAAGGAAATGTATACCACTTCAATGTCTTTGCCAGGAAAACCCCAGGTAGGGTCATGTATACAACAGAGAAATGACTGAACAACAACAATCTAGCAATCAATCTGTCTGTCTGTCTGTTATCTACACACATACATACAGATCTGCTTCTCATTTTGTCTATGTCTAGGACTTTAAAAAATACTTAAATTTAAGATGTGAACTTTGAGTAACCTCCTCGCTCATTTAGATAGGTACTTTCTAGCACACACACATATGTGGAGAGAAAGAGAGAGAGAGAGAGAGAGAGAGAGAGAGAGAGAGAGAGAGAGAGAGAGAGAGAGAGAAGAAGAAGAAGAAGAAGAAGAAGAAGAGAGAGAAAGGGGGTCATAATATACTGTATGGCTAGAGAGCTGGATTTGGAGTCAGTGAGACCTGGGTTCATATCCTACCATAGACACTATCTATAAGACTCTGAGCAACTCACTTAATTTCTCTGGGCCTCATTCTCCTTACCTGTAAAATAAAGAAATTGATTTGATAGCCTTTAAGGTCCCTTTCAGCTCTAGCTTGATGAGACCTATGTATGCTAGGTTACCTCATTCCCAAAGCCCATTGGGTACAGGACTCTATTGGTGGAGAAGAATTCTCTGTCCTGGGTGAGGAGTAGGATGAAACTGATGAGAATGGGAGAGAGGGGTGGTCTCCAGTCTTGGAATTTTCTTCAAGCTTTGGGTGGTTCCGGCTTCCAGCTTTGAGAGGGGAGATGGGAAAGCCACTTCATATTGCAGTTTTACAAGAGCAATCAGTTCAATGCACACATGTGACAAGAATGTAGCCTTATGGTTCTGTTTATTTCTCTCTGCATCAGTTCCTGCAGATCTCCTCTGTTTCTCTGAATTTCTTCTATTTGTCAGATCATCGGAGTCTAAATTCACCTTTGGAAGGAAACTTAGAGGTCATTTAGTCCAAGCACCTCATTGCACAGAGAGATGTGGAAATTGAGGCCCAGGGAGGCTAAGTAATTTGCTCAAGGTCACACAGGTAATAAGTAGCAAAGTCAAAATTTAAACCTAGGTATTCTCTTAAATTTTTCTTTTTTGAAAAATTAAGTTTTTTCGCTCAGCATCAGATCATATAAGTCTTTCCAGGCCTCCCTGAAGTCTTCTTGTTCATCATTTCTTATGGCGCAATAGTACTCCATTACATTCATATACCATAATTTATTAAGCCATTCCCCAATTGATGGGCATCTCCTTGAT
>CM053772.1:221649957-221662437 GCA_028658325.1 Potorous gilbertii
AGAAAGATGGTCCCTGCCCTCAAGGAGATTACTAATACATTAAAAAGAAACTGAAAAGCAGAGGAAGGGGGAAGGTATCCAGCTTTGGGGCAGGCAGAGGGGCCGTGGAGAAGTCAAAGAAATGTAAACTGAGCACAGCCAGAAAAGTCAAAGCAGTGAATGCGCTGGGTGGGAAATGAGAAGGGTCTTTGTTCTTGGGGATATTGGGGTCAGAAAAGAAACCTGACAATTTCCTAAAGGCACTTTATTCCATTCTCCTCCTTCTGTTTAACTCTGACTCTAACCTGTTGTCTATCAACGCTGTCTGTCCCACATGGGCCTTCTGATGGACAAGTCTGTTGATTACAAATATGTTATCCCTAGACGATAGATTTCTTTCATCTATCTGGTTTTCTTTGGAATGGTTGCAGCTCTTTTCCAGTAGACCAAGGGATGTGTGCAGCATCATACAGACAATATATATGAGGAGGGACTTGAACCCAGGTCGACCTGGTTCTGATGACAGTTCTCTGTCCATTATATCATGATGCTTATTAGAGAGATAACTCTCTTGGACTGTAAATTATAGAGTACTGAGTGTTCCCTACACAAATGAAATCATGTTGAATAAATAATGATAGCTAACATTTATATAGTGCTTTAAGGTTTGCAAAGCTCTTTACAGATATTTCATTATGTCTTCATAATAATCCTAGGAGGTAGGTGCTTATTATCCTTAACTTATAGATGAGGGCACTGAGTCACAGATATTTTAAATGACTCTTCTCAGGTCATGTAGCTAGTAAATATCTTCCATAAGGTAGAGGTAAGGTCGTTTAAAGCATGTGGGAAAGCCATTGAAAAGGACTGAGGATGGAGTGTTGTTCGTGTGAGAAATAGAGAGAAAGCCTGTTTGGTTTGATCAAAGAATTTGGGAGAGGGTAAAATGTACCACAGTTAGGGACCTTCCCAATTGGTGGTATCCTGCCATGTATCTTCTTTGGAGCCACAATTTTCTTTATAGCTTTGCAACATTCTTTTCCTTTTTTGTGTATGTGTGTTTTCCTTTTAGTGATGATGTATATTGTTTTCTTGGTTCTGCTTACTTCAGTTTGTATGAAGTAAGACCTTAGGGAAAGCTAGTCTCATCTAGGTAGCAGGGCCTTCAGAAATGTTGCTTCTATTAAAAAGCTGTTGTAATTA
Source organism: Potorous gilbertii (assembly GCA_028658325.1). Taxonomy (NCBI): domain Eukaryota; kingdom Metazoa; phylum Chordata; class Mammalia; order Diprotodontia; family Potoroidae; genus Potorous; species Potorous gilbertii. The sequence continues at coordinate 221,651,140 of CM053772.1, forward strand.
TTTAAGAAGGAAATTATAAGAACCTAAAATCGAGTGGTAGCTTTGGGAGTAGAGAGAAGGGGTCAGTTGCAAGAGACATGACCTATGTAGAAAAAGAAAAATTTGGTAACTGGTTGGTTATGTGGGGTAAGGGAGTTGATGATCATACACCTGTATGTTGGTGTCTTTGAAAAGAAATAGAGATGCTTTTGGGGGAAAGAAAATGATTTCAGTTTTGGACATGTTGAATTTTAGATGTCTCTGGGACATCCAACTTGAAATGTCTAATAGTAGGAAATGGATATAGGACTAAATGTTAGAGGGAAGGCTGAGGCTTGAGATATTGATACCTATATCTATATTTATATCTATATCTGCATAGATATAGATCTATATCTATATGCTATCCCCTCAAGTCATGGTCCCATCAGCAGGATGGAATTATTATTTTGTTGACAATATAGCAGTGCCTTTGTGCTTAACACCTTAATAGGCTAATTTGATTCAATAGATATATATATATATAGGATTATACATATGTATGTAAATATTTATATATGTATATGTATATATTTACATAGAATATGTATGTATCATATACATGAAATATGTATGTATTTATGTATATATACATGTGTATATGTATTTACATAGGATATGTATCATATACATGAAAGATATCACACATGACAATTTCCTAAAGGCAGTTTATCCCATTCTCTCCCTTCTGTTCAATTCTGGCTCTAACCTGTTGTCTATTGACAATGTCTGTCCCACGTGGGTCTTCTGATGGACAAGTCTGCTGATTAAAAATATGTTTCACTTTACGATAATCTTCCTTCGTCTATCTGGTTTTCTTTGGAATGGTTGCAGATCTTTTCCAGGAGTGATATGTTACATAATATAGATGTAACCATAAACTTCTGTCTATAGAGGACATATACAAGTAGATATAAAGGATATCTATGCTGGCAGCTAGATGGCACAATGGGTAGAGTTCTGGGCCTGGATTTAGGAAAACATGAAGTCAAATCCAGTCTCAGATCCTTACTAACTGTGTGATCCTGGCTAAGTTCAAGTGTTTAGTCCAGTGCCTGGCAACTAGTAAGCACTATATAAATGTTAGTTGTTACATTGTTAATATCTACATATATGTCTCTGATTGGTTTCTGCCCCTCCCAAGATAATCTCATAACTTCTAATCTCTTCACCACTGGAGCCTTGGATACCACCTCCTGCAGCTTCTTCTTTCCTCTGATTGGAGGGACTGGAGGGTAGAGTATCAAATTCCCCCCTAAGACTTTCTTTATAGAAGACAGAAACCAGACCCTTTACCTACACTGCTTAGCATCTGCATCTCTGCCTGGTTTCAACTCCAGAACAAGATGCCCCAGGGCCTGGTACCCCTTAGTGTCTCGCGTGTCTCCCCCTGACCTTCCCTGTTTTCCAGTCTTCTTTTGTGTATCACTTCTATTAGATTATAAGCTCTTTGAGGGCAGAGGCTGTCTTTCTTTGCTTATTTGTATTCCCATTGATTAGCATGGTGCCTAGCATATAGTAGGTGCTTAACAGATGTTTATTGAATTAAAAATGTATCAAACCTTCATTTGTATCCATTGTTGTCCTTTGTTTTCCAAGAGGACCGATGACATCATGGGGTGATGTCTTGACTTGCTCATGAATTGGATTTAAGTGAGGTAGAGTTGTACAAAATCATCAGCTTCACTCTCTCTTCCAGAAGTCCAGTGGTAAGACCAAGGCAGGGTGACTGGCAATGACTTGGGATGCAGTGAATGACCTTGGCATCTTTGATGTATAAACAAGCTCTAACCACTTCACAGCAGTTGCTTCAGCTGCCTTCATGGCTATTGGAACAAATAGTTCACTGGGGAGGTCTTCACATGCTTGGGGTACACATTCCCCTAAAAGGTAACTCTGTTGGTTACCCTCAAACCAGTTTAACCTGACTGCCATGATGATTTTACAAGGTGACCACGGGGCATGCTACAGCTTCTTGGAGCCATGGGTGAGAGATGACTGAAGGTCGACACCAAAGATGGATGAGCAGCCCTGATAAAGGTTTGGTAAGCCCTCACACCAAAATTGCTAGTTCTTCCTGAACATTCCATATAACTCAAATCCATAGTTATACTACATAGATATAAGGGTGTGTCTGTATTGATAAATCTGTATATCCATGAGTTATCTTCAAAGATAGTTAAACCTATGGGAGTTGATGAGATTACCAAGAAAGAGAGAGTATAGAAGGAATATGACAAAACTTTGAGGAACATCCACAGATACGTGCAAGCCTACAATGCCTTTATTCCAAGATTCTGGGCGATAGTTACAATAACTCACATTCTATACGGCTTTAAGATTTGCCAAGTGCTTTTCTCTCAGTGACTCCATTGTGGTTAATTCTGCAATATCAACAATACTATGCAATATAGTATATCATACATTTATTGACCACCTACTCTGTGTATGTGGGCATTCTATTAAGATCTGGGAAAGCTACAAATTGTAGATAAGACAATCCCTGCCTTCTTACAGTTATAGAGGGTTAGGACACACAGTATAATATAGTAACAGCTGATACATTTTAAGTGCATCAGTTACCTGTAAAACAAAAGACCCTATGCCTTATGAAATGTGAGCAGGAAGATCATTTTCTTGGGAAATGAGGGAAGGCTTCCTGAAGGAGGTGACAAGTGAATTGGGCTTTAAAAGGTAGGTAAGGATTAAACATCCTCTCTTAAAGTCCCATAGCTGTCAGAGGGTAGGGTACATAGTTATAGGATAATAGAATCTTAGATCTAGGAACGGAAGGGACCACAGAAGCTGTCTATCCAATTCTCTCATTTTTACAGATGAGTCCTTCAAATGTCCTTTGCATCAAATCAGCCTGTTGATTAAGGGATTAAGCATGAAGGCAGTTATATTGTCACCAAGATAATCATTTCATCCTGCTGATGGGACCATGGCTTGAGAGGATAGCATGATGAGTGATAAAGCATTTATTAAGGGCTTACAATGGGAAAGCCCATCCTTGAACTTTACTCCTTGTTTTTCTATTTTTTTTAAAAATTCAACAGTTCTGCCTAAGACAGCTTTGTGGGGAGCATGGAAGCGTATGGAGGCTAATAAGGGAAAGAAAGTGTAGGAATAATATGAGTACTTAAGAACGACTTTTAAATGGTTCAGTGCCATAAGACTTGGCACCACAATCTAAATTCTATCAAGCAAGGTAATGGAGGGTAGAGAAGCTGTGGCAACAAGAGTGACTGCAGAGCTAAATGACCCTATGGTACCAAAGAGTTGCCAAGAAAGTCTAATGAGACCATGGTGGCAAAGGCTTTTGTCACATCTCTGGATATGACACTCAGCCACTGAGCCAGAAACAGAGTCTTGTTACTTTATTCCCAGAATAAAGACTTTATATATCTGGCTGATGATAAGATCATTTGTTCATTTATTTGTTTATTCATTTGCTAATCTATTCTTTTTCACTTGCTGATGTGTAGCTTCTTGCGCTGAATCAATCCTCCAAGAACTTTGTTCAAGACCTACCTATTCCATGAAGTCTTTCCAGGACTTTCCAGTCATCTCCTGAACTCATAGACTCAGAATCTTAGAAGGCACCATAGGTAACATCTGATCTCTCTCCTGTACCTTACACTTGAGAAATCTGAGGTCCCAAAAAAGGTTTCACTTTCCAGGTATTTAGAATATAGTAGACTGCAATATTCCAAGCACTCAGAATATAATGTTAGCTCATAGAATTTTAGAAGGGACCATGGATATCAGCTAATCCTTCTCCATCTTATACTTGAGAAAACTGAGGTCCCAAGAAAGGCTTTCCCAGCTATTTAGAATATCATATTAGAATATAATGTTCCCAGCACTTAGACTATAATATTATCTCATAGAATTTTAGAAGAGGTTGTAGATATCAGCTAATTTCTCTCCTTCTCTCTCAGTAAACTGAGGTCCCAAGAAGGGCTTCCCAGCTATTCCCATACCTTATCTTCTCCCATTCTAGTTCCTCCTTCATGTGCTGTCTTCTCTGATTAGAAGAATGTAAACTCCTTGAAGTCAGGGACTCGCTTGCTTTTCTTTAGGTTTAGATTCTCAGCACTTAGTATAGAATCTGACATACAGTAAGTATGTCATCATACTTAGGCATTCTTGATGTTATCTTCTCAAGCCATAGTTCTCTCTCTCTTTCCTCCTCTTTACTGAACTAAACTTCCTAAAAGAGCTTTCTCCATTTGGTGTCTCTCCTTCCTAATCACTTCTTTTCAACCTCTGATATCTAACTTCCATCCCTAGCCCTTTACTGAAACTGTCTCCAAGGTATGCAGTGACTCCTTAAATGATCAAATCCAGTGTTGACTTTTCCATCGTCATTCTTCTTGACTTCTCAGTAGCTTTTGACACTTTCCAGCCCCATACTTTTAGATATTATGCTCTCTGTCGGCTGTTTGTGCTATAATAGCTCAGGGAATGATCCTGGTGGGATATGAATCATCAGAGAAGTCTTCCTAGAAGTAGTGGAACTGGCATTGAGTCTTTAAAGATCTGAAGGATTCGTTGGGGGCAGCTCAGTGGTGCAATGGATAGAGTGGATAGAGTGCTGGGCCTGGAGGCAAGAGTCAACCTCCTGAGTTCAAATCTGGCCCCAGATACTTAGTAGCTGTGTGACTCTGGGCAAGTCACTTAACCCTATTTGCCTCAGTTTCCTCATCTGTAAAATCAGCTGGAGAAAGAAATGGCAAACCACTTCAAAATCTTTGCTAAGAAAGCAAATGTGGTCATGAAGAGTTGACCATGACTGAACAACAAGGATTTAGCGGGTCAAATGTGAGACAAGGAGAATGCAAAATGATGCTTGTGTAATGGTATTTTAAAATTATTGACTTTGGGACCCTTGAAAACTGGAGTATACTATCAGCTCTAATTATCTATCTATCTATCTATCATCTATCTATCTGTCTGTCTGTCTACCAATTTCTCTATCTATATCTGTGCATGAACATGTGTTTATATATTCATAGTTGTGTACGTATATATAAAGAGATATGCTGGTCAGTGTTTAACACTTGGCTCTCCAAAATGCATGATGTACTTTTAAGTTTAATCTACATTATTAATATTTTCTTTATCACTTTCTTAAGCCTAGAAATCAATAAAACAAATCATCAAGACTTGATTTATATAGTATTTGTCAATTTTTAAGGTATAAATCCTTACACTGAAAATTTTACAATTGGCTTTCAGGAGCAAAAACCTTAAAAAAATGCCTATTGCCCTGACATGCAAGTAGTTAGACAATCTATAGAGCTCTTTCATCAAATAATCACAACAACATAAGCCAAACACTTATATAGTGCTTACTACGTGCCCTGCACTGGGCTTTGTGCTTTCCAATTATTATTGGAAATCATTTGATTTTCACATCAACCTTGGAGGTAGGTGCTATTATTATTCACATTTTATAGATTGGGGAAACTGAAGCAAACAAAGGTTAAGTGACTTGCCCAGGGTCACACAGCTAGTAAATGTCGGAGGCCAGATTTGAACTCAGGTCCTCCTGACTACAAGTCTAGCCTGTTATTGTGATCTTGACATTTTTCTTCGTTACTTTTTTCTGTCTAGATAATAAAAAAATTAAATCAAGTCCTAATTTTTAGTGTTTTCTGATTTCGAAGTTCAGTTAAGAAAATAAAAACACAAGCACAAATATGCATATACACAAACCTCCCCCACAAACACATAGATACAAAAAACACAAACACATAAAAGTTGTGTAAAAGTTGACATTAAAAATTTAGCAACTGGCTCTTACAAGCTGATTCAAGCTGCCTCCAGCACACACCTGGCTCTATGTCATGGAACATGACAGTCTCCGAAGTATTCAAATGGATTATCATAGTTATCACAGAAAAGTGCATGATGGATGTGAGCAGGCTAAGAGTTACAAGACTCAGGATTATGATGGAAGAAATATATGCCTGCAGAAGAAAACAGGTTGGTCATTTGGCTAGAACAAGGGATGACACTGATGGCCTATGTGCTTTATTAGTATCTTCTCAGTGTCAGGAGAAAGCAAAGAAGGCCTCTGATATGTCTCTTATGATGAACTTAAGAGAGATCTTGCATAACCACTGCATTGTGTTGACAGAATAGATGGGTGTTGGTTGCACCCATGGAGAGAATCACCATATTGATGAAATCACAGATTCATTTGAGTGTTTTGAGCCAGAAATTATTTCTTTCATGGTCTAAAAGACACAGATACACTTTGGGGGAATTTCCTCATTCTCTTGATTTATAGCCTTTCATCCAAGAAAACTGAGAAAATATTTGTATCTCATCCAGTCTACTGAGCTTAATTCTGCTTGAGAGCAGGTAGTTCACAATATTACAAGAGAAAGTTTTATTATAAGAAGGAGGCAAGAAATAGAAATCCTTGCATGAGTAGTCATTAATCCCAAAGAAGAAATATATATATATATATCCCTCCACACCTGAATATGGGGTCTCAAATGATAGAGGTCCCCTCCTGTAAAAGTCAGGCATTAGTAAGCTACTCACTACCATTTGAAGGGAGAGTGTATGTTTGGTTTAATTTTTTAATTTTGGTGCATATTTGTGTTTTTATTTTTAATTTCTTGTGCATGTTTGTGTTTCTTTAATTTTTAAGCTTTTGTGAAACACCCTCTGCCTCTGTGTCAACTTCCTCTGATTGAATAGTTCTTCCCAGAACCTCCATTGTAACAAGGACTGCCCAAGCCAACCATGTCTTTATTTCTCTGCAGGCTATACTATGGACTTTTCCAGACCTTCTCTACTATGCCCCCAAATTTAGTGTCTTTATCTCTTCTCTGCCTCAGCTTTCTTTCATGTGTTGTCTTCTTCTGATACATAAGTATTTTGAGATCGAGGGCTATCTTTCTTTCTGCTTGTGTTTATATGCATAATGCCTGGCATATAGTAAATGCTTAATTTAGAAAATTTAGCAAATCCTTAATACTTGTTGACTTGACTTTTGAAGCTAAAATAATGGCCCTACTAGACCTACTAGTCACAAAACTTCTGAAAAGGTGCAAAGAAGGAGCTGGAAATCCTTGTAAATACCCGTTGTATCTCTGAGGAGAAAGCCAGGAGTTAGAGAAACTGATTCCTGGAAAACAGAAACTTAAGCAGAACTGCAAAACTGACAACATGAACGTGTGACAAGCGTACAGGCCATAAGCAGAGTTAACGTAGAACCCGAGCTTTTGGAGCTGTTTCACAGGCAATTCAGCTTCTGTATCCTGCAGTATGTCATTGTCTTGATTTCTCAGATCGATCATCAATTCTTTGGTGTCAGAGACCTTGTTCTATATTTCTGTGTATTTCTCATAATGTCTTACACAGAGATAGACACATACCAGGTACTTTTCCCATAAAACCTTGTTGAGCTGAATGGAATTCAGCCTTATCGCTCTCCCCTAGGAGAGAGGGGTGGCCAGTTAGCTGCCAGGGGGTCTCTTTTATATATTTTCAAACTCCTTAGGATAAGTGGTAAAAATAGGCTGAGAATAGTCAAAGATGTAAGAATAGTGACAAATTTGTTTTTAGACCCATAATTAGACTAGAAGTGATTATTTTTCAGAACAGAAGCAATTTTTGGATCCTATTTCCACTGAATTACAAGCAACATATTGTGTGAAGCTGGGTCACCTTGGCTTCCCCAGCGTTATTTTAAACATTCTTTATAAATAACAACAGGAAAGGATTAAGAGAATGGCTGAGATGTTGCACTGAGTAAAGAAACCCCTCACAAATAGCAGGTTTTGATTTAGAATTATCAAATATTATGTGGCTCCGATGGATCATGTTTTAAGAATAAATCATTTTGGGGAAAAATGAATTCTGAAAATTGCTACCACACTCAGGTAAATGATATTTCTTGCACAGATATTTTGTCTAAACCACAGAAGAATCAATGAAAGGAACTAAGCCCACTGAAGAAAAGGCTTCGGGAGAGCATGAGAGCATCACCTTCAAGTATCTGTAGGCTGTCATGTGCAGGAAGATTAGCCATCCTTCTCTGGAGGGCAGAGCAAGGAGCTATGTGTGGAATTAACACAGGCACTTTTAGACTTGTTATGTAGGGAAAGTTACTCAAAATTAGAGCTGCTTCGAGAAGCAATTGAGTTCTTCATCAGTGGAAGTCTTTAAGCAAATCCTGATTGACTCCCAGATATCATCTTCAGAATGATATGGACTTGATGGATGCTGAGCTCCTGTCCAGATATGAGACTTAATGCTGCAGTGTATATTGTGGGGAATAATGGAGCACTGGGACTTCAGAGCTCATTTTGCATTACAATGGCATCCCTAACAGATGATCATCCATCCAATGGTTGAATGTTTTCAGTGAAAGGGAACTCCTAATATACCTCCTGAGATGGCTCATTCTGGATTTTGCTAGCTTGTGTTAAGAAATGTCTATGCATATTGAGCCAAAGTCATAGTAGAGGGCATAAGGTCTCTTAAGGTCAAAATAGATACATGATTCAAATAAATTTGAGGAGCATGGAAAAATTTGCCTGTCAGATCAATGTGTAAGGGAAGAGTTTATGACCAAATAAGAGGGGGAAGATCACAGGAAGTAAAAAATGGATAATTTTGATTACATAGAATTTAAATTTTTTTTTCACAAACAAAATCAATGCAGCCAAAATTAGAAGGAAAGCAATTATAGCAAATTTCTCTGATAAAGGCCTCATTTCTCAAATATATACTAAGCCAAATTTGTAAAAATAAAAGTTAAAGCATATTAAGTAGTTTTCAGAAAAAAACTAAAGCTATCTATAATCTTTTGAAAAAATTATCTAAATCACTCATGATTAAGGAAATACAAGTTAAAACAATTCTGCAGTACTACTCACATTTACAGAGTGGCTAACTTGACTGAAAAGGAAAATGATTAATTCTAAAAATAGGAACAGTGATGCATTATTGATGAAGGTGTGAACTGGTCCAACCAATCTGCAAAACAATTTGAAACTATGTTCAAAGGCCTATAAAACTGCATACCCATTTGACCAGCAATACCACTACTAAATCTGTATGCTAAAGAGATCAAAGAAAAATGAAAAGGATCTATAGGTACAAAAATGTTTATAAAAACTCTTCTTGTGGTGACAAAAAATTGGAAATTGGCGGGGTGTCCATCAACTGGGGAATGGCTGAACAAGTTGTGGTATATGATTGTGATATAATACTATTGTGCTATAAGGAATGATGAGCAGGATGTTTTCAGAAAAACCTAGAAAGACTTATAGGAATTGAGGTGAAAGAAGTGAAGTGAAAAGAACCAGACTGTTCTACACAGAAACAATACCATAATGATGACCAACTGCAAGACTTCGCTACTTTCCTCAGTACGATGATCTAAGACAATTCCAAAGAACCTCATATAAAATGCTACCTACTTCCAGAGAAAGAACTGATGAACTCTAAATGCAGATTGAAACATACTTTTTTCTGTTTATTTTTCTTATCTTTTGTTTTATGTGACTTTACATGTATAATGGGCTTGTATTCTTAGTGGGCAGGAGAGGGACTAGAGGGAGGGAGAGAATTTGGATCTCAAAATTAAAAAAAAAAAAGAATGCTAAAAAGAAATAATAAATAAAATAAAAATAATAAACACATAATAATGAAATAATATAATAAATAAAGGATTTATAGAGTCACCGGTTGTCAGAGATCGAAAGGAGCTTATAGACCATCTAAACCACCTTCTTTATTTTGTAAGTGAGGAAACTGCAGCCCAGAGAATTGACTTGCTGAAGGTCACGTAGCTCATTAGTGGTGGAGCTGGCATCCCACAAAATCTGCCTTTGTTGCAGAACTATAGCTATGGGAGGCAGGGACTCAAAATTCTCATCTTAGCTTTGATTTCGGCTCAGCCAACCTTGCACAAGGTACTGTCTTCCCAAAACAAATGGAATGATGGGGAGGGAGCTATGATAGAATATAAGAAACATTAGACAGAAAATCAGAAGACCTGGGCTTGAGTCCTGGCCCCAACATTTACCCAAACATCAGAATCTACCCAAGTCTTAGTTTCTTTTTCTGTCAAAAAGGAATAACAATACTTGCCCAAACAACTCAACAAGGTTGTTTTGAGGGCAATGTCTCATAAATTATAAAACATTATAGACATGTTCACTGTTGTTATACAGCTCTGTCTTGTCAGGCGATATGTAAGTGAACTATCTAATTAATCATTAGGAGGTAGCATACGATGACTCTGCTTTCTATTCATCACAATAAAAATAGAAGGCATTTCTGGCGAGGGAGGGTTGTCCTTTATCATTACATATTACTTTAATTTCATTTTATTGCCAAATGTTCTATTTTTCTTCTGAAATAAAATTCCCCCAAGCAGATTGAAATTCTTTTCAAGATGCTGTTTTTGTTGGTGATCTTTATTTTCTTCCTGAGATTCAGGGAAGAACATAACTTTAATTCTCAGCTACCTTAAGAGAGGCCTAAATAATTCCCCCAAATAGGTCTTGCTTATGTTAGACAAAGTCCAGGAGCTTACTTACTCAGAGAGTCATGAAGTGCTAATAGCAGGAAATTCTCCAGAGGCATTCCATAGGACACTGAAGAATGTGTAGATTCATAAAATGTCAGAACAGGGAGGGAGCTTAGAACATACAATGTGAAAGCTGGAAAGGGCTTCTCAAATTATATGGTTGAGTCTTTTCATTTTACAGGTGGCAAGTTTGAGATCTAGACAGCTTCAGTAATGTCCAAGATTACATAGCAAGTTGTTGACAAAACAGGAACTAGAGCCTGGGTCTTTTGATATCCAGGCCAGAATTCTCTCTCTCCTCCCCTCCATTCTTCTCTCCTCTCCGTGTCCCCCTCCATTCCCTTCTCCATTCATTTCCTTCTCTTCCTTAAGGGTGAGGTAGACAATGAAAACTATACCCGTTTTATAGATGAGGAAACTGAGGCTCAGATTTTTCCCGTGACTATACATAGCTGGTAAGTGTTGAAAAAGGAGTCAAACCCCAGGTCTCCTAATTCCAAGTCCAGTACTGCTCACCACATCATGCTGTTTTTTCTATGAACTTACACCTTGGATATCCTTGGACAAATCACTTCCCTCAAGCCCTGGAACCATCCTACGCTCACCCAAGTGGTTTTTCCCATATCTTGCCTGGAACCAGACTGGTGACCCCAGTTCCAAATCATATAGTTAGGCATATTCCCTCTTCCTTTTTCCTCCCAACTCCATTTCAT
>CM053772.1:221662937-221681553 GCA_028658325.1 Potorous gilbertii
GCACAGTGGATAGAGCACTGGCCCTAGAGTCAGAAGGACCTGAGTTCAAATCTAGCCTCAGAGACTTATTAGTTGTTTGCCCCTGGAGAAGTCACTTAACCCCAATTGCTTCCAAAAGAAAAAAAGTTCCTCTGCTCTCCAGGAAGTTATGTTCTTTTAGGGGAGATAATATTTATACTTATAATTATATAAGATGATTTTATATGTATGTATATATATATATAGTAGTGTGAGAAGGAGGACATAAGCAGTTGGAGGAAAATTAGAAAAACTTGAGTTGAAGGAAGAAGGGATTCTAGTGGGGAATGGACCGGGGAGCAATTCAGGCATTAGGGATGGTCAAGCAATGGTACAGAAAGGAAAGAGTGCCACACATAAGAAAAAGAAAAGAGAATCTGGCTGCTGGACAATTAAAATTGAGGAGCTAAATAATGGTGAAGGGTTTCACGTGTCAAACAAAGGAGTTTGGTTTTTATCCTAGGGATATCAAGGAAAACATTTATTGTTGGTCCAGCATCCAACAGGCCAGAAGAAGCAGGGAACACATGCAGAGGGAGGAACATACACTAGGAAGGGGCCTAGACTGGCACCTAGGCCGGCCTGAGGTCCAGCTCTAACTATCCCTAGCTAGTGGGTAAATCACTTAGCCTCTATGAGGGACAGTTTCTTTATCTCAAAAATGAGCTGGTTAGACTAAACAATCTTTAAAATCCTTTCCAATCATTAGATTGTATTTCTAAGGTCCATTCTAGCTCTGACCAACCATATTCTAAGATGTGACATTCTATAGTTCTATGGGTAGGTTCATGTTTCTGAATAATTGCCCGATCCCTCCTATGATTGCAGGACCCAAATACCCAAATGCCATGGTTCTTATTATCTTCTTAACTTCTGCCCCTGTTCCCATTTTATGAGTCTTCTTTCACCACTGGAATTCCAGAGCATTGAACCACTAGAGCTTGAGTAAGGAAATGACAGTCATACCTGTGCTTAAGGCAAATGCCTTGGCAGCTCTGTGGAGGATGGATTGGTACGTGTAGATGATCAACTACCTTAAATCACAAAGATATATTTATAACATAAATCTCATAAGGTGTGAAGTTGAGCAAAATGACACTCATGTATCACTTTAAGGTTTTCTAAGTACTTACCTTGAATCAACCCTGGGAGGTAGATAGTACAGAGATTATCAGCATTATCTTACTGATGAGGAAACTGAGGCTTAGATGGATTCCCATCGATGATGAGCATATAAGTATAATCAACTGAAGGCAACCAGATGGCTCAGTGGATAGAACTCAAGAAGACCTCCATTCAAATCTAACCTGAGACACTTGTTAGCTATGCGACCCTGGGCAAGTCACCTAATCTCCATTTGCCTTATTCCACTAGAGAAGGAAATGGCAAACCACTCCAGGATCTATGCCAGGAAAACAACATGGACAGTATGATGCTTGGGGTCACAAAGAGAAAGACAATTGAACAACCACAAAAATAATCAACTGCCCCAAATATCACGTAGAGAGGATCCTGTGGGTTGTCAAGAAGGCATAAGATGAGAAGAATGTCTTCCTTTTTCATTAGATCCCTAGAGGTGAAATGGATCAAATCACTTCTAACTTGGTCAATGGTAAATCACATAATCTGAAGGAAAGAAACTTAAAAGAAGATAAAAATTTTAAATTTAAATTGGAAAAAATAAATTTTAAGAAGGAATCTGAGAGGTCCCCTGGTTCCACTTCCCTCCCTAGGGCAGGCAGGTAGCTCAGTGGATGGTGTCAGGCCTAGAGTAAGGAAGTTTCATCTTGAATTTAAAGCTGGCCTCAGACACTTACTAGCTGGGTAATCCTAGACAAGTCACTTAAGCCTGTCTACCTCAGTTTCCTCTTCTATAAAATGAGTTGGAGAAGGAGATGGCAAACCATTCCAGCATTTTTACCAAGAAAACCCCACAGCCAGTATTGGTGTCTTATGGTCCATGGGGTCACAAAAAGTTGAACATGACTGAAAAACCACTTGAACAAGTAAATGACAACAGTTCCACCTCCCGTTCTCTACACAAGGTATTCTTAAATTGGACCTCCTGAATCCTTTTCTCTGTAGTTACGTGATAATTTCAATCAATTTACACATTCAAAAACATTATTCTAAGAGTCCGTGGGCTTCACTACTCCTGTCAAAAGAATCCATGAGTTATACTTAAAATTTTTAAAAAAGATTAAGAACCCCTGCTCTACAGTATCCAAAAGAGATGGTCACAAAATCTCTAATTGAACATTTTCAGTGACAGAAAACTCCCTACCTGCTGAAGCAATCCATTCTGTAGTTTGCCCGTTTTTGTCATTAATAAAGTCTTTCAGCCAAAACAATATTCCTTATAACTTTAATCATCATTGTCTTCTCTGGAGAAATATAAAACATCTCCTTTCTACTTCTCATGGGAGCCCTTTGAATGTTTGAAGGCAGCAATTATGTTCTGCTTAAGTCATCCTTTTAGGAAGGACATTGACGAGTCCAGAGGAGATGGAGTAGAGCCACAAAGTCACACCAGAGATGGATTGGCAGAGGTCCTGGGGATGTTTTTAGCTAACAGAAGTGTAAAGAGGAGAGGATGCTAGACACAGAAAGAGTCTGGGAGTTCATCTAGTGCTACATGTCCCATTTCATTGATGAGATGACTAAGGTTAAATGACTTTACCTAAAGGCACATGACTATTAAGTGGCAAAGATGAGATTAGAAATCAGAACTTTCAAGTTCAAATCTAGTGTTTTTTCTAATATCCCACCCTGCCCGGAAGTGGAAAAAGGAATTGGGGATGGACATGATAATTTTCAAAGCAGTTAAAGTCAAGCATATGGAGTAGGGATTGGAATTGGACCCAGAGGAAAGAAACTAGAAGAAAGAAGGATGTAGGGTTAGATAATACAATAATAGGTAATAAAGATCTTAGTTCATTGTAGGGAAGAAATCCTCAGAGTTATCTCAAAGTAGAAGGAACAGCTTAGGCAAGCAGTCCCTGAGCTTCCCCTTATGGAAGCCTTCAATCAGCAGCCAGATCAATCACTTGTTAGAGAAGTCATAGAAGGAATTCTTGCCAGTGATTCACACTGGTATTACTGATTCTATGGCTCTCCAGAATAAGACATGAAGCAGCCTGCAAAACAGCTGTCCTACAAATGCTGTGTAGGGAGCTGATATCACAGGTTCTAATTTAGATGAGGTCACTATCACATGCACATCCCCCCTCCCCAGTCTTCATTTGTCAAAACTGGCAACAAAACCACCTAGAGAAGCAGTCTGATTAGTGGAACGGGGATTAGAAAACCAGGTTTCCTATTTGCATCTCAGATGCTCACTCATTACGTGGTTTTGGATAAATCCCTTCCACTCTCTACAGGAGCTGCCCTACATGCTCTTCAGAAAAGCCTTTCTGCTCCAGATCACTCACCTAGAGAAACACTTCCTCATCTCCATCTTTAAGTCTGTTCTTGACTCATCACAATCCACCCCTGGCTCCAGATAACCTGGGTAGCGAAGATCAGCAATTGCCATGAATTGCTGTGACATTCTGGGAGCTGGTGTTCCCAAATGGGTTAAAAAAATGTTGTCAGTAGCATATCAACTCCCACCCCTTGGGCTTCTAGCTTCATCAAATATTAGTCTAGGCTCCCACTTCTTGGGACCCTCACTTCCGGGTCAGAAGGAAGTTACAAGGTTAACTGCAAGACACTGTCATAGTGGCTGCAGAGTAGATTTAGCTCATCAACTCCAGCTTACAATTAATAACAGCAAGCCGGGGGCTTACCATGGGCTGTGTCTTGGTCTGCCAAAAGCAGCACAGAAAAAAAATGAGTCAGGACAGGCACATGATAACCCTTTGCTCACTCTTAATGTTCCTAGCATTCATAAAGTAAGTCTACTCTGCTGCAGGTGCAGCACCCGCTGGTTAACTCCATAACTACCCTCTCTCTTGGAAGTGAGGACCAAGAATGAAGGAACACAAGAGGAACCCTAGACTAACACTAGTCTAGACAAAACTGGAAGACAAAATTGTGGGAGTTATAACGCTACAGACATGACATTTCTCAAGCAAGTTCAGGTCACTAAATCCCAGCACCTCACTACCATTCTTGGCAGTTGGATTATATATTAATATATTAATAATATATATTATATTATGTATTAATATCTAATATATATTAAATAGCCCCAGGTTATTTGGGACTCGGTGGCCCCTAGATTTTGGTAGGCTAGGAAGTGACTTAAATATGAAGTGCATGGCAAGGCTGATCATGGAGTTTCTCCCCCAGACCTCAAGTGGATGACCTAGGGGACCTACGGGCCCTTGGGTGGGTAGTCATAAATCCGGGAAGGGACATCTCAGAGGAACTCAGAGGGGCTGCCCTACTCTCTCTTTTTGGTCTCTTCAGTCCTGCTGGAACCTCTACCTTGCCCTCTTACATATCCTTATGCCACCACTGCTTAGGTAAAGCAACTATTTGATCAAATGCTTGGGCTCCAAGGATGATGCTTTATTGTCCCAGAATGGACCAGTCTGATTTTGACCCAAGATATTGATCATAGGCAATTCTCTTCACCTTTCTGGACCTTACTTTTCCCAAAATGGAGATAGTTATTGTGATACAGACCTCATAAGGTTGAGAAACATGAATGAGAGGAAATATAAAGCATAGTAGAGTGGACAGAGTCCTGGAATTAGAGTCAGGAAGACGGGTTAGAATCCTGCCTCAGACACTTACTAGCTGTGTGACCCTGGGCAAGTCATATAACCTCTCTTGGCCTCAGTTTCCTAATCTATGAAATGAGGAAAATCATATCACTTCCCTTATAGTGTTCTTGAAATGATCAAATGAGAAAACCTATGTCAACTGCTTTGAAGTTCTTAAAATGATGTATAAATGCTTGCTATTATTGTGCCAAGTACTTTGTAACGAAACATAATGTACTATATAAATGTAAATTATTATTTTTTATCATCATCACCATCTCCCTCTCGGGGCTTCAGAGAAGGCAGTAACTTAGACTTTATGCCAAATGCACAGGCTATAACTGAAATCCGTCCAAAAACTATTTCCAAATACCCAGATTCTTATAGTTACCTAAATAAGATGGCCACATTTTTTTCCCTTGAATTTTTCCACTTACTCTGGCATGCTTTAGCCCTGTATAGACAGCTAAAAGCATTTAGCAGATGCTAAGTGCTACACTGCTCTGTAATTTCATTACTATCGGATTATGAAGGTCTGGTGATTATAGATTCTGCTGTGGGATGGTGGTCCTGAGCCTTCGTTGTCAGTAAACAAGTTTGGAATTAAGCAGCACAACATTTTTGCCTTTTTCCTCCCAGCATATACCCTAAATCACAAATCAAAGTCCTTGTTCCCAGCCAATCTAATATGAAGTTGATTTCCCATTTAAATGAAACTTTGCATAAATAAGATTTTGATAGAGCAGTTTTTTTCAAAAGATTTCAGATACAGGTATAATTAAAATGCAATTTTGTCTTGGATTAAAGCTTGTACATTAATCAGAAGACAGCTGCCTAATGATTCTCCCCTGCATGGGTATGTGCAAGGACCAAGATGGTGCTTTCAAATGGAAGAGTTACCCAGGTCCTTTGTAATTCACCTGGCCCTTCCTGGAAATACGGGATCCTTAGAGTTCCTGAACTACATCGTCCAAAGGTTACTAAATCCAAGATTTGGGATTTTCTACCAACGTTAGATGAGTACTCATAAACAACGAGTAGCTGCATAAGTTTTACATGAGCCTTTATTGAACCAGTTATAGAACTCAGAATTCATGTTAACTATTTATTGCTATCATTATGGTTATCTTTCCACTGAATTCCTCCACAGTTGCCTCACTACAGTGTGGAGATAGGCTGAGGTTCTTGAAGACTGTGCCAGCAGCACAGCCCAAAACTGGGCAGGTCTTATCAAGATAGAACGACTTGAAAAGTGGATACAGTGATGAAGTATAGGTCTATCATTTGAGGGCCAACCTAGCTAAGTGTGGAGACACTCACCAGCAGAGGGTCGGCCACTAGGGATTGAACTTTGTTGGTCATGGTCAACCATGAAGATGATCTGCTAAGGAGTGGAGTGGCTGAAATCTACTTCAATACGGAAAGTGTCCACAGCAATGAAATAAACCCAGTGACCTCAAGGCCACAGAACTACCAAGTGGTGGAGCCAAGATTCATGCCCAGGTCTTCAAGGTCTGTGCTCTTTCCACTCTGATGGTAATGCTAGCGTTATAGCAGACCAGCAGAAATGAAAATGTTTTGTTTGGGGGCTGTCTGGAATGGGCTTCCAAAAGTGAATGTACTGTAGTTATATATATAAGGCCAAACAAGAAACACTTCCACGGTCCTGTGATGCCTCATCAACTGAAAGAAACTCAAGCATTTTATATTTGTCAAATAAAGGGGACCGAAAATTGCTTTGCATGAAGAAAAGGTCTGTGCTGAGGTTCTACAAAGTGAATTGTAGTAATCACATCAATATTGTGTTATGTAACTACAGCATGAGACTGCTGACCATTTGATTGAAATATACTGGTACTAAAATGATTAAAAAGAAAAGCTCTCATCTTGATTTATGCTACAAAGAGTCTATCACCAAGTCGGGAGCTTATTCAACTCAAGTAGCACTTAGTACTGACATCACTAAATTAGCTCTTTGAACCACAGGTTTTGCTCTGATGCCCATAAAAAAAAAAATAATAACATGCATTTAGAGTATGTTTTCCCTCTCTGGAGCTTAGCATACTTACAGGGTAGGATTTAACTCCCCAGGACCAGAGATGTATGAGACAGGTAAGGGGAAAAGGAACTGGATCGTTTTAATAATAGCTAGCAATTATGTAAAGCTTTAAAGGTTTGCAAAGCACTCTATTGCCATTACTGGAAATCAATATTAATAAATCTCTTTTGAATAATATAATAATACCTAGCATTTATCTAGCATCTACTAAAGTACTTAGCACTTTACAAATATATCATTTTATTTGATCCTCATAACAATCCTAGGAAATCAGTGTTATTAGTATCCCTGTTTTACAAAGAAGGAAACTGAGGCACAGCGAGGTTCAATGACTTGTTTACAGCTGGTGACTACATTTGAATTTATGTCTTCCTGACTCTTAGGGCACTCAGTGCACCTTGTCATTTAACTGCCTTAACCAGATAAATTTCTATCCAACTAGATAAATGATGGTGATGTACTCGCTCAATTTCCTAATCCATAAAAATGAAGAGGTTGAATTAGATCTTTTTCCTTCTAGCTCTGAAATTCTGTCTACCTCTGACTTCATCCCATACCAAAAAGAAGTCGAATTGAAATGGCGCCATTATTATATATTAAATTTTACACATATATTAAAAAGAGGTTTTCCTTGTCAACGATGAAGACAATAGAATATAGGATGAGAACAGGAAGGATAATAAATAATAATAAGTGATGCATCCACTTCTTTCCCTGAAGGTTTTAACTTGAACCTCCCCTCCTCCATCCCCGGTCTCTTATTTCTCTAATTTTCAACAATTATTTAATTCAACACGCTTACTAAGTGTCTGCTGTGCCCCACGCATTGCGTTTATGCTAGGAGAGATATAAAATTTAGGGAGCCTATAGTCTAGCTAAGAATAACAAACAGTTCTGCCTAGAACCAATAACTGGAATTTATTTTCAAAGCACTCTCCATGTGCCAAGCACCGGCAATGACAAGAAAGGCAAAAGACGAGTTCTGCCCTCATTGAGCTTATGATCAGATAGGGAAGATCACACATAAAAAGTTGAAAAGCCCACATGTATAAAGTGCTTTACAAAGTGCTTTCTGCACAACCACACTTGAGGTCCTATAGGTACTACAAGTGCAATTAGGTGGTGCATTGGATAGAAGGCTGAACCTGGTGTCAGAAAGACTCAAATCTGGCCACAGACACTTATTACCTGTGTGACCCTGGGCAAGTCATTTAACTCTGTTTGCCTCAGTCTTCTCATCTGTAAAATGAGCTGGAGAAGCAAATGGCCAACCACTCCCATATCTTTGCCAAGAAAACCCCAAAAGGGGTCACATAGAGTCAGACACAACTGAAACTTTTAAATACCAATAAAGTGATGTAAGTGTTACTATCCTCATTTTGCAGATGAGGAAACTGAAGGAATGAGAGGGGAGCCAATTTTATTGTAGTCTCTCACTTAAGTAAGTGCAGAGATGGAACATGAAGCCAGGTCTTACTCCCCGGTCGTTGTTGTGCTGGAAAATGTTTAACAACCAGTGGGGAAAACATATGCAAGACACACTTTTAAGTTTAATCTCCATTTTTTACTGAAGCTTTCTCCATTACTTTAAGTCTAAAAACTCAACCAAACAATAAATCAAGCCTATGTTTGCCGATTTCTGAGGTGTAAATGGTCACCACGAACATTTAACAATCAGCTCTCAGGAGCTAATTTGAGCTAACTCTCTCCCAATACTTTTGCCACCATACCCTACTGCACCCAACTGAGGTGGCATAGGCAGAGAAACCTGACCCATTGAGGTTGGATCAAAGCCATATTCATACTATTAATGAAATGGAATCTCTCTCCCTAGACTCACCTTGGAGTTGAATAGAAAGTCTACAAATAAAAGCTGAATGAAATATCTTAATATTGCTGAAAGTGGCAAAAATTCCAACAAATTATGAATTTCTTGAGTTGCGTGAAATAATTTTCTTGTATAGCCAATAATGCTAACATTAGCAATAATAGTAGTAATATGGTTTAAGGTTTCCAAAATGCTTTACAAATATTATTTGGTTTGACCCTCACAATCACTGGAAGGTAGGTATCGTTATTCTCCTCATTTATAAATAAAGAAACTGAAGCAAAAAAGGTTAAGTGACTTGCCCAGAATCCTACAACTAGTAAGTATCTGAGGTCAATTTTGAACTTGTATTCTTAACTCTGGGTTCAGTGTTCTATCCACTGTACCACCCATATGCTTCCACATATACATATATATTATATATATATGTATATATATATAATATATATGTATATATGTTTGTCTCAGATGGGTGGGAAGAGACTGTCAACAATGAAATCATTACCTATGAGGTGAGGGGATCCTAGAATTAGAATCCCCAAGCCGTAGCTTCCAGTAGATCCAAAACCTTACCTGGCAGAACTTCAGTTCAGTTAGCCAAGATGTCTCCCCTCTTTGCAAATTCCCACCCCACCCCCATGATTTTCCAGATTCCCAGTGCCACTTGGACTCACTGCCAGGGAGAACAAGAGGGCTGCCAGCAACAGTAGCTCTCCAGTTGAAGGGATTTCAGAAGAAACTGAAGGGAAGAGCTGCCCATGGACAGAGGTTGAAACATGTATGTGCCCAAGGATCAGTTGGGTCTGGCAAGTTGGAACAACTTTGTCTAGCTCAATGCCCTATTATTTTCTGGGCACTAAACCACAAAAGTCTGGAGCCCTGAGCTCAACTCCTACTAATCCCTTCTCTAATGGTGCAGTTGTTGATTTTGCCCCCTGCTCCTGATGTATACCTCACCTTCCAATCCAGCCCTTCGGGCTCTTCCACACTCCATCTTTCGCATTTTTTACTTTGACTTATATACCCCATGATTCTGACTCCCACTCACACAAGAACATCTGAAAGGATCCTTATTTTCCTAAAAACACAGAAAAGACCCAATTTCCTGCTCCCAGACCCAAGGGAGCAGAAGCTAAAGGAGGCACACCAACTCACTAAACTAACTATCAGACATCAGTATGATGACATTGTGGGACAAGAAGATCTCCAACTTATAGCCTTTCTAGGATCATAGAGCAATATTTGAATCAACATATCTTGCCACAGCAGAGACAAATGGACAGAAGAGTTCTTCAATTCCATAGTTTGTTTGTATCTGATTCTCCTTGGCTTTGAGTGGGAGGCACGGCTGATGATAAGCCCTCCTAGCTGTGGACATACAGCCCTTTCTTCTTCACCTTGTACCTATCGGATCTTTTTCTCTCCTAGTATTTTTTTTTCATGGTACGAAGTGATGCAGGGTTGGGTGCTATTGAAAATCAGCCCACATTCCTTCTACTCCAATGTAAGGTAAAGCAACTGAAAGATATTATTTCTTAACATCATTCAAAAAAAGAGCTTGAAGCTCTCCATAGTCACTTTGATGCCTCTTGAAGAGGCAGGGGAGAGAAGGGTAGCAAAGCACAACTGTATGTCACATCCTACTTTCGAAGCTCAACATTGCTTTTTTTAAGTGATGACAGGGATATCCCCTCGCAGACAGTTTTAAACGAGGACATGCTAGTCCAGTCT
Source organism: Potorous gilbertii (assembly GCA_028658325.1). Classification (NCBI taxonomy): domain Eukaryota; kingdom Metazoa; phylum Chordata; class Mammalia; order Diprotodontia; family Potoroidae; genus Potorous; species Potorous gilbertii. Next base: position 221,673,286 of record CM053772.1, read on the forward strand.
GAGCAGTTTTGCATTCCACTGACCCATCACTGGAGAAGAACTCATGACAGTCTGCTCTCACATATGGACAGAAGATTCTCACTGCACTTAACACAAACACACAAGGAAGGTAAGTCTGTGGGTTCTGAACACTACAGAATAGACTCCCAGGAAGTTACAACCACTCACACCCAGAACAGAGAAAGATGGAAGACAAAGGCTGCCACCAATTCAGGAGATCCCCAGATCCATATCCTCAGCCCAATCATTTAACCCTGAACCCCCTGCTGTGGCACAGTCCAATCAGCCTGCCTTCCCCAAAACTAAACAGGTCATTTTAATTCATAATCCCCAGCACCAGAAAGCCTTCCTAAGCCACCTGGCTCTTATTAAATAATGCTGAGGAACAATCAGAGACAGATGCTTCTGATGCCTAGTTGACCTCAGCTTTACTTGTGCTCTGGCTTCTGCCTCCAATTGCATCTCCATGCAGAGGAAATATGTTAACCCTGCCTCTTATGCAGCCCTACATGAAGGGCTCTTTTTCCTGAGTCACTCTGGAGGGAAAAAGCTGCCTCCTGGGTTCTGATTTCCCCCCAACATCTTCCTTTTTGACTGCTACTGAGGTCACAGCTCCTATTCCTTCTGATGCTTTGCAACTTTGTGACACCTGTCATACCTCCTCTCCCACCTTAGTAAGCTTTCTCCCATGTTTCCTCGTTAAACACAAGGCCCCTATGTCTAACTTTTACTACCTCTTTTTAGCTGATGACATTCAGGAATAGTGGCATGCTGATGAATATTGAACAACCAACTGGTGCTCTTTCCCCTCTCCCCTTAAATGTAATCATGACACACTTTAAAATTTAATCTGCATTATTAACATTTTATCCATCACTTTAATAAGTCTAGACAATCAACAAAACAGTAAGTCAAGCCCTGATGTTAAACATTTGTTGATTTTCAAGGTGAAAAATGCTCAGACTGAAAATTTAAAAACCAGCTCTGGCATGCTGGTTTGAGCTGGCTCCAGCACATTCCTACTCTGGAGTCTTATGAAGTCCTATTGGCCAAAGCAGAACTGAGCCCCTATTGTCAGCAGAGAAAGCAATTGTCTAATGCTGTGATTTTAGTGGTAAGGAATGGACTTCACCTACACATGTCTTTCCCAAGGAGAACTGAAATTCTACCATTTGTGATTCATCTCTTTGGGTTAAGCATTGACTATTTCCTTTGGTCCTAAGTAAAAATGTGAATAAAACCACAAACTCAGAAGGAAACTACTCATAGAACATGCACTATTGGAGCTGAAAGGGTCCTTAAAGATTATCCAATCCGATTCACTTATTTTCATTGGAACTTTATCATTCTTTATAATTTACAAAGAACTTTCCTCTCAAAAACATTTTGAGATAGATAATGTAAATATTGTCCGCATTTCACAGATGAGACATGGATTGGCTTTGCCAAATCACACAGCTAGCTGAAGGCAAAATCCAGGTCTATATAATAATTTGAATCTAGTTTTCCTCTCTTCTAATGTGCTTTTCACTGTACCAAGACATCTCTCCAGGGTTACTGAAAGAGGTCCATAAAACCTTGATGGGAATTTGCTTATTGGGCTATTTTTCTCTATAACAGAAAAAGGAGACAGCATGGAAACCCTTGGCACCTGAGGTCTCATGTCTAGTCAATAGTTGTTTACAAGCCAAAAATTATTCAGCTAAGTTAGAAATTTGTGCAGTAGGGAAGAGGGAGGGATATACGCCAAATATCAGAACCAGAGACAGTAAGAAATACAGCAGTGGTCAGCATTCTGGCTGACGATCCAACCAGGGACTCAGAGAGAATGGAGTCACCCTGCCAAGAAAAATGGCAAAAATATGCATTGTGAGGTATGGCCTGAGTCCAGAGACTAAAACTAGAGACCCCAAGAATTCAGTTTTGTGGGTGACCTATGGAGGATCAGGAGTAATTGGGAAGCCCCATAATACCTATAAGACATTACTTCTCCCTAGGTCTCCAGTCCCTCCCTTATATGTGATAGAGAGGGAGGGAAAGGAGGATGGAGAATTTGATCAAGAAATTATTGATCAATTTTCCTCCTCTCCCCACTCCAGTGCATTTGATGTCATCACAGAAAGAGTCAAATAATCAAAAAGGAGTTTTTAAGCTCCTTTTTTATGGAGTGAAGATCCCTGCAATGAAGCTTCATGGAATTAAAAAGTCAACCTGTCATTGGATGAAGCAGAAAGGAAAGACTGAAGGCAAACTTCACCACAATCCTAACTTTGCTGAAGGTTGGACCTGAATCATGGAGTTCAAGCAATGACTTTCTCTGTGTCACACATAATAAGCCAAATCAAATTGACAAATCATCATTAAATGTGTACTGTGTATAGAACACTGTGATTTGCCCTATGAGAGAAACTGATTTGAGGTAAAATACTACCTCTGCTCTCCAGAATTCAGAGTCTAGAAGGGCACTAAAGCAAAACACAGAAAGCTATGACACATAGTACTTCATGACAAGTTCATTATTTTGCTGTTCAATCACATCCAGTTTTCATGACCCCATTTGGGGTTTTCTTGGCAAAGATACTGAGGTAGTCTGCCATTTTCTTTTCCAGCTCACTTTACAGATGAGGAAACTGAGGCAGCCCTCAAGAGAGGCTGGCTTTTCTAGAGTCACACAGGAGTAAGTATCAGAGGACAGATTAGAATTCAGGAAGACTTCTCTTCCTGACTCCAGGCACTGTACTCTATCCACTGCACCACCTAGCTCCCCCACCTGCTATTCTAACCTCAATCATTTCCAGGCTCATTCGTCCTGACATGGCAGTTAACCAAGAGGGTTCCCAAATCCTGGTAATGCTGAGATTAGCGGCCTCTAAGTTAATATCCTGCAACAGAAAGCATGTAAGCATTGTTTCCTTGTATTTGGCTCACTAGACTCTGGGCTCAAGTTTTCTTAGAAGGGCTTTGAACTTATTGTATTAATTCAAGTTTGACGATTAGAAAAACACAGGAAAGAAAACATGGTAAAGGACATGAAAGAGGACTTGATTAAGTTAGGAAAAATAAACCAATCCCCTTACCTGCTATAAAGTTTATCCTGGCACCAACTCCAAAGCTCTTTGAGTGTATAATGTATGAATAAATGTATTACTTTGCATTTCTTTTCACTGCCTTAATCCAAGGATCTTAAATATGATCTACTTAACTGAGGGGAGTGTCCACATGGGAAAAAAAATCCCTCAATTAAAAAGACACCAAGTGTGGTGGAAAGTAACCTAAATCCAGAGACCCGGGTTCTGTTCCTGGTTCCACCATGTTCCAGCTGTGATTGTGGACAAATAACTTCACCTCTCTGAGACAGTACCCTCATCTGGAAAATGGGAACAATTCCATCTGCCTCAAACGATGGTTATGGGGGTCAAATGAGACTATATGTCTGAAAGTACTTTCTAAACTCTAAAGTAATGTCTCAATATAAATATATATATACATATATATTATCTCAGTGTAAATATATATACATATATATTATCTCAATGTAAATATATACAAATATATTATCTCAATGTAAATATATATACATATACATAAAACTCTTGAATTAAATTGTGAGCTACTTTTGCCTTTCTTGGCATGCTCAGTCCTTAGCACAATACCAGGTAAGCTGTTGTTTAATCCTATCTGATTCTTTATGACCCTATGAACCATACTGTCCATGGGGTTTTCTAGGCAAAGATACTAAAGAGGTTTGCCATTTCCTTCTCCAGCCTGGAGGAGTTTACCAGTGAGCCTGGCAAATAGGCATTTAATAAATGCTTATTGACTTGACTGACATGAAAAGTAGAGGGGGGAACAAATGATCATATTAAAATCAGGAAGACTCCTTAGAAGTTAGGGACTCTAAGAAAGTCCTATCTTCTCTCAAAACATCAGATTGCCAGAGATACCTGACATGTTACTCACAATTTTTGTCTCCTTTGAGTTAAGGCAGCATCCTATTTTAAGTGAAAATAACCCTGGGCATTTAAGCATTTGCCAGTCTTCAGTCATGGATAACAGGGAATGAATTAAACTCCTTTTCAGTTTCTTTACAACTTTATAGTTTGCTGACAGAAAAGAAAGTATCTTGGAACAGAGGAGGGAAATGCCTCGAGTTAAAAAGATCTGAGTGAAAATGCCATCTCCGACATTTACTGGTTGTGTATGATCTCAGCAAGTCACTTGGCATTCCTCAGTTTCCTTATTTGTAAATTGAGTAGGCTAGTCTAGATGGTGGGAAATGGCGGTGCAGTGGATAGAGTGCAGGCCCTAGAATCAGGAAGAGTCATCTGGCTTCAAACATATATTAGCTGTGTGATACTGGGCAAGTCATTTAACCCTGTCTGCCTCAGTTTCCTCATCTGTAAAATGAACTGGAGAAAGAAATGGTGAACCACTCTAGTGTCTGCCAAGAAAACCCCAAATGGTGTCACAAAGAGTCAGAAAGGACTGAAATGATTGAACAAAAACAAAATACTAGCCTCAATATTTCCTTCTAGCTCCAAATCTATAGACATAGAAGTGGCCAAGAGAATAAAGCACTTCCATGGTAGGAACAAGAAGAGCCCTGGAGGGGGGCGGGGTCAGAGGAAACAATGAGGGTACTGGGCATTTTGTGGAAGAAACACCCAAGAGAAGGAGAAGGAGAAGTTAAGAATTTATTTCTTCAAATCCCTGGCTTCTCCAGCTCTAACCTTTAAAGAGGCAGAAGAACATATGTCTAGCATGTGCCAACTCCGAGTAAAAAAAAAAAAAAGCCTCTGAGTGTCAACCTGTTTTTTCCCTGCGAATGTTGATTTGGTTATGTGTCTGAATTCAAGTCAACAAACATATATTCTAAGGTTACTAGGCTAGCAAGTCCTATGCTAGCTAGACCCCTCATTTCATAGAAGAGGAAACAAGCCCAGAGAAATGTGGTGCTCTCATCTCAGAGCATCTGCAATCCAATTAGCCTACAGCACACAAATAACTCTGATGTAAAGAAGGTTTCCTTTTAAAAATTTAAGTAAATAGATATGTGAAAAGATAAGGTCCAGACAAAGTGCCATGACATATTTTAGGGCAAAAACACTTAGGCTGGTACAGAGGGTTGGGGTGGAGAGAGCAAAGCTTTCTCCACAACTGTAATAAGTATTATTACAGTTGACATTTATGTGATATGTTATGATTTATAGAGCACTTGGTCTACATTATCTTGCTTGAAGAAAGGAGGAAATTGCCTTTCTGCCTGTTCCAATCCCAACTAGAACTCAAGACGTCCCGTCCATCAAGCAGTTTTCCTGAGCAGCACCATGAGGTAATCATATTTGTAAAGTGTTTACAAAAAGCATCATATAAATGTGAATTATTTTTAGTCTAACCATGCTGGAAAACAATTTGAAACTTGGTGAGAAAATTGATTAAACTATTCTTACCTTTTGACCAAGTGATTGTATCACTGGCCATATACCCAAAGAGAGAAAAAAAGGTCTCATATATATTAAAATATTCATAGTAATACTTTTTGCAGTAGCAAAAATTTAGAAATCAAGAAAGGTAGCACAGTGGATAAAGGCACTAGGTTTGGAGTCTGGAAGATCCAAGTTCAAATTCAACCTGACATTTACTAATTAGGTAACCCTGGAGAAGTCACTTAACCTCTGTCTGCCTCAGTTTTCTCATTTGTAAAATGGGTAACATGCAAATAATAGCACCTATCTTCTAGGGTTGATATGAGGATTAAAGGAGATAATGTTTGTACGGTGCTGTGTCAATGCTGAGCTATCATAAGAAATAACAAATAGGAAGGATTTGGTGAATCCTGTAAAGATTGGTAAGAAGTGAAGACAGAATGAAGACGAATATACATAATAACTACAAAAATGAATAACAGGAACATTAAAACTGAACTCTGAATTCAAAGACCAGCCTCAGTCCTGGGGTGGGGGGATGGTGAAGGGTGGGGAAACCTGATGAAGCCAACACATGTCTCCTCTTGGTAAGAGAGATAGAGGAATATATCTAGTGGATATTGAATACATTCTAAGACATTGTTGAAATATTGCTGAGTTTGATTTTATCGTTTTCTTTGTTACAAGCTAGGGTGAGTTCTAGTGGCATTGAGGTGAGGTGTGTCATGAAATGATCGATGTAAAAAACTAAGGCATCAATAAAAAGTTTTTTTAAAATGAAATGATGGAGTTGGACTAAATGAGTGATATATTTCTTCTAATATCCTATAAATTCCAACTTCACCATGTTGGCAATATCCAACCCTGTTCCCCTATAAGCTTCTCTTGGTGGCCTGAAGCCAGAGGTGATAAATAGTGACTCCCAGTTGAAGCATCCTTAACCTTCTTTGGAAGTCTATGGATCCCTTCACAGAATAAGAAATAAAATAAAATACAGAGGATTACAAAGGAAGTCAATTGTAGTTTAATACGGTTTTCAAAACATGGAAAAAACCAGACACCCAGTTTAAGGATTCCTTCACTTGGAATTCTTGGAGACTTCCTCACTTTTCTCTCCACAATCAGCAGGAAGAGGAACAGTGGCAGAGGTGGCCAGACATGGGACAAGGCATTTGTGGGCCTGTGAAAGATGTCTAAACAAAACTGAATTTTGCTCCCAGTTCCACAGTATGCATACAGTTTGAAAACTAAACTCCATCCCTCCCAAAAGTTTTAAGATTCAGTACATGCATCTAGTATCATAGATTATTGAAGCTAGAAGCAATCTTAGAGATGACAGACTGCACATTTCTCATATCACAAATAAGAAATCTAGGTCCCAGAGAAGAGGAGTGATTTACCCAAGCTTACACTGCTGGTAGTGAACCTTGGTGCTATGATTGATCCAAGTTTTCTGTCTCCAAATCCAGTGTCTTTCCACCATACTACACTGCCTCATTTCAGACAAATCTTAGAATACTCATGCCAAAATTTAAAAATCTTACATTCCATGAATAGTGGGATTATTTTTTTTTCTTTCTGCAATAAAAATGTAGCCCTCATAAGTTCTGTAGGCCCTTATTCCAACTACCCCTCATAATGATGATTCATAATCTTAGAGATCTCATGGGTCACTGCCTCTTCCCTGTAAGAGGTCTAATGGTATCCTTGAGGGGTTGGAGTTATTATTTCTACAGTGATCAGCTTGAGCCCCCATTCTGAAGTGTTCCATCCTCCCAAGTTAATTGTCAGTGCCAACTCTCAATACCATTGATTAGCATCTCAGCGTCTTTTAGCCAATTATCATCAATATACTAGTAATAGGGATATTTACTGAAAAGGGGTAGCAGGAACCAAATTTACAAAGCATTTCTCCCCTACCTCTGGGGGCACAGTCTCCCCCAGACCCCATTTAGAATCGCTAGGGAGAAGGGGCACACACTTGATGTGGTTGCTACAAACATTAGTCCCACTGAGTTCCTTTCTGAATATGGCCAAGAGTTGCTGCTTTTCTTGCAGGACCTGGTGTATTTGCTTTAGGGTCAATCCACCCTTAGTCTGGGTATTGATTTTAGTCTGGACTGTGCTCATGGACCAGGCCCAGCTAACTGCAAACTCTGGCATGGACTCCAACTCTCGGACCTCCTGCAGCAATCTGGCCTTTCCAAGCTCCCAAAGTCTCTACCTATTCCATTCTGTCTCCTTTACGCCCTCACTTAGACCAGGAAAAAACAAACACCACATAGACAGAAGCAACAGAAGGGCTATGAGGTCATGATTTCATGTTTACCTTGGTGGGGAGAGTAGGTCCAAAATGCTTCTTCTCTCTCTCAGTAGCAGTAAGGACATGTGCCTGAGACTTCATGCCACCTCTAGGGATGACAGGACCAAGACCTCTTTTCTACCTTGAAGGTCACAGCAGCTCAACAGTGAGAAAGGAAAAGGGACCAAGTTGTACCTTGGAAGGCTTTTTAATGCCCACCTAAGTCAAATTCAGCAGTCATGAAGAGAGGTCTTTTCTTCAGATACCGCAGTGAGTGGGCAGGAACTCACTGCTATGCATACTCATGAGAGTTCGGTTTTTGTTGGCCAGTCCATCATTACAAAAATATATAGGCTTGTTAAAAACATTCTTCCAAAGGTGAAATACTGTATTCCCAAGAATGATCCTCTTCTACCATTCCATTCCCAAATTTATCTTCAGCTAGAATGCTGGCAACCTGAGGAGACCATAAAATGTCAGAGATGGAAAGGATCTTAGAGATGATCTACTCAAACCTTTGAGGTATTTCCACCACCAGAC
>CM053772.1:221682053-221701782 GCA_028658325.1 Potorous gilbertii
GAGAGAGAGAGAGAGAGAGAGAGAGAGAGAGAGAGAGAGAAGAGAGGAGAGAGAGAGAGAGAGAGAGAGAGAGAGAGAGAGAGAGAGAGAGAGAGAGAGAGAGGAGAGAAGAGAGAGAGAGTTTTCCTGGTTTTGATTACTTTACTTTGTGTCAGTTCATATGAGTCTTCCCATGCTTCTCTGTATTCATTAGGTACACTATGTCTTACTATATGATGATATTCCATTACATTTTCTATGATTCACTTGGCTCCATTCCCCGATCCATGAAAACATCTTTTTTTTTAACATCAATATTCTTTCAGTGATGCTTCTTGGCCGTATATCATGAAAGTGCATGATCTCAAAAGGATGGGTATCTCAAAGAACAGTAACTACCAAGGATGTCAGACATAAGAAATGATATCAACAAGGGCACATATGACTTGAAAGAATAATCATTCTAATAGCTAATATGTATATAGTGCTTCGTATGTGTCTGGCACTGTGTTTAGCACTTTTTAATTATTTTATTTGCTTTTCATGAGAACCCTGGGAAGGAAATGCTATCATTATCCCCATTCTACATATAAGGAAACTGAGGCAGACAGAGGTTAAGTGACTTACCCAGGGTCATATATCTTGTAAATGTTTGAGGCTAGATTTGAATTCAGATCTTCCTGATTCCAGGTCTGGTGCTGTATCTGTATAAAGTGCCATCTTGTTGGGATGTGTTTGTGTTCCCCTCCCCCCATGGGGCTGGTAAAGTAAAGAGAGGGATTACTCTGTAGACAGCCTGAGTGCTACCTTGATATCTATAGAATATTATAAAGACAAGGGAAGGTTCTCTAGTGAGTTGGGAAGAGTCTTACCCACAAGAACTTCAAAGAGGAGGAAGGAAGGGAGGGGTTTTTATTCTGTCACGATATAGGAAATATCCACCTCATTAAGTTCCTGAGTCCATCAAGGAATCAAAATAAGTATCCTCTGTACTGTACTTTGCTCTACAGTGCCAGGCTACACCCAGTAGGCACTCAATAAATAATTGTTGATTAGAACTGAAGCACACCTAATTTCTTCTCAAATGCTCTGCCATTGATTTGGAGAAACTGATGATCTCAGAGACAATGAAGAGTCCAGAAGATATTTAATGTTGATTAGCTTCCACAGTAGGCCAGGAGAAGCAGAGAACACAGGTCGAGGCAGTGAGATAAACTGGGAAGAGAATTGAACTGAGATCCAGATCTGCCTGAGTTCTAGTTTGAAGTCTATCACTTGTTAAGTCAGCAGTTTCCTTATCTCCAAAATGAAGGGAGTTGGACTAGACTTTAAAACTCTTTCCACTCATTAGACTGTGTTTTCTAATAGTATGACCTAATGTGTTCTAAGAACTGACATTCTATAATTCTATGAGTGGGTCCATGGTTCAGAACCATTGCCTGATACCTCCTGTGATTGTAGGATCTGTCACCCAAACTACCTTAATCTTATTGCCTTCTGGACTTCTGTCCCTGTTCTTAGTTTATAAGACTTCTTTCATGCCTGGAGTTCACATATTAGTTGTTTTTACTTTTTCCCCACAGTGGTAGCTTCAGGAGATGAGAAATCTCTTTCCCCAATAGTCTTTATCACCCTACCATCAGGTTTTGTTTCCTTCCACACTCCCTCTTTATTTTTGATTGCCATAGGCATGTGATAGCTTGGTCTAGATTGTCAATTATTTCTGATTAATCTTCCTATAGCTCTACTTATTGCCACTCTCCCATTTTTTTGCTTCTGGACTGAATTAACATCTTGACCATTCATCTACTATTTTGCCTTGCTTTTCCCCCTAAGAGCTGGATAAAGAGATTATAATTTTTTAGTTATGTCAATAAAAATATCACCTATGACCTCTAGTTTTTTGAAAATCATTAAAATACTTTTTTTTACTTCATTTCAACAACTCCCTATAGCACATATATAATTGTTATTCTTAGTTTCCTGAACATTGGCAATCTCGGAAACTCTGAATTGGACGGAACCTCAGAGGCCTTGGTGGGCGATCTCATCCCAACAAAATGTAATTCCCTTCTAGAGCATCCAGTCATTGCTGGAAGACCTTTAGAGGTGAATCTACTCTCTTGCAAGGCAGCCCAGTTAGGTGTGTTGTTAGACAGCTTTGAGTGGGAAAATTTTCCTTACATCTCATTGAAATGAGCCTCCTTATAATTTTCACCTTCTGCCACTAATTCCGCCTTGTAGGCAGCAGTTCTCAAAATGAGGTCTGGGAATCCCTATGAATCCTAGAGACCCATTCAGGAAATCTACAAAGTCAAAGCTATTTTCTTAATAATAAGATGTTTTAATTTCGAATACAGCAAGTATCTATGTATGTAAATCACATAGAAGCTCATGGGAGGGTCCTCAATAATTTTAATAGAATAAAGGGGTTCTGAAACCAAATAAATTTGAGAATTGCTCTAAGTATTGCCGTTTGTATCCAGGTGTCATGTGTTATAGTCACCATTGTCAATTAAGCTAATAACACAATTTCTAGGCATTATTATGTCTTTAAAGGTTTAACAAGTATTTTTGCTGTTTGCTTAATCTCCTGGTTCTATCTCATAAATTGTTAAGTGCCTTCTGGCTCCGAAGTTACCTAGAAACAAAGTGGATAGAATGATGGGCTTGCAATCCGGATGAGTTAGATTCAAATTCCCCCCTGCCCAACATTTACTAGTTGGGTGATACCCTGCCCCATCTCCATTTCTCTAATAAGTCTCTTAACTTTTCTTTGCTACAAGCAATTCCCTAAGGTTTAACTCTTTGATCCTGTTAATGAAAGGAGTCTCTGCATACCAAGTTTCTTATATTGATAAAATCACAGATCCTTTGTACATTCTCATATATCCAAGTAACTCTGCTTGGCACAGAGGAATCAAAGATTAAAACAAAACCCCCTCAAAAAACTACACAGTCCCTTCTGCCCTCAAGTAGCTGACTTTAGTGTCTAGCTAATAGATGAAGAAGAAATCTAGCATAAACACTGATTAGGATGATACAAGGTAGAATGTCATGGGGCAAAGGAGAGATTTAACCAGAGGAAACGCTGAGCAGAGTTAAGATTCACACTGGGAATCTATACAATTTGAACATTGTCACATTTGTACAGATAAATTAATCCATCATCACTAGAGACTTTCAATAATTAAAAAATCCTGGAATTTTAATGAACAAATGTTATGATTAAAAGGTGAGAAGCAGAGTTTTTTTTTTAATCACTTTGGGGTTTATGGGAGTTATCAAACACAGACAGATGAGTGTCTGTTCTTTTAGTCTGAAATCATTTCTTTGTCAGTGATCTGAGTATCTCATATCCACAGTATATCCTCATCTGGGAATATATCACTGAAGGATGGAGGGTGGCTTACAAATTCTTTTCTGACCCTTCTGCTCTTCAGGTAAGTCTTGGGCTTGTCTTCCCTTTCCTAACCTTACTCATTGTGGCTCATGTTTGGGCTTTAATATTTATCAAGGATACTTGAAGTGCCAGATGCTGAACAGAGAGCAAACACATGACACCACTCCTCTCCCCAACACCTAATTACCTGCATCCAGCCATCCTACAGCTATCACGCACACAGTGACTTTTAGGGACTCATTTGACCAGGCATAAAACGTCACTTGCATCTTCACTATGATTTCAATTGTTAAGTTGCTCCTTCCCAGTACAGGCTTTTTTCAGACAACATGTTACGTTTTAATTAATTTCTCCTTCCTTCATTTTGGGGGTTTCTTGGAGAAAATAACCATATGTATTTCCTTCCTTCCCTCCCCCCATACAGTTTAGTCACGAAGATAGAATTAGCTAAACTCACTTGGTACCCTGGTCTTATAATCAGGTGACCTGGGTATGATTCTAGCCCTAGCACTTGCTGGCTATGACTCTGGCCAAATCATTTCCTCTCCCTGAAATTCAATTACCTCACCCAAAAGGAGAGAAAAATTTCAAGCCTACCTCATAGAACTGTTGTGTGGAAAACATTTTGTAAACTTCAAATTGCTATAGAAATTGGCTTATAATTATTAGCAATTGCCACAAACAAGAATCATCTGGTATCTATTAGCAGAAAGGGCCTGGGGATGAACGTTAGAATAATTGGGTTCTAATCCCAGCTCAGTCACTGGTCTGCCATTGACCTTAACTAATCAGTTCAATTCAATAGGCATTTATTAAGCAGCTACCATGTTCAGTTAACCTCTCTGTCCCTTGGCTTCCTCAACTATCAGTCCCTGGCACACAGTGGGTGGGATTTTATTGTTGTTGATTTGAATTGGAAATGCAGATAATTTTGTATGGTCTATCTCATTTTATTTATTCTGATGGAGTGAGTCAGAAGAAACTGAGGCAGTCCACCATCTAGTATAGAACCCATGACAAACTTTTGGGAGACAAGATTGGAAAAGAATGAGCAGACTTGGATGGGTTAGTCTTCATTCCTAGAGAGAACTCCAGAACTGATGAGATCATATATCTGCTTAGGTCTTTTAGAGAATATAGTGAGATGAAAGAGCTGATGGTGCTTTCAAATAAGGTATTGTTATTTTTAGTTTGAATAGCTCTCTGTGAGAGAGCATGAGTTGGATGAACACAGGGAAAGGGGCATGAAGGGGACTGAGGAGAGAATTCTTTATTGTCTGGTAGATCAAGCAAAAGTTAAACTGTTTAGAATGACTAATCAACCCAACATATATTTACTGAGGGACTTTGCACAGCCCTCCCTCACTCAAATCAAAGTCACCTGCAAGTCATGTCATGGTCCTCTTTGAGAAGGAAGGACAATGCTGAACTTTGTGGCAGAACCTCTCTTCAGTGATCTTAGTTTTCTGCAGATCAAATGGAGAGAAAACTAATTACATTATGCAGTTTAAGAGCTCAGAAGTGAACTGATCTGGTGCTGCCAGCTTAGACTGTTCACCACAGTAATTCAATCAGGATCTTAGGAAGATCTATGCCAGTTGGCTAATATTTGTGACACCCTTCCCAGATCTCTCCCTCCATCTTTCTCATGGCCTTCCTAGCAACGTCTGCTTTGACTGAGGTACCTCCCCTATCTGTCTAATGCCAGACCCCTCTCCACATTTCTATGTGCTCTCTCTTCCCTTCCTCCCTCAGTCCTTAGGTCTAACCTTTCAGTCTGAGTGGTTGAATGAATTAGAACCCAAGTGGCTCATATACATTTGAGGAGTCAGAGAGGAAGAATATCACAGAGCTTCAGATCAAATACTGTTTCCAGTTTAGAGAGGGAGAAAAGCATGATTGTATTGGAGGAGAAATACTCCATGACTTCAAAAGCTTCAGGTGTTTTGACTTTGATGAGAGACTCAGACATTACAGATTCTCCAAAGCCATGAAATGCTTGAGGGTTAACCCCTGTCCTTCAGATGTATCCCCTCCTTTCTCTCAAGACTAGACTTTCAGAGGTCCTGGTCCCACATCCAACTTTTGAGGTTCATGTATCCAATTATTTTTTAAAAAGTAAAGATCATGGAAACATAGGTCATAGAGTGAGGCCATTTGAATTTTTTTTTCCTATTTGAAAAGAGAGTTCCAACGTAATGGTGCTCATTATCAAAGACATATCTAGTTTTCCTCATGTGTCTGTTAACATCTGGTCTCTGACACTTACCGCTTCTGGCCTACAATAATATCTGAGAGGAAGAGATACATAATAAATGTTTGTTGAATTAAAAAAATACATAAAAATTGAAATGAATATTGCTTGTTCTGGTAGCATCATTTACTTTATCCTGATGAGAATAGAGTAAGAGGGAATTAAGGAAAAGCTGTAATATGAAAGAGGACCTCCATTCAAAACCCTCCCCACATTTAACACCTGGGTGAGTGGGCAAATTATTTAGTCTCCTTGGGTCTTGGTCTGTAAAATGAGAGGTCTGGAGTCCTTTTCTACTGCCATTTTCCTTTTTGAGCCTCAGTTTTGTCATCTGTAAAATGGACTGCCTACTTCTTAGCTCTGCGAAGAAAGTACTTCGTAAATCTAAAGTACTAAGGAAATAGGAGCTATCATTGTTATTGATAATGGGTCGGTGAAACCATTCAACAGCTGGGATGCCATAGTTGATTCCTGCAGCTTTTCTACCTACTGTCTTAGTCTTTCTACCTCCCCTCGGAGTTTGTGACCCAGCCCTCATAGTCTTCCTGGTTCTTCTGTTTGGCGGTAGCCAGAGCAGCAGGACATCCGAGGCAACCAAGAGGAGACAGTGACATGAGAAGAGGCCTGATTTAGAGTCCTGGGTTCCAGTCTGTATTCTGCCTCTTGCTGTGTGATCTTGGGTAAGCGGACTCTCCTCTCTGGGCGTTAGGGTCTTCCCTTGTCAGCTGGGGTTTTACCTCTCAGGACTCTTGAGCCTTTTGTAAACGTGAAGGAAAGGGTTATAGAAACGAGTTATGATTTCTCTCGACTGCCTCTGGGTCCCACTTGGTGAGGCCGGCAGATGGCGATGCGTCTCCTTGGCTCAGCCTGCAGCTCCCAAGCAAGTTGTGGCTCCTATGTAAATCCTCGCTTTGGTTACAAACCCTCCTCCCTCCCTCCCCTCCTCCTCCCGTCTCCCTCTCGCGCTCTCTCGCTCTCCAGCTTTCTCTCCCTCCTTCCTTCCCTCCTTCCCTTCCTCCTAGGTTGTGTATCTGTCTTACATCCCCATCCCAGCCGGTGACTATCGCATCAGAAGGAGATAATGGCGCAAAGGGGGACACCCCCGCCTCGGACACGGACCCTCCCGGAGGGGAGATCCTGGAGCTCCGGAGCGCAGCTGCTGTCGCCACCGCTGCTGCTGCTGCTGCTCTGTACCTCGGGGGCAGCGCTGCGGTGCCCAGAGTTGGGGGGCGAAGGTCCCTGCTCCTGGGTGACCCGGTCTGGAAGGAGCCCGCTGGACCAGTCGCTCCTTGGTGGCGGCGGCGATGGTGGCGGCGGCGGCGGCGGGGAGCCCGAGGCAGGAGCGGACCGGAGCGCACTCGGTGTCGGGGAAGGAGGCGACCCGGCTGCATGGAAGAGTCGCGCTCGGAGAGCGGCGGCGGCGGCTGGAGCATCCCCCAGGGCGCAGGTCTCTCTGATCAGTACCTCGTTCGTGCTCAAAGGGGATGCGACCCACAACCAGGCGATGGTGCACTGGACAGGCGAGAACAGCAGCGTAAGTGACCAACGAGCCCCTTTGCTCCTCTCCCCCCTACGCCCAGTCCGTCGTCTTCTCCCTGGACGAGCCCCGCGCTGCTCCTTCTCCGGCTTTTGGGGGGGCATGATGGAGAGTGAGGGACCAGTGCGCCCCGCTCACATCCATATCCGCCCCCATCCTCCCCATTAACTTGATGCCCATCGCTACTTTTCTCTGTTTACAGTTTCAGCTTAGAAAAATTTTAATAAACCATCGAGGGGCTGGTGATGGGAGGCTTTCGGGGTGCGTCCGGTGCGCCCGCACGGGTAGGGAAAAACCGAGGAGTTGGTCCAAGGCAGCGATTGGGGGTGGAAAGAGGCACCCCGTCAGCTTCAGTTTTCGCTGTCTACCCACACCCGACCTCGGTGGTCTGAGGCAACCCACCCCTCTCCAGGGCGGGGAGGCTGCTCCCCTTCCCTCCCAGCGCACTTTCTCCAGAAGTTTGCAGAGTTAAGTGCTGGGCCCTCTCCCAGTGGAGCGCTTCTCTGAGGCTCCCCCTCAGAAATGGAGCTGGGGATCAAGGATTAGTACTTTTCTAGGTGGTCGCCCTCTAGCCAGGAGCGGGGGTGGGGTGGGATGGGGCAGGGCAGGGACCCAGAGGTCATAGTAAATGGAGGGCACTCAATGAATGGATCCCTTTCAGGTGAATCAAGTTGCCAGCGCCTGCGTCCGAGAACTCATAGGAAGGCTATGTTAGGGAGAGTTGCAGCGAGAGCATTCTTGCTTTCTCTCCACATCTAATAAAGTCTCAGATTAAATTGTTGAGACTCCTGTCGATTCCCCTAAGATATCCACCATCTCTGGGGAACCTTTCCCCCCTTCTGTATGGATGCTTCAGACCGATTTGTTTATAAGAAAATGAAACTGGGCTTTGGTGAGCTATCAGCGGCGGCATATTGCCTTGGGGTCGCGGGCAGTCCTCGGAGTTGGACTGAACGGAGGGTGGAGGGAGATGAGTCTGAGTTCAACATAGCTCGGTCAGGAGGCATTCTCCAGTGGAAACCTTCGAGAATGACAACTGATGATGGTTCCTGAGAATGACTTGCAGATGTACTGGTTTTCACGGGAGAAAGTGGAGTTGGCATCGCCGGTTTGCCTTGTTTATCTGCAGTCTCACAGACTGTAAGCTCCTGGAAGACAGAAAATCAAGGATTTGGTTTTCTGTGAAACTACCGACTGTGTGGGCAGCCCCCGGGGGTGTTCCTCTTACCTTTATTGCATGTGGTCTCCTCAAAACCAGAGATTACCCACTGGGTTAGAGGGTCAGATTTGAGAGATTCTGAGCTAGCTGGCTCTTCTCTCCCAGACACTGAAAGTCAGGACCGTCAGACACTTCTGCCTGACAGCATCACTTTTTCACTTTGTCATATTCCCTGCCCCCCCTTTTTTATGGGATGGGGAAGAAGGAGGGAAGGAAATGAAAAAGAAGGATGAGAGAAAGAAATTGAGAAAAGGAAATTGAATGAACTGAGCTTTAATGGCATGGAATCCCACCAGACTAGGGCAGTCCTCCAGTTTTCACTTGCAGCCTACATCAGTTTGAGTGGCTAGGGGCGGCTAGTTTCAGTTCATCTGAGGCAGTGTTGGGCAGAGAGAAATATCAGAAAAATATTGCCAACAGAAAGGATTCTAACTTGCAGAATCTAGGAATAGTATGATTTCCTTTGTGGTCAGGCCAAATAAATAATCTTGTAATTGGGTCTGTTGTGGTATCTTAGAGGCTCCTACCTACCTAGAATGGGTTTCTCCCTCCTGTAATTTCAAACTAGAACCTTTGTCTTAAATGTGGTTCTTCCTGTCTGAAAGAGGGAGTAGAACTGAGTACTGTGTTGTGTACCAACCCTGGGCCTGAGGAACGACAGTCAGAAGAGCCTTGTCACTTAGGGAATGCATTGAAGGTGGGGCTACTGTAGAGAGGGGTTGGTTTTGTGAAGAGTATAGTGGAAGAGGGAAAAGGAAAATCTATCATTTTTGCCCACTGGGAGGTGGAAGAGGAGAGCTGTAACAAAACAGAGGATATATTGGATGAAGGCAAGACAAATATGGAAGTGTGACTCTTGGGGAGTGTTTTTGGTTTGAACACAGTACCATTCTTTTCTGCCCGTCCCTAGAGGGAACCTCTCTGAGATCAATAGAAAGGAAAGCAGAATGGCTTTAATCTGATAACAGATTCAAATTCAAACAATTTCCACGTTGGAAAGTAGGGGTGCCAGAAAGTGGTGTGATGACCTGGCTGATTCTTCCCACAGGAAGATGATGCTGGTCCTACGGACCTGAGGCTTTGAAAAACTGTTCTCAAAGTATTCTGACAAGGAAGGCTATATTGAAGTTTAGTTTTTGATGTTTTCTTTTTCTTCCAACTCTGTTGGTATTTACTACAGTACATATGGAGAATTGTTCCCTTCTCTTCAAACAGCTGGGATGAGGCTTTTCTGGCTTACTTTAAGCAAAGTTTGAAATGTTCACCTCCTCTGTGTTACTGTCCCCTGCAGCCTTTCTCTGCAAAATATTCAACCTGACTTATCACAAAATCAATCCTTAGGGGCTAGGGAGAATGGGATTCTCCAGCATGAAAGTTATGTGCATTCATAAAAAGGTCATGCTAAAAAGGGCCCCTCTTTATGCTTCTGTGTAACACACGGGGGAACTTGCCTTCCCCTAGGCGCATCTCTACTAAAAGTTATGGTTTAATAGAAGTCCACTCTCTGCTGCCTCCTGAGCATTCTCTTAGTACTTCTGACATGGCTTTATTTTATAGCAAATCCAGTCCAAAGCACCATGGTAAGGCAGAGGGGAACCCCCTGGAGGCAGGTTTGCTAAGTTTACTGGACAGGTAGCAAAACCATCCTCTGTTTCAGATTTGGTCAAAGGAGGTCAAGAAGAACTAGCTTTGTAAGGTGCCATCAGTTTTACAAGGTAGAAAAAACTGGATAAAGAGAGTAGATTTGGAAGTTAGGTATCTTAGCAGGAAAAGAAATAGCCAGTCACACAGTTGTAACTAGGCTCTAAAGAAAGCCTTCTTTCTCCAAGCTTCTAGCATGCATGCTTATTAGTTTTAGTTTAGAATTCTCTGAAGCAGTTTTTGATAAACATCATGCCACTCCATCTATTTTACAGCCTTATCAGGGTATATAACTTCTTTGTCATTCAAATAATTCAAATTTTTAATAATTCAAAAATTTAAATTTTTCTCTCTGATGTTTAGATATGGAAATAAATCATCCCATGTTACATTAATGTTTCATCTAAACTCTTTTTCCCTGTTGGTGTCTCTAGGGTGGCTTGTACACAGAATGCGTTGATCTTTCCCTCCCCCCTCCTCTCCTTTTCTTTCTCTTCTCCTTTGTTGATCTCTTAGTGAGAGAAGTGTTATTTGAAAGTGGGTAAATATTACATAGTGCTAGGCATTGTGTAATGTCTATATAACCTTGTGGGGAGTGGTATCGTATTACTGATGAATATAGGAAGAAAAACCAACCAGAAAGTTCTCAATCTCTTTGAGTTTCTACTATTTCTTGGAATTTGCCTTATTTTAACCTGAGAACCCAGTCTTTTGCAAGGACCTTAATTTGAAAGAACTAATTCATTTGCTATAGCATTTCACACTGTTGATCAATAGGATAACCCTCCCTCTTTGACCCACTTTGTGCCCCTCGTAGGAGAGGATAGCTGAAGGACTGATGACTGGGAAGGCTATTGGAGACACTGCAGTTCTGAGTGGATTGACCACTAGCTCCAGGACTTATGTAACTAGATATTTCTGCATATTTTGATGCTGGCAACCTAACACCCCACGTCTGAATACTTCCAAAGTGGATTTCTCCTTTGCTCATGATGAAAGGGTCAGCTGATGTTGATTTTTCTTTTCAGAGACTATTATCAATTATGAGGCATTGATTACTTTGGGTTCTGGGCTTTGCTTTAGGGCACTGATTGTGTGTCTACCTTTGCATTTATATTCCCTTTTTGGCAACAGTGAGGATTATTTTTATTTCCATTAGGAGATCTGTGTAAAGCATAGTTGGCTTACATTCAGTCCTGAACATTCAAAAACTGTAATAGCTTTCTTGTAAAGTGCTCCAGTTCCTTAACTGGACAAATTTAAGTTAATTTGTAACTTTGTATTAAATGACCATTCTATGGTTGTCCTTTGTGGTGTGTGTATATATGTGTGTGTGTGTGTGTGTGTGTGTGTGTGTGTGTTCCATTGCAGATTATTCCTAGTCAACCATTTGAAGTCTGCTTGAAGGTGAGAATGCCATCTGTCTCATTGCATGTGACTCTTGAAGTCAGAAGCTGTTAATAAAGTTAGGGATTCTGAAGTAACATGCTCTTCAGCGTGGATCCTGGCCGACAAGGAGATCCATTTATCATTCGTTACTCTTCTGGGAGGGTGGTGGTGGTGGTGGGGAGGCAATGGTCATTTGCCATGGATTTTGTCAAGATCAAGTGTTACCCTGCCCTGTATATCGCACAAAAGGATCCATGCTGTAGAGTCAGAGAAAGAGAAAGGCCAAGGAATGACAACGCCTGTGTCAGAGTGCCGCTTCATAGTTTATCCTCAGGAAGGAGGAGCTGGTAATGCGATGCCACTGAGGCACCCTTGTTGAGGAGGTGACCGAGAATGAAGAGAAAGAGTCTGTGCATAACAATCATACACACACATCCCATTGTCCCAGGATACAAGTGACAGCAGTTGGGACCTGGACTTGCTATAATCTATCAATTTCTAGTAAGGATTCTGAGGATAAATATAGAATGTTATTATGTTCATAGAATAATTACATTAGTAAATGTTAATAAAATTAATTACATTAATGGATAGATTTGCTATGTGTCAAGTTTATGTTTATCCAGTGAGCTTCTGAATTTTTGAGACATATAGGAAGCAAAAGATAAGGGTTTTGGCATTTGGGACTAGAAACACATGTGGTTCTATCTTTGGGAAACAGTGGTAGTGTGAAGGGAGACACATGGGGATTTTTTAAAAATTAAGAACTTAGCTTTCATTAAACAAAATAAGCCAGCCACTTTTGTGGCCCGAGTATGCACCCATAAAGGTATTATCAGACTGTTAGAATACATCCAGAGAAGGGTAGCCAAGTTGGTGAGAGGAGTACAGACAGGTCATCTGATAAAAAGCTGGCCTGAAGGTCCTTGGGATGTTTAATTTGGAAAAGAGGAGATTTGGAGTAGTCATCACATAGCATTTCTTAGGTGTCTTAGGTACAGAAAAGATACCCCTCATTTCTCTTGTTCAGATAGTTGATCTAGGTGTTGTGGTTATGGGTGCTATACATATGGATAGCTTAGATGTTAAAATTTGAAAGGTAGAAAGGTCCAACATTAATACTTCTGCATCAGATGGTTCTGCAGAAGAAATACTCCGAGTTTTTCTATTGATCTTTTACAACCAGATTTTATCTGTGCTTATCTAAAGTCATGGATCACCTCTCTTCTACCTCTGGGGATGAAATAATTAGTTGATTCGTCCACTTATTCATTCATCTAGCAAGGGCTTATTAAATGTAGATTTTGTGAGCTGATGGAGCACCCCCTCCCCCCACAAAATTCATTGCCTAATGGCTAATCTACTGAGAAGATTCTTTCCATTCAGACAGCAAGTGCCCCATTACCAGGACTGTACTCAAAGTCTTTACTTCTTGGAAGGACCTCAAATTCTTTGAGCAAAAGGAACAGCTTTGTACGGTGGTGAGGTGGGAGATGAGAAATTGGATGAAGACTGTGCTGCATGTAGGTTAAATGAATATAATGAATGCCTTTGTGTAGTGGAAAAAACTCTAAGTTTAGCATCAGAGGTCTGGGGTTCAAATGTCAGCTTCCTTGCTACCTGTGTGAGCATGAGCAATCAATCAGCAATGTTTTATTAAGAGCCTTTGAAGTGCTAGACTCTGCCAGGTGCTGAGAATACAGATGTGAAAGTGAGGTAGTCCCTGTCCTCAAAGACCTTACATTCTATTAGGTAAGGAAAAGCAAAATGCCTGTAAGAAAATACAGAGTCATTGGAGGAAGGGGCACTAACAACTTAAGGAATCAGGAATGGGCCTCTGTAAGGTGGGAGTTAAATGAGTCTTAAGTGAACCAGGAGTTCCAGCAGGTGGAGATGAGGAAGGAGAGCCTCACAGGCACCAGACATATGTTCAAAGGCATATGAGCAGGAGATAGAGTGGTAGTAATGGGGGAGCTGGAGCATAGCATCTGTGTAGAGGAGAGAATGTGCGCTCAATCTGGAAAGATAGGCTGGAGTCAGAGTATGAGGACCTTTAAATGCCAAAGAAGGGGAGGTTGTATTGTACCTTAAAGGCACTGGGGAGTAGGACAGTGGCATAGTCAGAGAATCACATTAAGGGTTGTAAGATCCTTGATTTAAAGCTACAAGAAAGCTCATTATTTTACTAATAAAGAAACTGAGACCCAGAGAAGTTAAGTGACCAAGGCTCACAAAGAGATTCAAATTCAGGTTTTCCAGGAATGTCATTCTGTCAGCTGTGTAGCTGGAGAGCAGAGAGATGATGCAAGGCCTGATTAGGAGGCCCTTGAAATAGTCTAGGAGAGAGGCAATCAGGACCTAAACTGGGCTGGTTGGGGTGTGAATATAAATAAGGGGATGATGTGAGAGATGCTAAGGAAGTGGACTCAACAAGATTTGCCATTTGATTGAATGAGGGAGGTTAGGAAGAATGGAGATCTCAGGATGTCTCTGAAGCTATGAACCTCAGTGACTGGAATAATAGTGGCCCCCTCCAAAGAAATAGGGTAGCTATGAGGTGATGAGTTCAGAAAGAAAGACAATAAATTCTAGTTTGGACATGTTAAGTGTAAAATACCTCTGGGATGTTTAGGTGGTGATATCCAGCAGGCAGCTGGAGATATGAGGCTAGAGCTCTGGAGAGAGGTGAGGATCGAATATTTAGATTTAGGAGTTATCTATATAGAAATGATAGGTGAATCTATGGGAGCTGGTGCTACTACCAAGAGGAAGAGGAGAAGAGAGTGCTCCAGATAGATATTGGGGATACAGCCATGCATAGGGGGTAGACTATGGATCATAGTCTTATATCTATCTCACATTTCTAGGGGCCAATGAGGATAGACTCGTAGACCTCTAAGATCTTTTTAATGTCCAGATTTATGGGCCTATCAAATAATTGTAAAGGCAAATACAGCAAATGCTTTTCTAAAGGATGTTGATGGGTCTATGGCACTCATCAATGGCACCTCTTCTGCCCATTCTCAGCACCTGTATCAATGGCATCCATTATATGTAGACAAATAGCCAGTCAATGAATAAGTATTTATTGAGGCCCTACTTACAGCACTGAAGTGAAAACAAGTTAGGTGAGCATACATAAATATAGTACATTTAATAAAACAATTACACAACTTTTGAATCTACTTTGGAATTTATAAATATTTAATTTCTAGTTGCATGAAATTTCCTAAGAGTCATTTAAAGAAGTCATAAATTTACTTCCTTCTTTTGCTTGGTTTGGAATTTTGTTAAGTACTAGTAGAAAGCTTCCTCTGCTTTATCTCTTTCTGGTTCAGGTATTAGGACCATATTTATCACATAGAGCATGAAAGAATGCATTCCTCCTTGATTTTTGTTCACAATTTATGTAATATATTTAATTGTTTTTTGTTAAATACATTTTTAAGAACTATTTGTTTTCTTTTCAGAAATTAAGAAAGGTTTTATTCAGTGGCACAAAGGAGTGTATAGTTAGAAGCACTATAAAAATGAATGAATAACTTGGAAGATTTTTGTCCCACGTCTGATGGCCAATGCCAGGATTCATTCTCTGGGGAGTATGTTCAACCACAACTGTTAAGCTTGGCACCTCTAGATTAGATTTGAAATGGCTTCACCATAATTTAAGGCTCCAACTCTGATTACATGCTGTGTACGGGTGATGGGACAGTGTTGGCTTATCATGATCTTGGACTAACTCACTTCCCCATGAACAACCCCAGCTCACCACAATGACATAAGGGGAGAACAATGAATGAACCCAGGCAAGGTGGGATCATAGAGAAGTCTCCTAGACTCAGCTGATCTCAGGTCTTATACATTCTCACCACTCCCACCACCATTTTGTGACTTATGAACCATGTTCC
Organism: Potorous gilbertii; assembly: GCA_028658325.1. Taxonomy (NCBI): domain Eukaryota; kingdom Metazoa; phylum Chordata; class Mammalia; order Diprotodontia; family Potoroidae; genus Potorous; species Potorous gilbertii. Next base: position 221,697,384 of record CM053772.1, read on the forward strand.
CACTATCTGGCTCCCCTATATACCCAAGTAGAAGTCCTTATGCCATAACCTAATAATAATAAAAAAAATAACAACCAATAAAAATAGCTATAATAATATAAATATATTATAAATGTTATTTAAATTATTAATTTATATATTACATATTTATATATAATTTAAATTATGATATAAATATGTAAAATAAAAACAACAGCTAACATTTCTATAACACTTGAAGATTTGCAAAGAACTTTGCATGTGCTAAATCTTTTGATCCGCACAACAGACCTGGGGGCATAGGTGCTGTCGTTCCTCTCATTTTAGAGATGGCAAGACTGAGACACAGAGAAATTATTTGTCTAAAGTCACATAGCTGGTAAGTATGCATGGCAGGATTAGAACTCAGGTCTTCCTAACTCCAAGTCAGGCCCTTTTTTCCATCGTGCCACCTAGTTGTCTCAAGTCATCATTGGATCTAGTTGTTCGTGTTCCCCTCCCTGGGTTCTGTGAGTGTTCTGGGGGAATTGTGAGAGGATTCTTTCCATATTGCCCACAGTAGCACCTATACCCTCTTCTTCCTCCAGGAAACATAAAGGCCCTTTTCTTTTTCTATAGTATTGATGATCACTTTACATATTTTTCAGTCCATAAGAAATTGTGGTGAGCTTGTAAACTCTCTCCTGCTTAGTGGCCAGGTTCCCTTTCTTTTTCTTCAGTCTCTAAAGAATGAATTATGTATAGATTCCACAAATAGCCAACTTCATCTCAAGCTCTCCTCATTCCAGAGCTTCTGGCTTGGAGGTCTATAGGGGGAATGTAAGGCCAGCCTGTGAGGGCCGACATTTTTGCATGTCGATGATTTGGGAAGGCAGGCAGTTTCTACAACCATGATGCCTGGCCAACTCCCTCCCATTATTTTGCAAAAGGAGGGAGTCAGGGAGCAAACAAATCCTCTGAAACCACGAAAATGAGCCATCTCTTTATTCCCAGGCACATTTTGAATAATGAAAATCTGTGTTCTGGGCCTGCTTCACATCCTGTATAATGCTGTGGGAATCCCTTGATGGCGTTGCAACCAGATTCGAGCATAGCTAACCTTGGAGTAATATGTCCTGATAGGGCTCCAGTGAAGCCTTTGGCAAGTGAAGACGTGAAAACATCTGACCACCAATGCCCCACACCAATATGACTGATTGACTGACTTTGTTACAGGTTTCAACAAGTGGGAAAGAATTCCCTGATCTATCTAGAGAAGATTGTAAAATGAAGCCTTACGCAACATGTTTTTAGCCTTAACATGAGTTATTGATTGATATACAGTCAACTGTTGGAGGCAATGGTGGTTTTCACTTTATGGTCTAAAATTCCATGATGTTGCAGAGAGCACAAACTGGGCAAATGATCTTATTCCTCTTTTGACTCAGTTCGAGTCTTTGGAAGATGAATAGAAAATTGTGTGTTTCAGTTTTTCAGGGCTATGACTAGAAAGCCTTAACAAAGAAATGCCAAACACATCCTTATGTTCTTTGGAGGCTTTTTCCTCTTCTTCACATTTCTCTAACATTCGGTTGACTTTGTTTGCACAGAAAAATGAAATCATTTAATTAGTTTCTTCTCACACCAGTCTTAAGATCTTTAAATAACACTACTCTTCTTCCTTAGTAATTTTCTTACTGATAATTTCCTGTAATGTTGAACTTGTCTTGACTCTAAAGCAAGCACATCTTTTGCCCAGAGATGTCTTCTGATGTTCAAAAGTTCAGATCAGAATAATAAAAAGTTGGACAGAATAGAGTTTCTTGTGTTCAGACCAATTCTAATTCTGTTTGTGTGTATGAACATGCATGTGTGTGTACATATTTTTGAAGGGTCAGAAACAAGGAGAAAATCTTTCAGATTTAACTAGCGATAATATTTGTTTGCTCTGATGACATCATGCCCTTAAGTCTCTGGTCTCAGGAGCTTTTCTCAAGCAACCCTGCATCATTGCTTTAAATCAGAATATCTACTAATAACAAATGTAGGATCAACCATTCTTTTAGCATCTCTGTAGATGGAAGAGAATGTTTGTCACAGGAGATCACAGAGGAGTAGGTAGCTCTAGCAACTGACTTGGGAGTCAGGAAAACTTGGGCTTTGTAGGTCTGCCGTTAGAACTTACTGGTGGCATGTATGATTTAGGTAAGTCATGTTACCTTTCTGAGTCTGAGTGTTATCATCTGTAAAATGGGTATAAAAATAGCAACTATTTCATAAGGTTCTTTCAGATGAGGTAAGGCATTACATATTGAGTATTGTGCAAATGTTAAAGAATGGTGTAAACGTCAACCATTAGAACTAGTAGGATTTATAAGACCTATGTCCTTACATTCCTCGAAGAAAGAATATGGGAACATAATTGTCACAATAATTTGTTTTCTCCTATTTATAGTTCACACCAAGAGAGGCAATGTAGCATTATAGAGACAAGGAAGATAGATTTGTAGTCATGAGAGGCCTAGGTTCGAATTCTACCTTGACATTAACTGTGACCATAAACAAATCATTCCATTCCTCATCTACATCTAAAGTAGGGATAAAAATAGCCCCAAATCTACATGATTGATGATCCAATGTGCTGATGTATTTCAAGTGATTTTCAAACTTTAAAGCCCTATATCCATGCCAACTACCATCATCCCTTGTATATTCTAAGAAAGCAATGTGGATATAGTGGCCAGAGTTCTAGACTTAAAAGTCTGAAGTCTTGAATTTGAGCCCTAAATTATAACCTTTGTGTTATTGGGAAATCAATAAGCAAGCATTTATTATAGAACACCATTCTTCTTCCTTAGTAATTTTCTTGCTGATAATTTCCTGTAATGTTGAACTTGTCTTGACTCTCAGGCAAGTGCATCTTTTGCCCAGTGACATGTCAGGTGTAGTGCTAGGTCTTAGGGGTGCAAAGAATGAAACAATCTCTCTCCTGAAGAAGTTTCTATTCCTATGGTGTGTTTCAGCCTCTCAGGGCTTCAATTTCCTTATGTGTAAACTGGTAAGAATAACAGTTTTTATTACAGGCATAGGACAGTACGACAGAGGGAGTGGAAAGCTGGCCTTGTAGCCAGGAACATCGAAGTTCCCGTGTCTGCCACATCCTGGGAAAATCACTTGATCTCTCATTTGTTCTGAGATGCAGAGATGGTGCTAATATGCACTGGTAAAAGAATTCTTATCTACAAATTCCCTATTCCAGTGAAATAACAGATATGGCACAATCCCTGCCTGTTTTGGTAAGAACCAATGGGATAAGGGGACAGGTAATCAATTTATGGTGATGTCATTGGAGGGAGCTAGGTGGTTCAGCTGATAGAACACTGGACCTGGAGTCGAGAAGATCTGAATTTCAAATGCTGCCTCTGACATTTAGCTGTGTGACCCTGGACCAGTTTTACTTAACTTCTGTCTCAGTTTCCTCCTCTGTAAAATGAGGCTAGTCATTTACCTCCCTCCCAGAGTTATTATGAGAACCAAACAAAATAATGTTTGTGAAGTCGTTACCCCATTTCTGGCACATGGTGGGAGCTATAAAATGTTACTTATTATTGATATTATTGTAGATGGGGGAGTTACTGTTGTTGAGTTTTCTCCTGTGTTCTTCCATAATCATTGATCACCAGTCATTATCAATGTGTAAGACTGTGCTGGCATTTCACAGATTTCTTGGAATTTCCAAAGGCTAATATTTCATCAGGGAATCAAGCTCCATCAAAGCTTGAATATAGATCTTTTAACATCTCTTCCAAAGCCGACATACTGAGATCCTCCAAACAGCAACTCTGAGGAAGACTGGAACAAAACCTAATCATTTAACTTTGGGAACTGAAGCTTTGACCAGGTAGTGTCAGGATATAAGCCGGTACAGACCATCCGCCTTAATATGCCTGCGTCACAGGTCATTCAACCTTGTGTTCTCCCATATGCTACTCAAGTCTGCTCTGAGTTGAAAAGTTTTTCTTCTAGTCTTATGGATTAATATATACGACTGATGGTTTCTGTCAACAGGTGTTTAATCTACATTCATTTGTTTTTGGGTCTGCTCATTTTATACTTGTTTGTACTACTTGGGATCCCAAAGAATATCAACCCCATTGTATAAAGTTATTTATGACAGTGACTATGATCACATATCCAGCATGACCATCCTAACTCGTAGCGTCATAGATGTAGAACAAGAAGAGACTGAGAGTGGTTAAGTAACTTTTCTAATATTACATGCCTAGTATCTGAGGCAGGATTTGAATTCAGGTTTTCTTGACTCCAAGACTGCCACTCTATCCATTTTCCCATCTAGCTGCCTTGGTGAATGCAAACTCTTATCAGATAGGAATGGTATCTTATTTATCTTCATATTCTCAGTGACTAGTCTCTTGTACTA
>CM053772.1:221702282-221762299 GCA_028658325.1 Potorous gilbertii
TCGTCATCATCATCATCTTCATCATCTCCTCTGTGACAAGTTCTGGCTGGAATTTGGAGAAGATACAAAGATTTCTACCTTAAGGAGATGGTAGTCTTTTTTCTTGTTGCTCATTTCTCCTCTTTAATCCCAGTTGGACATGAGGAATGTGACAGATTTCTCTATTCCTCAGCTTGTGGTCCTGTTGGCCGCAGGCTGCTGTCAACAGAGATGTTTTCCTGCATAGAATCGTTTTAGCAATAGATCATTGGCTCTTTCTCCGACATTCCTCTGGCCTCTCCTGCTTTAGTGGGGTATACAGAAAACTAGCCATTCCTTTGGAGTACTGCAGTAGCCATAAGTGGGGTAGGGAGTGATTGCTTTTAGTTTCCTGTAATCAGCCTTCTTCCTTTGATCATTGCTAAGGAAAAAGAGTGTGATTGACTCCAGGGCTACCTCCTCCACGAACCTTTCATTCCTGGATCTTTCCCTTTCCCAAACTTTCCACCACTCATTTCCTCATTCCTATAACAGTAATGATGCCTCGCTTTGTCAATGGTACTTGAAGACTTAAACAAAGCACTTGCTCACGATACTTCCATGAGGCAGGTAATAGGATTATCATCCTCTGCTGTACAGATGGGGACACTGGATTTCAGACATGAGGCAACTTAGCAATGGTCACTCAGCCAGTGTCTGAATCAGGTCTCCAACCCAAATCTAATTTAGTTTTCCCTCTATTGGGAGTTCCCCTTTAATGGTTTGTCAACCCCTTGGGAGTTTGTGATGCTGGTTCAAAGGGGTCATTTCTAAATTTCTAAAATTTCTTCAATGATGGCACCTGAAATAGTAAATATAGTAGTTACAGAATACTGTGAATAGTATATTAAATTACCCTGGGGGTTCTCAACACATTTTTCTTGTTACTATTCAAAAGGATTTGAGGAACAAAAACTATGGAGAGCCACCGGATGACATGGTAAATCTAGCATCTGGTATGTTTCTAGTACTGTGAAACTGTTTTATTTCTCTGAAGAGGATGAGAGTTCATTTTTTCATCTGACAAGCATTAATTGCATGCCTGCACCATGGAAGGCCCTGTGCTAGGTGTTTTGGATACAGACAAAAACAAAATAGTGCCTTTCCTCAAAGAACTTACCTTCTTTTTGGGGATACAAAATATGCAGAGGTAACTGAATCCAGAGTAATTTGAGAAAAGAGAGAGCACTGCCTACTGGGAGAAACTTCAGGGATGTCGCTTCTGGGTTGAGCTGGGAAGGAAGATGAGAATTCTGAAAAGCAGAGATGACTTGAGGGTTTATTTTCTTGTGGGAAATCATAGAGGTAGGAAATGGAATATTGAGTTCATGGAACTGCTTCTAGTCTGGGATTGTTTGAACATAGTGTGCATGAAGGGGAAGGATGTGGAATAATGTTATAAAACAAGGTTGGAATCAGATGGTGGCGAGTTATAAAAGCCAGTATTTCATCCTAGAGGAAATAGGTAGCCACTGAAAGTTTCTGAGCAAAGAGTGTTGTGCTCAGACCTGTGCCCTGGGAAGATGATTTTGGCAGCTGTGTTGATTGGATGTTGAGGGCTGAAGTTGGACATAAGGAGATCAGGTAGGAGGCTAGTATGATAGTTTAGGTAAGTAGGAGGTGATGAGGGTTTGGGGAGGACTTTTTGTGTTAACTCTTGAATTTACTCACTACTTAAAAAAATTAAATTAAATTTTTTTTAAAAAAACTTACTAACTACTTCTACTTCAAAACTTCATTGATTTCATCAGTTTCAGGGGCAGGAGATCCCTTCACTGATATGTGCAGCAACCCCTCCTCCATAGTAAAAATATTTTATGAGCTACCCAATTCCTCACCACTGAACCAACCTTGTGTCAGTGGAAGAAAACACAGGGACCACACGGTCAATCTTTGCTGAGCATATTCTGTATTGAGTGGGGAAAAGGTAGGAGCAGTTATTAACCTTAGAATCATTGCTCTGGATGGGACTGCGGATATCTTCTTGTACAATTGTCTAATTTTTCAGGGAAATAAATAGGTCCAATGAAGGGAATGATGTAGTTAAGGTCACATGATAAACTAGGAGAGCTGGCACTGAAATGCTAAGCTGTCTCCGACTCCTACTTCTGTATTGTTGTGTGTGTATGTGTGTGTGTGTGTGTGTGTGTGTGTGTGTGTATTAGAGAGACAGAGACAGACAGAGACACACACACACACATAGAAACTGAGAGATAGACACAGAGAAACAAACATACAGAGAGAGACAGAGACAGAGACAGAGAGAGACAGACACACACACATAGAGACTGAGAGATAGACACAGAGAAACAAACATACAGAGAGAGACAGAGACAGAGACAGAGAGAGACAGAGAGAGAGAGAGAGACAGAGAGAGAGAGACAGAGACAAAGACAGAGACAGAGATAGAGACAAAGGGAGCAGAGTGGAGGGGGTCATGAGGCTAATGATGGAACGTTTCACAGGAAGCTTCAACAAACCAGTGCTTTTCAATAGTTCAGCCACACTAGGGACCAACGTTTAAGCTTCATCATCAGACTTGGTGTTTGTGGAATTGGATTGAATGGCAGTGAACCATTAAATTGTAATATGGCGAAAACTCTATCATCTGGCTGGCTATCAGCCGGAAATCTCACTTAACCAGTTTCATCTCATCTGTATTCCCATCATGGGTGTCTGTCAATTCAGTTCTATTCAATAAACATTTTTTTAAGGACCTGCCTGCTGTGTCCAAAGTACTTTTGCAAGGTGTGTGTATTTGTGTGTGTGTGTACGTGTGTGTATGTGTGTGTGCGTGTATAGCAGAAGGAGGTGCAAAGTTTACACCAATGTCCTTCTTATGATAGACCTAGGAAATATGGGACTATCATTGCAGCTGGAGTCAGGAGACCTAGCTGTGTCCCAAGGGTAACTGGATTCCTTGCTCTGAGTCTCAGTTTCTTTATCAGAGGCAGCTAGCTGATGTGGTAGATAGAACCGTGAACCTGGAGTCAGGAAGATCTGAGTTCAAATTTGGCTTCAGACACTTACTGGCCGAATGACATGGGGCAAATCCTTTAACTTCTGTCTGCCTCAGTTTCCTCAAATGTAAAATCAGGATAATAATGTTGTTGTGAGGATCAAAAAAGATATTTGTAAAGTGCTTTGTAAACCTTAAAATGTGCAAGTACTAGTTACTCTTATTATTTTCTGAAAAACAAGAAGAATAGTGCTAGCACTATCTACCTCCCAGGATTGTTGCGGAAAGGTTGTAAACCTTTTTATGCTATAAAGACATGAGTTCTTGTTGATTTAACATCGATGACAAGAGACTGAGTACGTGTCACTGATAAGAACCATGAATTCTCACCCTGACTCACACCTCTGTTCTCTCTGTGATCTTAGGCAACTCTAAGAGGTTCTGAACTGGAGTTTCTGCTTATAAAATGGGGGCAATTGGGCAAGGAAGCCGTGAAGGTTACTCATCAGGAAAGCGCTTACAAAATTCTCAGGGTCTCCAAAGGGCTACATAAAAATGCTCACTAAGACCAATTTTCAGGAAACACCTTAGTGAGCTCTAATGATATTTTAAACCTAAATCCACTTTGAAAAACCATGAAATGAAAAAAAGACATTTTGGTACATCATCTTTCATATCCACCAGAGCAAAGGACCGTGGAACAATTTTTACAGCATTTTACCGCCTCATAATTCCCCACTTGTGCGGCGACAGTGGGGGTATTACTTAGCAGGCATCAATTTCATGAGTGCATAGCCCACACCTGAAGCAGGAAGCCCAGGGAAAAGTCTTCTAAATGTCTCTGCCCCTCACCAAGCCCAGTTTCTTGTCAGTGTCAGTGCTTTTCTCTCCAACAGGCTCTGCATCAGGGTAATGAGCACTGTAAAAATTTAATATAAGGCCGTATATATTTTATAGCACAGGAGATCCAGATCACAGAATCTCCTGATTGTTTTCAGAAAACTAACGCTAGGTACATTTCAAACTGCACTGAACCCCATGACCATTTGCACCTGCCCTTTATGGAGAATAAAAGAAAATGAACAAGAAGCCCAAGGTTCAAAGTTGGACGTTGACCCCAGATTCTTAAATCTTGCTCTTCATCTCTCTAATAGGAACTGAAGTTGAAATGTTCCTTTTTTTTTTACCTCTGGACCCTTCACAAGCACGGCTAGATCTCGGTTTTGAAGCAGCTAGGTGGTACAGGGGACAGAGTGTGTTCAAATTCTGCCTCAGTGTTAGGGTTGTAGGGTTAGGGTTAGGCACTTAACCTCTGTCTGCTTCAGTTTGTTTATCCATAAAATGGGGAGAATAGTAGCAGTTATTTCCCAGGGAGATTATAAGGCTAAAATGAGATATTTGTAAATTATTTTACAAACTTTAAAGCGCTGTATAAGTGCTCATCATCATCATCATCAGTAGCAGCAGCGGCAGAGAATCTTATCATTGGAAGGGTCTTCAGAAGTCCCTTCATCTGTCTTGTAACTGAATAGGAATCTTACTTTCCTTATGCCTCCTCGTTGGAATTCTAAATGATCTTCCATAGGATAGACCTTGAAAACAGAGGTCACGGTCCTACTTGGCCTTGTCTCCTCTAGGCTCAACTCAATTCCCAGTTCATTCAACCAGTTCTCAAGTGCGATTGATCTTTTTACTTGCCTCTGGCCGCTCCTGCCTCTATCAGGAGCCTTACTAAAGTGCAACACCTTGAATGCAGCCCAGTGTTCCAGAGTGGAAAATATAGTTCTCCTACCTGCTTTGTACTGAGTACCATTTCTCCATTAAAGAAGTCTCAGTTTGAGTCAGCTCCAGGTCACCCTGTTCACACTATTGACATGTATCCCACATTGACTCTACATGAAAACCATTAGATATTTAACATTTAATTTCTGTCTTCCTGTCCTCCAGCATCTGCCACATGTTAAATACTTAATAAATAATTGCATCATGGATTTAGAGCTGGAAGGCACCTTATGATCCAGCCCCCTCCTTTTACAGTTGAGTCTGAGACGCTAAGCAATTTGCCCAGAATCATATAGCTTAGTAAATATCTTAGATAGGCTTTGAACTCTAAACCCAGTGCTCTATCTACTATACCACTCAATAGTTCAAATGCTCAGTAATGGATTAATGTTCTTTTAAAGAAATAAAAGACCAAGGTCTCCTATTGCATCCTGGGTCATCTCCAGGTCACTGGATTCAGATGGCTCTGGAGGAGAAGTGAGGCTGGTGTCCTTGCACAGCCCTTCTTCACTGAAAACAAAGTCAAGCTCAAGTCATGTCATCACTTCTCTGATGGCATGGTCTTCTTAGGTAATGAAGGATGAATACAATATCTGTGAGTAGACGTAGCTGCCTGAATGGGGACCCAGCTAACTAGGTAACTCAACTCCTCCTCTCCTGTCTGTCTCCCCCCTCCCCTTCCTTCTCCTCTCCAAAGGAAGATGGATGCCAGAAGATGACCAGTTAACTTGGGTTTTACTGTCTAGATTCCTTCCTTCCCCTCCCCTCCCCTCCTCTCCCCTCCACCCTCCCCTCCACTTTCCCCTCCCCTCCCCTTCCCTTCCCTTCCCTTTCCCAAAACCTTAAACCTACTGCACTCTGAAGCTCACACACTGGAGGACCCTAGGCTCCTGCCCAAGAGCTGGCTTAGGGACCCTCCTGACTTGAGTGTTGATCGATGGTACCTGTTGCTGTTTCTCTCCCAGTCTGATGTCGTTTTTCTCCTATGCCTCACTAAAGGGGCCATCCCCTGACTACTTCTTAAAAAGGCCTACGTACTGAATGCGTATTACCTCACCCTGAGTGAGTACCTGAGTAGACCTTGAGGTAAAGGGGCCAAGGTCTCCCAGAGCATCCTGGGCCATCTCCAGTCATCCTGATGAACATCTGGTCACTGGATCCAGATGGCTCTGGAGGAGAAGTGAGGCTGGTGACCTGCACAGCCCTCCCTCACTCTAAACAAAGTCAAGTGCAGGTCATGACATCATTTCTCTGATGGCGTGCTCTTCTTCAGCAATGAAGGACCTACACAAGATTTTTCCTTTAAGCAGATTAAGTGGATGAAGTTCTTGAAGTGGGAGTTCCTTATGTGGTCACAGTTATAGAGCTTTTGAATATTCAGGTAAAATGGAGATGATAATGCATACCCAATCTAGCTCACAAGACTGCTAGGGAAGATCTAGTGAGACAATGTATATTCATTGCATATTAACCAGAATGCATTATATAAAGATGAGTTATTATAGTACAGTTGTTAGTAACTGGAACAAATGAGCCCACTGAATGAATTAGGAAGAACGATTTTGTTATTTTAGTAGGGGGCAGGGAATAAACAGTATAGCATGTGGAAAATCGCAATGAAAATAATAGCTAGCATGTGCTTGGTCCTTATTATGTGCCAGGCACTGGGCTGAGTGCTTTACAAATATCACAGTTGGAGCTTCACAGCAGCCATGGGAGGTAGATGCTGTTGTTATGCCTATCTTACAGCTGAGGAGACTGAGGCTTACAGAGGTTGTGACTTGTCCAGGGTCACAAGTATCTGAGACTGAATTTGGACTCAAACTCTCTTCAGGGCCAGCTCTCTATGCACTATTCCCTCTAGCAGCCTCAGCAGCTAATTAGGAATGCGTTCTAGAAATTGACTCACTAACTAGCAGCAACTCATGGAAAAGTCCACTTTCTTCTTTGGGTCTCAGTTTCTCCATTCATAAAATGAAAGAAGCTCACCAGATAATCTCTAAGGTCCCACCTACTCTTTCTTTGTTTTACCGTCCCTTCCATCTCATTAATTCTTTGGTTTTGTGTCACAGGACAGAGACATTCTAATTGGTGAGGAGGGGAGAAAGGATTGACAGAACAAGAGGGGGTTCCTAGGGGAAGACCTCCTGATGTTGGTCACCCTGGGGAAGCTTTGATCAGCCACAGGACAGCATGGGGGTCCTGGGAGCTGAGGGCACAGGGAAATGTAAGGAGGAGGTTGGGGGTATTTTTTAAAGGGAGGTTCACAGCTTTGCTTTAGGCAGTCTCTGCCACTGGGAGAACTGCAGTGAAGGTTTTGAATATATTTTTTTCATGGGGAAGTGATTCAAAAACATCTCTCTACCATGAACAGCAGGGTGGGAGTGAGGAACTGAGAAACAACACAGGTGACAGATTCATCTATTTATCCTTTATTGGTTTAAATAACAAAGAGAAGAAAAAATATGCCTCTGGCAAACTGGGAACTGAGGGGTGGGGAATAAGACTTTTTGTGTTTTGCTGAAGGGTCCCACAGGATTTGAGCAGAAAGTCTGTTTGTGAAATAAAGGTATGACAATGGTATAAGCCAAAGCTGCCCTAAACATTAATATTAATGATATCATTATTAAAGTCTATTTGACAGAGTAAGAGTTATTGTTCAATTTAGTTCAACAGACATTTGTTAAGTGTTCACAAGTACATAGGTAGTGATAGGGATACAACAATGAAAACTGGCATGGTCTTCATGCTCCATGATGTCTCTGCCATTTTTGACATCATTGACTATCCGTACTCCTAGATACCATCTCCTCCCACAGCTTTTGTGACTGCTCTCTCTTGGTTCTCCTTCTGTCTTTCTGACTGTTCCTTTTCTGTTGTTTATCCTTCAGTCTCAAAGAGAACCAATGACATCATGATGGCAACCACCCATAGTCCTTCTCTGAACTCTTTGCTAGATCATCTTTCCTGTGCCACCCACTGAGCACAAGTGTTCCCAAAGTTCTGTCCTGGACCTTCTTCTCTCATTCTATGACCTCTCTTGGTCATCTTATCCGTTTCCATAGATTCCATAGACATCTTTTCAAGATGATTACTAAACCTAAATATTCTATCTTCTTACCTGTTTCGAAGTCCAGTTCTGTGTTATTGGCTGGCTTGATGGATCTCTCCACCTGAATGTGAAGGCATCACCAACTCAACATGTCTAAAACAAGAAATCGTTATCTTGTCCTCTCTACAGCCACCCCTCGTTGAACCATCCCTTATTTTTGTCTAGGGCACCACCGTGCTCCCAGTAACTTAGGTTCATAATCATGGAGTAGCCATCCTCAACTTTTCACTCCTTTCTTCCCATATCTCATCAATTACTAAATCATAGATTTTTCCACCATAAAATCTTTCCCATATACCCCTCCTCTCCACCCACATGGCCACCACTCTTGTTCACTCTTTTTCACCTGGACTCTTTTTATAGCCTCCTAGTTGGTCTTTACTCTCAATTCCTCCCCCTTTTCATCCCTTACACAACTAACACACAGATATTCTTAAGATGACAGTGTCACTGTTCAAAAATTATCACCTATTTTCTTACCTCTAGCATAAAATATAAACTTAGCTTGGCATTAAAAGTCCCCCCCTGCCCCGCCATAGTTTGATTTCCACCTACTGTTCTAGGCTTATTCTTACTATTTTCCTTTACATACAGTATTATGCTTTCCAGCCAAAATGAATGACTAATTCTTACAAACAGTTGATAATCTTTATCTTGTCCTTGTGTCTTTGTATAGGTTATGCCCTATACTGCTGCGTATGTGGATAAATGTTTAACAACAGGAAAAAAGAAGTACACCCAGCACATTTTAAAGTTTAATCTGTTAATATCTTTTCATCTCTTTATTAAGCCTATTCAACCTAAAAAATAAAACAATAAACTGAGCCCTGATTTGGAGCTTGCCAATTTTTAGGTTTAAATGCCCACACTGAAAACTTAACAACTGCTTCCAGAGAGCCAGCTCCCCACACATTGCAGCACCTGAAATGCATTCTTTCCTCATTTTTCCTTTTTAGAATTGACTTCAGGCCCAGGGGCTGCATCTAGAGGAAGACTTTCTGTCAACCTGCCATAGGTCTTCTTGTCTTAAAATTATTTTTCATTTGTTTATCTGTATATTTGGGTTGCCATGGCCAAAAAAATGTATTTATGTATATGTTGTATTCTCTAAAGAATACTTTCATGGATGACTTGTTCCCCCTCTATCGTAGAGATTGTCTTGTTTTTGAATTTGTGTTCCCAAATCTGTGCATAGTATCTTGCACAGAGTTGGTGCCTAATAAATATTGGCTGAATTGATTCAAAGCCTTGCAGCAGAATCTCTAGGTCAAAGGGTATGGACATTGTAGTCACCTTATTTGCATACTTCCTAATCAATTTCCAGAATTGTTGTACCACTTCACAATCTTTACCAACAATGCATTAAATAATATTTCAATGGTTACAAAACAGTTTCATAGCCAATTCTTACCAGGATGCAGCAGACAGAAGACTGCTCTTGGAATTGGAAGATGTAAGTTCAAATTCTGACTTTCCCACTTTTCTCCTGTCATCCCTCCATTCCTAGAGGTTCACCATATTGATGCTGCATTTAGTGCAGACAACCATTAAACTTTAGTTCTGCTGAAATTCTGCACATCTGAACTCAAGGGAGCCACCAGGCTTAGCCTCCTCATCATCAGGGACGATAGGCGTGAGCTGTAACACCAAGCCTTTCCTTATTACGGCTGCTGTTAACGAACCTCAAAGCAGCTTTCTGTCTGATGTATGCAGTGACTTTTAGACAACGATGCATTTGTCATTGCTTGGGTGGGCGCATATGGGTGTACAAGGGGGAGGGAGTGGAGTGGTGTTCTCCTAAATTTTCAGATGTCACAGTTGCCTGGAGGAGAAGTGGGATTTAGAGAGTAGATGAGGCCACTCCCATGGGGAAACATTGTGTTCATGATTGTGTGCTTCTGTAGACGTATGTGTATATGTGTATGTCTGTACATACCAAAAAGGAGCTGAGAAAGATGTCCAGTAGTTGAAACCTTTGTTGAGCTATAAAGAGGTAAAGCTGGATCAACAAGGGAGATAATTTTAATTTAAAAATTTATTTATTAATAATAATTTAATTTAATTCACTGTAGAACAGCTGAGGTGGATGTTTGATGGATCCAATTTGCCTTGGAGCTGCACTTGCGAGCAAAATTGGGAAGCTGATGAAGTCACTTAAAACCCTTTCCACAGTGCTCCCTCCATCTTGATTTTCATTCAAAACTAATTTCACCTGGATAGAAGTATTTTAGTGAGAGGAGGTAATTCCATGTGGTATGATTTGACCTGACTACCTCTCTCTCTCTCCCGTTAGGAGTGCATGTGTATGTGTGTGTGTGTGTGTGTGTGTTCATGCCTGCCTACCCATTCAGGATTGCAGACAGTGTGGCAGAGATAAATTGTCTGACTTTTGAGTGGTGAAGATAACAGAAGAGGACAGTCAAGCTGAGCCTCCAGTGTTTTAAAAGCGCTGTCTTCCTCTGGGAGGAGTGGGTTTTTTAGGGGAAGAGATTGAGATCTGGAATCTGAGAGATGATTTAGGTTTGGCATAGTAATTGAACAGGCAGGTTGCTTTATCACACTTAAAAATATTGATTCCCTGAATACTGTGACCTCCTTTCTAAGGAACCACCAGTTGGAATTACTTGGGGGTTGGGGAAAAAAACCGTGGTATGCTATTTCCCCTTGTTTGTGGGGCCCTCCTGCCTTCTGGTGCAGAAGGTGGGTCCCAGTTATAGGTTCTGGAGGGTGCAAGTCAGTAGACCAGTTTTCCAATATCTACTTAATATTGATTTGTTAGTAAGAACACTGCTCTATAGATTGATTTATGCATTTTGGACCACTTTCCCCCAAAGAACTAAAACAGTTTTCATTCATTATCCATATAACTGTGGATATTGTGGATAATGTGGAATATAATTGGCTACCTATGGGGTTGTTTCCAGTGTGGTTCAGAGTTTAGGTCAACGGACTAATAATAAGAACAACTCATATCCACAGCACTTTCCTCACAGTATCCCTTAGGTAAAAGAAGTATTTATATTTATATATATATATATATATATATATATATATATATATATACATATATATATATGTATATATATATGTATGTATATATATGTGTGTGTACGTATGTATACATATGTGTGTGTGTGTATATATATATGTATGTATGTATATATTAAAAGGTGAAATGATTGGCCAATAAACACATTACTAGTGTCAGAGCCAGGAGCCAGGATCTGAATCCTAGCTTCCTAACTACAATTCCTAGGTTTTTTCTATGGCAGAATACTAGCTGTATAATAAAAGGTGACAGTTTTATAGCTCCTTAGATTTACAAAGCAATTTGCACAATTATTTTATTTTGTATTTAACTCTCAGAAGACCCATCTAAGGTAGAGTATATTTGTCTGAACTCTGTGTTCCTCAGTGTGGGAAACACACCCTGCACTAAAGCAGAATGGAAATTTGTCTATAACATGGAGTTCTGGTGGAAGTGTAACTGTCTTCATTTTAGAGAAGACTGAATTTGGGGGAAATAAAATTACTTTCCTATTGGCTCCAGGATCAAATACAAAATCCTTTGGTTGACTTTTAAAATGCTCCATAACCTGCCACGCTCCCACCTTCACATTCTTCTTTTCCCTCATTCCCCTCCACTTTGCTCTACCATTCAGTGACACAGTGTAAGGCACAGTCTCCCGATTCTGGGCATTTTCTTAAAGTTCCACCTTCTTCAACAATGGGCTTTAACCTTTCTGATCTCTCTTCATCCTCCTGCCTTTCTGCTGTGGATTTTGTTGTTCAGTCTTTCAGTGCTGTCTGACTCTTAGTGACTGCATTGATCACTGCACACCATGCCCTTCTATCCTCTACTTTCTCTCAAGTTCTGCTCAAGCTTTTATTGGTTATTTCTATGACGCTAGCTATCTGTCTCATCCTTTGCCATCTCCTTTTCCTTTTTCCTTCAATCTTTTCCCACATCAGTCTCTTTTCCAGGGAGTCTCGTCTTCTCATCATGTGGCCAAAGTAAGTTTCGGCTTCAGTGTTTGACCGTCCAGTCAATAGCCTGAGTGAGTTTCTTTATGGAATGATTTGATCTCCTTGCTCTCCGAGGGACTCTCAAAACTCTTCTCTGGCACCACATTTTGAAAGCATCAATTCTCCAGCACTCAGCTTTCCTTATAGTCCAACTGTCACAGCCATACATTGCTACTGGAAAAACCATAGCTTTGACTATATAGACCTTCGTTAGCAAAGCAACGCCTCTGCTTTTTAGTATGCTGTCCAGATTTGCCATAGCTTTTCTTCCAAGGAACAAGCGTCTTTTAATTTCATGGCTGCAGTTGCCGCCTGCAGTGATCTTTGAGCACAAGAATATAAAATCTGACTCGGTTTCCATTGATTATCTCCAATTTACTCTCAGTCTTTCTTATTTGTATGTGTTTGCTTTCACGTTGTATCTCCCATTAGGTTGTTAGCTCTTTGAGAGCGGGGCCAGTTTTTATTTTTTGTTTATATTTCTTTGAATCTCCAGTGCTTAACCTGGGGTCCAGTACGTAGTGGCTGTTGTCCTTTATTTTCAAAGCGGACCAAAGTGACATCACCATGATTAAGTGAAGTTTCAGTATGTCTGACTGTGGCTGATCAGATTGATATGAGCTTGGAATGCTTTATCACAGGTTGGGCATAGATAGTTTGCATGAATTTTTGGGGTAGATACTCCAAATTTAGGCATCTTAGTATGTGGTAGAGATTTAATAAATGATAATTGACCAACTGACTGGCTTACCATTATGCAACTGGTTAAGAGAAAGAACTGGAATTTGAACTGAGAACTTGTGACTAAAATTCCAGCATTCTTTTTTAGTCAATCAACAAACATTTATTAAGCACCTACTATGTGCCAAGCTAAGCACTGAGAATACAAAGCAAAGCAAAACAAAGAACAGTCTCTGTTCTTAGGGGGCTCCACTCCAGAATTATGGGGGATCAGGAAAGGCTTCTTATGGCAGGAAGCATTTTAGCTAGAACTTAAAGGAAACAAAGAGACAGAGGCAAGAGAGGAGAACTTTCCAGGCGTGAGGGACAACCAGTGAAAATGCCCAGTGCTGGGAGATGCGATGTTACCTTTCTGGGAATTTTTTTCTCCTTTGTTTTAAAATTAGTGCCTCGGTTACCAAGCTAATCACTCAATTGTCTTGTGGCATCTTAAGATTCAGAGCTGGGAGAGACCTTAGGGTGGTCTTGTTTGACCCCCTCATTTTATAGAGGGCATGACCAAGGCTCAGAGAGGGGATGTGACTTTCTCAACAGCATGCACCTAGTAAGAAGGGAATCTAGTATCTGAAGACTTGTACTCTTTCTCTAGCATATTATGTTGCTTCTGAGTATGGGCAGAGATCAGTGTGGGTTGGGGTGGTCAGGAAAGCCTTTATGGGGGAGATGGGCCCTACCACTTACTCCGTGTGACCCTGGTCAAGTCACTTGACATTTGGGTGTCTCAGTTTTCTCATTTATTAAAAGGAGGGAGTTGGATTAGATGACCTCTAAGATCTCTTCCAGTTCAAATTGTATAATTTTGTGTAGACAGAATAATAATATACAAACCCAACACATTAAAAATAATAATAAATGATAAAATAAATAAAATAATAATAGCAATAAATAACAATAAATGAACAACAAAACCGAACAGTACTGGTAGGATCTAAGTTGGAAGAGAAGAGGCTACTTGCTGGGGAAGGTAGGCAGCATGAGCCCAAGTACAGAGCTGGATGCACAGTGAGTAGATGAAAAAATGTTTTTTGGAGGCAACCATGGTGAAGTGAGCTGCCCAGAGTCACACAGGTGGTAAGTGTCTGACGCTGGATTTGAACTTCCTTACCCCAGGGTTGACACTCTATCTGTTGTACCTCGTGGCTGCCCTATGAGTAGACAGATTTTTAACTGTATCCTTGACTTCATTTGTGTTAGCAGCTACCATCGAGGAACTTCCTCTACCAATGTTCTTTACACTTTCTTTGCTTTTATAATATTAGAGCGTTGTCTGGGGCCATCAAGAGATTTAGAGATTTGCTCAGGGTCACTTAGTTCTGTATTTGTCTTCCTGACTTGAGACCAGCTCTTTACCCTCATCTCTGTCATGTTTCTCCTCGAGTAGATAATATGGTATAAGCTCATTCTGAGGAGTCTGCAGAGAACTCAGACCCTTATCAGTTAGAGCTGTCCAACAGTGAAAAAGGCAGCGGAGACTGGGCAACCACCTGTTAGAGATATTGTTGAGAAGATTTTTGCTTCAGAAGGGGCTAGACTAGACCACTAAGATCTCTTCCCACTCTGGGATTCTTTGGTCCTGTGAATTGCTGGTGCTCCCATCTAAAACAATCAGTCCTGGATCCTAGAGCTCTCCTGATTTCCAAGCCTATGGGCTCTCATCTAGACTACCTTAGACAAAAAAAAAAATGCAGGTTTAGGTTGTCACAAGTGCCAGTTCTTTGGAGGGCTTGTAGCTGGACAGCAACAATGTCTGTGTTCTGTAGGGATGATGAGTTGCACCTCTAGTCACTCCAGGAAAGCTCATGGGAAAACAGAAGCATGGGATAAGGTTTGCCCTTAAAAGTCACAGAGGTAATTGAGATACATTCCAGCAGTTTGAGTACCCAGTGGAGATGCAGTGCCCTGATTAGAACTGAAGTCCTTACAGAACTGATTGTGTCTTCTAGAAATCAAACTGTGTTTCAGCCCTTTTATCAGCACTTGGCGAGCTGAAATATTATTTACCCAGCTTAGGCATGATTTGTGACTGGTTTGCTGCAGGGTGAAGTGACTTTCGCCAGGATTCCAAGGGCGGCTTTTCATGGCGGACACGTTCCGCTAAGGGGACCTTAATTATTGGCATTCGGTAAATATTTGCTGAATGGAGACATGGGTTAATTATGATGTTAGCCTTCATTTGCATAGCGCCTTGTGACCCTTTCATCATTATGACTTCACAAGAATCTTACGAATCTTGTTCTCGTTCGACAGATGCAGAAACGGAGACTCCAAAATGTGAGGTGACTAGCCCTGATTCACAAGAGTAGGGGCAAGGGTTGGGATTTGAACTCAGGGCTCCCATTCTGTATTTAGTGTTCTTCCCAATATACCAAACTCTTCATATAAAGAAGAGTTTTTGGGAGGTTCAAGGTCATATAATTCATTCCATTTCTCTACTGTTTTACAAGAGCTTTGTGTGGTAGGTGCTACTCATGTTTAAATGGAAAGAATGCTGCTTATACCACTTGGCTTACAGGGCTTTATAAATAATTTTCATATCCATCATCTCATTTAAGTCTCACGAGAACCCTGGGGGTAGGTGTGCACATATCATCATCCTCATTTTGCAGAGGAGAAAACTAAGGCCTGAAGAGAGTGTGACTTGCCCAAACCAAGGCTATGCAGTAGTAAATAGCAGAACTGGAAATTGAGCCCAGCTTTCCTGACTTTAAATAGCATATTTTCCCCCTCATTTTCAAGCCATTGTAGAAAGAAACTTCCTTCCTTCTTTCCTTCCTTCCTTCTTGCTTACATGTGGAGTTAAGTGATTTTTCTAGGATCACACATCAAGTAAATGTCTGAGGCTGCATTTGAACTCAGGTCCTCCTTACCCTAGGGCCTGTACTCTATTCACTCTATTACTTAGCTGTCTTAGAAAGGATTTTTCTTCAGGTGGCATTTGGACTGAATGGCCTTTGAGATCTTACCCAAGTGTCAGATTCTGTGAATCTATACTTTGGGAACCTTTGGGGGAACATGATTAACACTTTCCCAGTGACCCTCAAAAAATCCTGAGGAATTTCAATCTTATCCCCTTTACTAACCAATAACCTGAAGGACTGTTTCTTTTTTTTTAGGTTTTGTCTTCCCAATATCCCTGGCCCCTATCCCTCTAAGATGGCATTTGAGCACTACCTCTGACACTCTTAGATTAGCCCTGCAACTATTTCCACCTTGTGGTCCATTTGACAGGATTGGATCCATAAGTGCAAGATCCAGAAAAGGACCTTAACTCTGATCAGTTTGAGTTCAGAAGTATTTTCAGCATGGTAGTCTAGAAAGCAGGGTTTCTTAAACTAGGATAGTGATAAATTTGGCAACAGTAGAAAGTTTTCTGAACTTGCAACAACGAAAAATTAATTAAAACTCAAACGTAATGAATCTGAGGTGTTTCTGGCAGTGCTTGCTCATTGCACATTGGTTGTGAACACAAAGCATTTGTGTTTCTGGCAGTGCTTGCTCATTGCTCATTGGTTGTGAACACAAAGCATGGACACTTTGCACTGTGCATGCCCTCAGGTCAGGCAATGCCAATGAATGCTGCTGAACGGGGAAAAGGGATTGTGAGCAGAAAAAGTTTAAGAAGTCCTGGTCTAGATTTGGGATCCATAACCATGTAAATATTCAGGACAGAGCAGAGCTTGACTTCTGGAGTAAACAAATTGCATAATATATTGAATTAATAGTGATGGATAGAAAATAGAATCCTAGAAGAAGTGGCTTGTCCTTTCAGATATCAAGAAAGGAAAATAAATGTCCCCCAAACTCCTTTTTGGTGGTCTTTGGTGGGTGAGGAGAGAGGGAATAGTTTTCACTACAGTGAAATAATAATACAGAGGTGACATTCTCAGCTCTAGGTGTAACTAGAAAACCAGGTCATCGATGGCTATTACGTTCAGTGGCAGCTCAGAGCTGATCCCTGACTCCCTCTTGCTACCCACAGATAGACTTGGGCATCCCAAGGAGATTCTACTCTTCTGAGAACCCAGAATGTCATAGGCCTATCCGATCATAACTCAGAGCTAGAAGATGACCCATATCTCCCATGGGCGAGTGGTTGAGGCTTTAAACTTATCTATACTGGCCAAAGTTTTAGTCACTAAGGTTTTTGAAAGCAGGGAACATGTCTTACTTTAAATGTGATGTTTGCACCAGCAAGGAGAATGAAAATAAAGTGAGTAGGTTGGTCTATATGATTTTTGTAAAGCTGATTCCAACTGTAATGAGTTCTTTAATCTTGTATTTTGCTCCAAAATTTCTCTATCCATTTTCTTGAGGGTGTTCTACACTGTCAGATCGTGAGCGGTGACCAGCATTTATGATGTCTGTCATTATACTTCAAGCGCAAAATTGTTCCAGGCCTAAATTATTTCAGGAAACTCTGGTATAAAGCCTTCTACATCTCTCACATCTGTTTCCTTCTTCCCACTCAGATGACCACACTAATATGGGCCCTCATTACTTCTCACCTCAACTATTTCAAGAGTTTTCTAATTGGCCTCCCCTTATCCCATCTCTCTGGTTTCCAATCCACTCAGCTGCCAAAAACCTCTCCTAAAGTGTGGTTTGGCCATGTCAATCCCATGCTCAAAATTCTTTTGTGGCTTCCCATTAACTCCAGGATAAATGGCAATTTTTTTTTGCATGGCATTTAACACCCCTTGTAGTCAGGCTCCAACCCATTTGCTTTCCAGCTCAAATTTATGTTACTCTTCCTTCTACATTCTGTGTTCCAATCAACTTGGCTTATTTGCTGTTCCCTGTGCATGACCTCCCATCTCCTGTGTTAGTGCCTTTGCAGCCTGTCACTCATGCCTTGAACCTTTCTCTTCTCACCCCTGCCACTTGGAACCCTCTGGGAAGCTATCTTCAAGCCTCCTTCCTGGAAAAGGTTTTTTTTTCTGATTCCCCTTGTAGTTGGTGCAGCCCTACTTAAATTTTTCTTTTTATTTATTTTGTATTTACTCACTATATACGTGTTGTTCCCTCCGTGCTAGAATGCAAACTCCTTCAGAATAAGGATTCTCTCATTTCTGCGTCAGGCAGAACCTGGAACCTGGAACAGAGCAGGTGCTTACTTAATGTTTACTGAACTGTACCTTATGGATTTTCATAATGGATCACAACACATTAGGAGTGTAAAAAGATGTCCGAGATACTCTAGCCCAAACCAGGGGTATTCTGAGAATCAGAATTGGGATTGAAATCTTAGTATTCTAAACTGGATAATCTAAGGTTTTTCTCACTGTGCAATAGCTGCTTTAGAGTTTTACTTTCCTGGCAAAGGGAGGGAAAAGAAAAAAAAACCCTCAAAACCTTGGACTGTATTTTAATCAGGTTTTACTTCCATAAAAATTGTTTTCACCAGCAAATGACAGGATCGAAGCCTTTCTGGGGATTTTAATTTGTTTGATACATAATGCTGCACCATCTGAGGTGTCAGTTGGAATGAAAGATAAACTCTAATTTCTTCAGGACTATGAAGGCTGGAGTGATGTTAATTAGGGGTGATTATCTTCTTTTGGTTTTTCTGAATAACTTCACTGTGCTCCTGTTCACATTCTTACATGGAACGAGCTCAATTACTGTTGGAAACATATTTTCTCCCCTAGCTAACGTTCTGCTTGGTTGTATTAGGAATCATTCTCCTACTGAGGGACTCCTCAATTCCATCTCGGTTATGAGGTGAACAACTGATGCCTCTGGAGTAGGTTACCTTGAATAGAAGTCTTAACTTTCTCATTCTCCTGCAGATTTAAAAGTTTGTTTTCCCTATCTTTCTTCTTTTTATACTTTCTCCTTGTAAGGGGGCATGCTCTCCTGCTTTAATTATGCTATCT
This sequence comes from Potorous gilbertii, assembly GCA_028658325.1. Taxonomy (NCBI): domain Eukaryota; kingdom Metazoa; phylum Chordata; class Mammalia; order Diprotodontia; family Potoroidae; genus Potorous; species Potorous gilbertii. The sequence goes on from CM053772.1 coordinate 221,720,797, forward strand.
ATTGGGTGGTATAACCTCTAAGAGAATACTGAGATCCTAAAGAAAGAGGAGTTCCTACCAGCTTGGTTATTAAGAAAGTTTATTAGGGTTAATTAGGTTAATTGGGTTGTTTAAGGGAGTTTGCTCACAAGAGGCCAGTTGTTTGGGTCTGGGTTGGCAGCAAGACAAAATAAAATCATGGATCCCTGAGCCAGCCCCAGGCCAGGCCAGCATGGATGTTTCTGGATGGCCTGGAGTCATGTGCAAGTTTTCCTCTGGGATAGTTGGAGCTTTTTTGGCTCTTTACATTTATTCAAGGTAATTTCCATTTTCTCCAGACTCATAGGTCATATTTCCATTCTGGCTTACTTCCCATCCACTCCTCCTATCTCTCCTCCTTTTTCCTTAACATCTAGTAGAGTAGATTTTGGCTCAAGGAGATCTGAGTTCAACTCCTGCCTCTTTCACTTATTCCATGACTGCAGGGAAGTGAATTGACCATTCTGTGGTGCCACTTTCTCATCTATACCACCGAACTTAAGATATCTGTGAGGGTGAAATGAAAAGAAAAAGTAAATAAAATGTTTACCAAGCTCCAAAATGCTGGTGGTATATCATCACCATGACTTAGTTCTTCTTGTTCCTATTCAATTCAGCCATCTCTTTTTTGAAGAGTCTGTTGGGTATGGAATAAATACTCTGTTCAGCCACTGCAGTAATATAAAGTTAAAATAGAACACTTCAGTGACCTCATGGAGCGTGTGATTTAGTAGGAGAATAAGACGTAGAACACTGCTACACAGTCATGCTCTGTATGTGCAATATAAAGTATGATGTGAAGTTTAAAGGGCAAGATCCTAATTCATAGGAATGGAGTAGGGGATGATCAGGGAAGGTTTCCTGGAGGTGGCAGCATCTGAATTGGGCTTTAAAGGCTTAAAAGGATTTCAACAGGTGAATACAGGGCATTTCTGGTGTGGAGAATGGGCCACTAGGTGGCACAGTGGATAGATAGAGTGCTGGGTATGGAGTCTTTTTTGTGAGTTCCAATCCAGCTTAAGACACTCAACTGTGACTTTCGGTAAGTCACTTAACCCTGTTTGCCTCAGTTTCCTTATCTGTAAAATGAGCCAGAGAAGGGAATGGCAAATCACTTCGGTATCTTTGCCAAGAAAACCCCAAGTGGGGTCCAGGAGAGACAGGCATGACTTAAAAATAAATCAACAGCTATTAATAAGGGGACAGAAACAAGATGATTATGTCTAAGAGACAGAATAGGCCAGTTTTACTGAACAGTATTGGGTACGTTCAAAGTGCTAGATCAGGTGCTGGACATGCAAAGATGCTCCCCCTCCCTCAGTGCATTGATATATGTCAAGCTCTTGCAAATCTTTAACTGTTTTATGCATTTAACATATCATCATCATCATCATCATCATCACTATAACTCACATTTCTATAGTGCTCCAGAGTTGACAGTGTTTTTCTCTGACTCATCTTATGAGATAGGCAGGAAAGATAGAAAAATATGACATCCATTTTATAGATAGTGAAACTGAGGCTCAGATAATTTAAATTTACTCAGAAATGCCAGAGCCAAGACTTGAATCCATGTCTTCTTGCTTGAAGTTGAGTGACCTTTCAGCTGAGGTTCAGAAAGCCTGATTTGCAGAAATCGGATTAATATTCTGGTCCCTTGATCTGAAGTCCCCAACTCTCTCCCGCTATAGCATGGCTACTTGCTCTCAGCCTCCAATCACTCTCCTGAAGTCCTGTTATGATGAGTCAGATTCCCAGGCACCACAGGGCATGTCAGAGGCAGCCAGTCTATGCTCATTCGTTGTATTCTGGCATTGGAGAGAAGCACATCATGGAGGCTTAAGGTGCATCTCTAACAGACCTAGTTCTTGACCTTGGGCAGCTTGCAGGGGAAGCATGACATGGGCTAGATTGGCCGCCTGTGTTCCATTGAAAGAGTTTTGTCCTTTATTATGGATGTGCAAATAGGATAATACAGTTCATGTATTCAAGCTGTGGAGAAGATGAGATTTCTGTGGGAACGAACCAGACACATGAAGCTTGAGTGAACAATCTAGCAGTGACCTAGAAAGACTCACTCAAGACTAGTGGAGGATCTCAAATCTCTAGTTAAGGTTTTTCCATTTGCTTCTGAAATTCCTCTAGAAGTTGGTGGGCTTTTCGGGGATAGAAAGTTAGAAGAAGCACAGAGGGACCCAAACAGGTTCACATCTCCCAGTCCCAATTAACATAGATTTAAAAAAATGGTTGAATGATAAATAATGCTCTCTGGAACCTTTTGGGTGACTTTGGGCATAGTGTCATGAGTCTCAATTTTCCTGTTCATTCATTGAATTTACTTGGATCAGGGTCTCTGGGTTCAGGTCTTGGCTCTTAACAATTGATGTCTGAATTATCTTGGCCATTGTGGGTGTTCAGGCTGGGTGCTTCAAGGTCAACTTTGAGTTGTTGTCTTCTTTGACATTCCCAGCCAATCATTTTCTAGATAATGTAAATCTTTCTCTGAAGGATGTTCTACATATCTTCTACCGGGGACCTTTCTCCAAAACCACCTTAGTTCATCTCCTTTCAATTGGAATTTTGTTATACTCATACCAAAAGCTTCTGGAGCATTCTTCTGACCAGTTCTGGGTACTAATCATATTTTTAGGAAAGATATTGACAAGTTGGAATGTATCCAAATGAGAACAAATAACCGTATGAGAATCGTTTGAAAGAATCGGGATGTTTAGGCTGGAGAAGAAATCCCTGGGGAGGGGAAGGAGTCATGATAATTGTCTTTAAGTATTTGCTGGGCTGTCATGTGGAAAAAGAATTAAGCTTTTACTTTTGCTTAGACCCAGAGAGCAGAGCGAGGGGGCAATTTCCACTTGATATGAAGCAGAGCTCCTTAACAATTAGAACTATCCCCAAAACGGATCTTCCTGCTTAGAAGGGGGAGTGTGGAGACTAGGTTTCCACTCATGATGTTAATTAAGGATGTTGTTGCAGGAAATACTATCCAGATATCAGTCAGGTTAGATGCCCTCTGTGGTTCTTTCTCACTTTGCAATTTTGGTATTCTGTGACTGATGGAAGGAATTAGGTGTTTTTGCTCTCAGGTATTGTGCAGAAGGGAGAGATATGGGTGGCAGCGCTGGACTGTGAGTCAGGAGACCTGTGCTCCAGTCTCAGTTCTGCAACTAATCAGTTCTCTAATCCTGGGCAAATTCCCTCTGCTCTCCTTTATGCCTCAGAGGCATAATTTCCTAATCTGTAAAATGGTGATGCCATGCCTTACTCACAGGGTCACTATTAGAGAATAGTGAAATAAGGTAAGGAAAAATTTCTGTAACAGTAAGATGTTGTCTAATTATCAACTATTAGTATTAGCTATTTGCAGTCCTGTTATTTCCCAAGGTAGCAAGTGGGGAATGTATGTTAGCTGGTAGATGGAATAAGCCACAGTGGTGATAACTCTCATTTTTATAGCATTTTCAGGTTTTAAAGGTGAGGAAACTAAAGCAAGGAAAGTGAAATGATTTGATCCAGATTCCACAGATTGTAGCAGAGAGAAATGTTAGATAGACATTGATTGGTCTTGAAGTCAGGAAATTCAAATCCTTCCTTGGGAGATGTATGGTCTGTGTGACCTGGGGCAAATCATCTAACTTCTCAGTACCTCGGGCAGCTCTCTAGTAATAATAGCTGTCCATCTAGACCTTTTAGAGTTGTCAAGCACTTTATAAATAATATGTCCCTAATAAAAGCTACCATTTATATAAATCATCAGGGCTTACTAAGTGCATTACAAATATATGAACCTGGGAGGTAGGTGCTGTTATCATTCCTATTTTACAGATGAGGAAAATGGAGACAGACAGAGATCAAGTGACCTACCCAGTGTTACATAGCTGGGAAACGTCAGTGGTAGGATATGAACTCAGAACTTCCTAACTTTGGGACTCAATCGAATTCTTGTCCTATTATCCCACATTAGCTCCATACTTACTAATCATATATGATATAAAATCATATTGTCTTTTTCTTCTTGGCAGTTGCACGGATCGAAGTCATTTCTGTTTTTCCTTAGCTCAGTAAAACAGGCTTTAGGAATGATGGCTCTTCCCAGGTCCTCAAAGAAGGCTGGATGTATTTTGTTTAAACCCCTTGGATGGAAGACCTCCATCCTTCTCCTGACACCAAATCTCCCGTCTTCTGCCACTTGTCCAGTGCTTGTGGGCCTATATTCCCAGTGGTTCATCCATAGTAATGTGCCATTAGGACTGCAGGGGCTGGGTTTCTCTACTTGGATAGAGGTTGTATGTGTGTGTGGGGGGAGGGAGGTGTTTTGGGTTTTTTTTTTTATATTTTTATATCTTCAAACCTGCCACTGTTATTTACCTCTGAAATCATTCCCCGGATTTGTGTGTGGAGCTTCTAAAAACAGCCTCATATTTTCTGTTGACAAGAGCCTGCCTTGTTTGGTCTTAATGTTGTTCTTTTTGGAGTTGATTACATTCCGTCCTTGAACGTGATTTAGGGGGTTGCTCCCTGGCCACTGGAGGCTCTCACTGTTGCATATTAAGTACTCTAGGATCCAGTCAAGCCTGCCAAAGTCTTTTACAGGCCCGTGGGTTTCTTAAGGGAGATGAAAAGCCCTAAGTAGGTTACTGTTTTGATTGGGGTTTGGAGTAGGGCTCAATTGTCCTAGACCACCAAAGACCAAGTTTCAAAACACCCTTGAAAATCTGGAACTGCAGAAAGACCTGCTTTCCCACTCCAGTCTCTCCTTCTCTCTCTCCCCTCCTTCCATTTTATCCCCTGCCTCCCCCAGCTCTGTGACTCTAGTTTAAACGATTAAAGGAAATCCTTTTTAGGTAATTAAGAAGAGGTGGTTGCAGCCAAAACAGCATCCACCACCAATTTTATTCCCTCAGACATCGAGGAAAGGAAACTGATGGACAGTCAAAATGGAAGTCAGACATGGGACCTGAGAATCCCAGAGCTGATTGTGGGTTGGGCTGTTATGGAAATGATGCTACTGGTTGAGACAGGCCTGAAGAGTCTCAAGAGTCACTCACTGACCATTGCCACTGCTTCTCTGGGCCTGCTTACTGCCGAAGCAAGGTAGTCCAAGGCATTGGGTTTCAGGGACAAGAGTCAGAGTGGGTAGGCTGTCATTAAGGGCTACTTTGTTGTCTCACTTTCTGATAATGACAGTCATAAGAGCCCACTTTTGTATAGTGTTTTATGCTGTATATAATCCCACCTAGTCCTTAGAGCAACCCTGTGAAGTAGGGAGGGAAGGTAACATTATTATTCCTATTTCACAGATGAGGTGAATTGTCCAGGATAGAGCCTCTGCATCTGAACCCAGGTCTCTAACCACAGTGGTCTTGGCACTACCCAAGTGTCTCACTTAGGATCATAGGTCTGGAGATGGAGGAGACCTTTGAATTTATCTAGTCATAGAATTTTAGCTTCAGAGCTGGAAGGCCATTGAGCTGTGAGGTCATTAAGGTCAACTCTTCTTTTACAGATGAAGGAACTGAGACCTAGGGGGATTAAGTAACTGACAGGCATGGGATTTTCATTCACTTTCTCAGACTCTAGAACAAATGATTTATTTTTTAAAACATATCTCTTATAACCCTCTCATTTTAAAAAATGAGAACACAGAGACCCCATGACTTATTCAGACTGTGACTGATGAGAGCTAAGATTCGACCCCAGAAACTGAGATTCCCAAACCCATTCTATTCCTATGGTGATATGTGGCTTCTACTTAATGACAAAGGCTGGTACAATGAGTACCCTAGGATGATCAAAGAGAAAGAAATATATATACGTATATATACATCCTTTAATAGTTTCCTTGAAGCAATCTATGAGCTAGACAATGGAAGAATTCTTCCTGCCCCCCATTTTATAGATGGGGAACATGAAACTCAGAGAGATAAGGCCACTCATCCAAGGAAGTGGTGATGATGGCCCCAAGAATGTGACTGCAAATCTAGTGCTCTTTGGTGAAGTGAAGCCTTCTCTCAGCGTCAAATGGTACCTGATTAATTTGCCTCTGCCCATTTCCTTAGAAAGTCTTTCTACACCTCTAGGGTGAATTTCAATTTTCCTTAGAGGGTCCCATTAAATAATAACAATGATGTAATGGTAAAACTGGCATTTATACAGTGCTTTAAGTGTGCCCAAACTATTCAAACATATTATTTCATGTAATCTTTGCAACAACCTTGTGAGGTAGGTGCTTTAACATTGTCATCATTTTATGACTGAGGAAACTGAGGCAGACAAAGGTTAGGTGATTTGCCCAGTGGGTATCTGTCAGAGGCCAAATTTGAATTCAGGTCTTCGGACTCCAGGTTCAGCACAATGATGCCATCTCCCTTCTATTTTAGTACTTATTGATAGGCTTGTAGGATTCAGGGCTGAAAGGACTATGGACATCACCTCCTGCTCCTCCCTTATTTTAATGGAAGAGTAGATGAGGCTGAGAGAGTTGAAGCATCTGTCTCAAGATCACAAAGCTTGTGACCACAAATACAAGATTCAAACCCAACTCTTTGGATTACAAATCCAATGCCCTTTTTTGCCCTTGTGCTTTAAGGTTTGTAAATAGCTTTACCACCTGCTTTGTAAATTGTAAAGTGCTGTCCAAATGTTAGTGGTTCATTCTTCCTCCTTCTCCTTCCCCTCCTCCCCCTCTTCCTCCCTTCTCCTTTTTCTTCTTCTCCTCTTTCTCCTTTTTCTTCTTTGTCTCCTTCTTCTCCTCCTCCTCCTTATTCTTTTCCTTCTTTTTCTCCTTTTCTTCCTCCTTCTTCTTTTTCATCTTCTCCTTCTTGTCTTTCTTTTTCTTCTTCATCTCCTTCTCTTTCTTTTTCTTCTACTTCTCTTCATCTTCTTCTTGTCCTCCCTTTTCTTCTCCTCCTCCTTCTCTTTCTCTCCCTCCTCCCTTCCTCTTTCTCCTCACCTTCCTCTTCTTTTCCTCACAGCAGTTTTGTGATATTGATACTACAGATGTTTTCCTATTTACACACAAGGAAACTGAGACTCCAAACGGTTGGGTACCTTGCCTGTGGTCACAAAGTTACCAAATGTCAGAGACATCTCTCAACCCCAGGTCAGAGATATGATAATATCTCTACTATGATAATACACGATCTCTTTGTCTTGCTTCTTTGTTCTGGCCATGAAAGAGGAAGGAAGCCAACAACTCCATGGAGCTGAGTGGGCCTGGATAGATGGGACACAGGGTAGATGATGGGGCCCTAAATCTTGCCTGGAATTAGCAGAAGGCATGTACTGATAAACTTCTTTCTCTTGGTTGTGAAGAAAGGTGGGGAGAGGGGAGGGAGGTTGCTTCTCTTTTCCCTTTTAAGCTACTTTTGGCCCTGTGAAATAATGGGGAAACTCTTCTTTCCCAGGAAGCAGGAGAGCTCTGATCTGGTGTGGGCAAGTTAAGAAAACAATCTAACTGGTAGCCCAGGATAGGTTATTTTTGTTCAGAGGGCAGAGTTGAGCAGATCCCCTCACTGGGAGCTTTAGGCCCTGTGGAAGGTCCTTGAATTTGGCTCTAGGAGCTGAGCTGTTACTGTTTGGGCAACCAAGACTTTGGCTTGGGATGCTGAAATCAGGAGGCATTGTCAACATCCAAAGAGATTTGTCGGTGTAAACATAACAGAATTTAGCTCCTGGTTAGCAATGATCATTAGTTACAATAGGAAGTTGTTCAGGCATCATCACTCCAGGATGCTGTGAGTCTCAAAGGAGGCAATGCATGTAGAGTGCTTGGCAGACTTGAAAGGACAATGTAAATATAAGTATTAATATTGTTATGACTGATGTTAATAAAGCTGATAAAATGCTAATTATATAACATTTTATAGTTTACAGATTTTTTGCATAGTTTATCTATTTCAAGGCAGATAATACAAAGATTAGTCATGTTTTATGGACCAGATAGCTGGGGCTTAGAGATGGGTAGGCATGTGTGCATCAAATCCTTCCCTAAATTAATCCATCTCTTATGCAGTCACTTAAAGTGATTTTCCTAAAGCAGTTTCGATCATGTCATTCCCCTACTCAGTAAACACCAGTGCAATTATAAAGTGCTTTTTTTGGCATTTAGAGCTCCTCATAACCTAACCCTCCCTATTCTTCTAGGGTTCTCACACCTTCCTCCCAGACATGTGCTCTTCGATGCACCATTACTGGCCTCCTGGCTATTCTCTTTCTTGGCTCCTGGCAGTCTCTCTGCCTGACCCATGCCTGGAATGTGCTCTATCCTCTGCTATGACACTCACTTCCCTGGTTTTCTTTCAGTCCCAACCGAAGGCTTACTTTTTATGGGAAGGCTTCCCCAACCTCTTTATTTCCTATGTATCCTCTGTATAACTTTCTTTGTATATATTTGTTTGCAGGTTGTCTCCCCCATTAGATTGTGAGCTACTTGAGGGTAGGAAATGTCTTTTACCTCTTTTTGTATCTGTAGAGCTTAGCACAGTGCTTGGCACATGGGAGATGTTTAATAAATGTTGATCGATTGGTGAGAACTTACCTGAGCTCACAGTCAGTAAGAAATGGGACTTAAGCCTAGGTCTTTGGATTGTACCACTATACTATAGCAAGGTACCATAGTGGATAAAGCATGACACCTAGAGTTAGGAAGTCTCGAGTTCAGATTCAGATCTTTAGTAGCTATGTGACCGAGGAAGTCATTTAACCTTTGTTTACCTCAATTTCCTCATTGTTAATGAGGAATATATATGTATATATATATATATATATATATATACATATATATTACAATATATTATATAGTAATAGAACTCAGAGTTATTGCAAGGATCAAATGAGATTATATTTGTAAAGCATTTTGTAATTATCACACCTTGCATCCCCATCACACTGGAAGTGATTATAGCAGGAAGTTCATAATTAAATGATAAAAGATTAAGATTTACAGTAGGAGTTTTAACCATTTTTGTGTCAGTCTTGTGAAACCAATGGGACTTTTATCAGATTGTCTTTAAATGACTAAATTAAAATAGTAATATTACAAAGAAAACTAATTATACTGAGATATAGTTGTAAAAATTCTTTTAAATGTTCATAGTCCATAGTCTAAGAATCCCTGCTTTGCACTAATTGAAACTTTACCCCAAAACAAATCTAAATTTTATGAATGAACTAATCATCATAGACTATCATAATATATTGTTTTCCATAAAACCCCTTCAACAGTTCAACAGGTCAAGTATTATTTTTCTCTGCCCATTTTACAAAATAGGAATATGAAAGGATTTGATAGGAATATCCTAGGATCAGGACTCTGGATGCCAGACACACTGGCTCTGTGCTGCCCTATTGGAATCGAGCTCCTTCCTTTTGGAGAGATTTTTCTGAAGGTCAGCGACCTGAGCCGATGGACAAAAGGAATGCTGTTGTAACCAAACTCTGTGTCTCTACTGGGCAGACAGAGTCCTCTGGGAAGGAGTCCATGCAGCCAACTCATAGGACAAAAATTCAGCCCCCAAAAGAGATGAGTCTCTCTAAGGGAAGGATGCATTCTGGGCTCAGTGAATCTTTGTAATCAAGCAGATCAACACTTCTGTCCTTGGGGTGGAGAGCCAAGTCTGTGTCTCAGAAGCTGATCCACAAGCCACTGATGACGGAGTCGAGTTGTTCAGCTCATCATGGCTCCTATGGCGTTAGCACATTTGCACTCATTATCTTATTATTCTTTTGATCCTCCAGTAGTCCCTGTTTGGTGGGCAAATTGTTACCATCTCTGTTTTTTCCAGAGGAGAAGTCTAAGGTTTGGGGAGATGCAGTGATTTATATTGGTTGACATAGCAGGACTCAAAGTCAGATTTGTTTTTTTTTTTTACTCCAAATCCAATGCTTTTACCTCATGGAAGGCTTCATGGAGGAGGTGAGATGTACTAGAACTTAAAACTAGATAGGATTTCAATGGGTGCACTGAAGGACTTTCCAACACGAACAGAAAGATTTCTGGTCTTTTGGAGTCTGAAGAACTGGGTTCAAGTCTTGGTTATCAACCATTATACTAGGAATGATTATAGCAGGAAAGTCATGATTAAATTACACAGTGCAGCAATGACTATTTATAGCAGGACTTCTTAACTATTTTTGTGTCTTCATTGACTGTGATGAAACAAAGGCTATTAGAACTTAAATGAACTTTACCGGGTTACATGTCTAGAAGGTGGTAGGGCCAAGACTGAAAGCCTGGTCTTCTGTCTCCAGATTTGGTCTTCTTTCTACTGATGGACCAATGTGCCTTGGAGGCTCAGTTTCTTTATCTATAGAATGGGGATTATCATATTTGTACTTTTTCCCTAAAAGAGTCTTATGAACAAAGTGCTTTATAAATCTCTAAAGACCTTTGGAAGTGTGTGAACTATTGTATATATGAAGAAAGGAGGCAAAGTGGGCGTATAATAACATTTGACCTAAAGCGCCCAGTCTGTTTCTTCCCACCTCTACTCCAAGACAGCTATTATTGGGATTGTTCCTTCCAGGTCATGTTTCCTCTAATGTCTCATTATCGTGTGGTTCCTGAAATCTATTCCTGTAGGGATGAAGCTTTAGAAAAGTCTACCAACCCTGAGGACTTAGGGCAGGGGCTCTTAACCTTGAGTCTATAAGAAATTTTTTGGGGGGGAACTTTTTTTCAATATAACTGTTTTCCTTCTTAATCCTATATATTTTATTTTATGTACTCATAGGCTGTATCTGCTGGGTAAGGACCAGCTGTCTAAATGCAGAGAGGAATGATCACCAAAAGGTTGGCACCCAGGAGATGACATTTTTGGTCACTGCAACTCATGAAACTCTCTATTAACATTAAGTGGGATCTATTATCCTTCTGCTTTGGTAGCGGGCGTATCCATACCTATGATATCATGGCTTCTTTTAAGTATTTCATAAGATCATGTCTTCTGGGGCTAGAAGAAACCTTGGGAACATCTAATCCAAGTCCCTTATTTTATGTGAAGAAACTGGGGCTCATTTTTTGGGAAGTGATTTGCCCAGGACCATATTGAGCTGGTTCTGGAAGATGAATGTGGACAGTGCCATCTTCCCAGTTCTCCAAATAAATGTGAAAGAAGAAAATACTCCTGTTTTAAGGGATAATCCCCACTCCTGCTTTGGGTTTCTGCTTCCTAAGGACCCATGGCACCAAAAGGGACTTTATAAGCTCCAGAAAAATCTTTATTTATGGAGATGCATTAGATAGTCTGCAAAGCAACTAGACTTTATGAGGAAAGTGGAAGAAATAGTTAGCCCAAGCTAAATGACTTGGTGCAAAGACTGGTAAGCATCTGGAATAAGTTACATGGTCCTGAGGAGGCAATTGGAGCAAAGAGAATAAATGAATTCAAGAGACACAGTGATTTATTTCTGGGAAAGAAGGGATTGATGGGCCATAATTAAGGAACAGGAAGTGTGGATTAAGATGCTTTTAGGAAAAGGGCCAGGGTGGAGGGCCTGATAGAATTTTCCTGGCTCTTCCTTTTGCTTCTTGTCCCTTCCCCTTCCATTGCCAGGACTGGATGCCAAGAGGTTAAAGGAAGCCTAGGCTCAAAATCAAAGCTTGACAGCAAGCCATTGGTGGCTTTGTCATGGACATGATTGTGTCCCTTCATTTCAGCCAAGAACAATATACTTTGCTTTGATATCCTTGAAAATAAAATACACCAACCCAACAAAGTCTACATACATGAGGTAAATAGTGATTTGGGGGATTTTGAGTTCCTTTTCAGAAGCAATCCCTTTGGATGGGAATATCCTGTGTTCCGTATTCTAAAATCTTTAACAACTATGGAATTACAAATTTTGTTATCAGGATTCTTCCAGATCTAATGCTCTAAGTTCTGGGGTTCACTGTAGCTCTGCTCTTCTATGATGAAAGAGGCCTTCCAGATTTGACAATCTATTTTCAGCATCTCAAGGTCCATTATAGGTCTAAATTTCTATGCTCTAAGATCTTTCAAATTCTCTTGTTCTACATTTTGTGCTTCTAAGGTTCTTTCTGTCCCTAAGAGATTACAATTTTAATGTGTTTGGGTTGATTTTGAACAATCACTCAGTAAGTCTCTGCTCTGCATGTCTCTATATTCTGTCTTTTCACAGAAGACCATTTCTCTTTCAATGCTAAATCACATGATTTAAGTGCTCTTGAGAAGCAAGCACAAAACAAGGAACTCAATAGAAGTCCTGAAGGGGTCCTAGGAAGAAGTAGGACTCAGACTACACTTTGAAGAATGGTGCCCTGGGGAAATGATCAGCATGTCACAGAACTGAGATCACTGGACTTGAAGACAACCTGCACTTGAGTTCAAATTCTGACTTTGCCACTGATTGTCTGTGAGACTTTGGATGAATCATTCCATGTGCCTCCATTTCCACATTTGTGAAATGGAAAATGGAGGCAGAGGGAGAATTGTAACTGTCCTATTTCATACGATTGTGAGAATCCAATGGGATAATACATGTTCAAATGCTTTCTGGATCCTAAAGAGTTATAGAAATACATCCATTTGGGAATAACTTGGACGAGATGCCCTCAAAGGTCCCTTTGGTTCTCAGCCACTCCAGTATGATTCTATGGGTCAAAGGAAGTGACTTGCCCATTGTTTCACCAACATGCAGCAGAGTCAGAATCTGAACCCAGAGCCTAGCACAGTGTAGGTGCTAAATCAATGCTTATTTATTTCTTGATTAGTTGAACGCAAGTCATTTCTGGTACTCCAAATCCAAAGTTCTGTCCATTAGACTAGGAGCTTCTTGAACAGACTGTTTTTCATGGTTCTTTGCATTCTTTGTGATTAGCACTTAGGTGGAACCTGGAATCAATAAGAACTGAGATCAAATTTGGCCTCAGACACTTGCTAGCTGTGTGACTCTGGGCCGGTCACTTAACCTCTGATTGGATATTTCCTATAAAGAGGGTAATAACACCTATCTTCCAGGGTTGTTCTAAGGAGCAACTGAAATGATATTTGTCAGGCACTTAACACAATTCCTGACACCTGGTAGGTGCCTAATAAATACCAATTTCTTTCCTTCCTTAGTGCAGTGTCTTGAACACACGAGGTGCTTAATAAATGCTTTTTGACTTGACTTACGCCTCACTGCCTATTATGCTATATAACGAATGTAAGCAATATTTCCGTGTACATTCATCACAATGTTCCAAAGTGTGCATCTAATTTTTAATGCCACAAAAGATTAAGTCTGGGTTACAAATAACCAATGTACTCACGAATAGACCAATTTTGGTTTACTTCTAACAACACAAATGCTATGCTTTCATGATGATAAATACAACCATATGAATATCACTGTGGCACATTTGTGTATCTACAGGTCATTTTGTAGGTCTTGGTACTTCCCTTGATCTTTTCCCACATGTTCCATGTTCCATAACTGGTTCTATTTTTTTAAACTTTCTTACCCTTTTGGTAGGCCAAAATCGTCTTCCTTCCTTCCTTCCTTTTTCTCTTTCTTTCTTTCTTTCTTTCTTTTCTTCCTTCTTTTTTCCTTCCTTCCTTCTTTCCTTCCTTCTTTCCCTCTTGCCTTCTTTCCTTTCTTTTCTTCCTTCCTTCTTTCCTTCCTTCCTTCCTTCTTTCCATCTTCCCTTCCTCTTTCCCTCCTCTTTCTTTTTCCTTCTTTTCTGCCTTGCTCCTTCATCACCTGGACTCAATTCATTAAGTCAATTAGTCAATCCGTAAGCATTTATTAAGTGCCTCCTGTGTATCAGGCACTGTCTACTCCAAATTAGACACTGAAGGCACAAAGATAATAAAAGAAACTATGTCTGTCCTTAAGGAATTTACATTCTGTAGTGGTAGACAAGTACCCATATATGAATATACAATATAAGTGGTCATTTGGGGTGAAGAGAGGAGAGGAAGCAAGAGCTGGGAGGGGATATCAGAAAAGGCCTCATGTAGAAGGTGATATCGCTGCTGACCTTGGAGGGAAGGTAGGGATTCTGAGAACTGGCATCAGCAGACAATGGGATCCACCTGTGCAAAGACAGTCACAGAGACACGTGAGGGAGTGTCCTTTGTGGAGATCATCAGGGGAGCCAGTTTTGACTGATATGTATGAGGAGGAGTAGCGCTTTAGAAGTAGTGCTGGCAAGGTGTGATGGAGCAGTGCAACAATCATTTTTAAGCACCTACTGTATACCACACACTGGGCTATGTTCTGTGGTTACAAAGAAAGGCAGAAACAGACCCTGTCCCAAGGAGGGGGCTCACAGTATAACAGAAGCAGCAACATACAAATAACAGTTTACAAACAGATTTCATATGGTATAAATTGGGGATAATCTGCAGAGGGAGGGGCCCTGGAAAGGCCTCCTGTAAAAGGCAGGTTTAGATGGGACTTACAGAAAGCCAGGGAAGTCAGGAGCAGGCTTTGTACGTGCACCTAGCAGTACTAGGGAGACAATGGAGTTCATAAGGTAGGGGAGTGACATGGTCAAGCTAGGAATATCCCTTTAGCAGCTGGGTAGAGGTTGGATTGGGGCAGAGGGAGATATCTGAGACCCAGAGAGCAATTAGGAGGCTATTGCAACAGTCCAGGTGAGAGGTGATAAGAAAATAAAACTGTTGAATCACACATGATTATCTGTACATGCATCATCAGGGTTTAATGATACTTGGAATAAAAAGAGATTATTGCTTTGAAGAGAAAATGAAGCTGTGGGTTTATGCACTGTGAAATGCACGTGGATTTAAAACCTGAGGGACTTTGGTCAATGGCATTCATTTTATAGATATAGAAACTGAAACGGACCTAGGGGAAGGGGTAAAAGACTTGACAGGAACAGAAGCCATCAGTGGTAGAGAAAGAATTTGAACCCGGTCATCTGATTCCATTCCCAGGGCTTTTTCCATTGCAAGATGCTACATCTCAACTAGAGGCATCAAACTTTGCATCTTGTCCATGCACAATTATTTACTAATAATGTGAAGCCCCAAAGTGAAGGATTTCCTTATATCCCAAGGTCTACTTCAATTCTCTCTTGTCTTGTTCCATACTTAGTAGGCGAGGTAGATCAAGTTGAAAATATGAGTGTTGATCACCAAGGTCTTAATTGGAACCTAGTTCTTTTGACTTGGTTCCAATATTTAATACTCTTTGCCATAGCACCACACTGCACAGTGGAGTTTGGAGAATCGTGTATCTCAGCTGGTCTTTGATCCTCCTTCAGCACCCAGCACAATGGTTCATGGTGGGTGCTTAGTAATCATTTCTTGAATTGATTTGAAATTGAATTGAATACCGTTTTTGTTGGAATTCCTTTATGGATGGAAGGCAGGGTGGGTGGGGAGATATTAGTGAAAGCACCAAGGAGAAGGTGCCCTGGCATTAGAATGGAGATTGACTGTTTAATGCCCAGATAAGAATGATGATGATGATAAGAAACTTAATTTGAAAGTCAATTAAATATGTTAAGTTGGGCTACTATGCCGCAACATTCATGTATACTAATAAATTTGCATTTATGCAGTTTGTTCATGATTTCATTGGATATTAATGAAAATTTGAGTCTATCAAGGGAAGCTCAGAATTTTTGTATTGGAGGGCTTTGTAAATCATTTTATCCAATAGGACCTAATGTAAGTGATTAAGAATTACATCCTGTAAATGGATGTTTTGTCTTGAATGTTTTTGTTTTTATTGTTTTTGTCTTTAATGTTTCTGTGTAATGAAATCCATTATCTGGTTTTCAGCATAATATGTACCAAAAGAAATTATTGCAATAAAGAAACAATGCAGTGCATGTGCCCAAACATCCCTTTAAAATATAATTAAAAACATTTCTTCAACACCCGTGTTGAGCTTGGGTTGTCTGCTTAACAATAACAGCCTCATGAAACAAAATGAGAGAAAAAAAATGTGTTCCTCTTAGCGGGAGGACTGAGGGATATTGACACGTTTTATAGATTTCCTATTGTGAGTCTGTCCCTTTACGGTCTGATTCAGCCTCAGAGAAAGTCCCAGAAAGTAAACAAACCATTTGAATGCAGGCTTTCCCTGATATCATGAGATAATGTGTCGGGGTCCCACTGGGCCTTATAAAAGACATGAAGGACTAACGGAGCTGTATAAAAATAGAGGGACAACTGCTCTCCATCTCTCTGGCAGGTTTCCATTTCCTCAGGTAGAACTGGGTATTGCAAGGGCATAGGATGCAGATGGTTTAAGGCTGGACTTTGATACTGACTAGGCTTGTAGGTAACTTGTTTTCTCACTTTGGACTCAATTTTTCTCATCTGTAAAACAGGCTAATGATATCTAGATCTCTTATCTCCAGAAGGGAATTGTGAGAAAAGAACTACTAAGGGACATTTCAATGCAAAAAAGTCTTTCATTTTTCAAAAATTTTAAATTATTTATTTATTATTTAATATTCATTTTTGTCTTGACTTTTTCAGTAACTCTCCAGATTCACTGCACACAGTAGGTACTTAGTAAATGCTCTTTTGAATTGAACTGAAAGCCTGGTATAAGCAATAACATGCCATAAAAATGAGAGTTATTATAGCTATGGAACTTGATGTAGAATCAGGCCAGCTCTACTGACCTTCACTCCTGGCTGACCTCCAGTCATCTCCATTTGTTTTCTCTCTCCCTATTACAGCTTCTCTGGTGTGGTGGAAAATCCTAGGTGTCTCTTCTGACTGGGGGAACAGCCCATGTTCTCTCATAGGTCCTATTGCTCCTGTGTCCCTGTAGGACTTGAAGCCCCAGCTGATTCCTTCCAACCCTGTGGCTTAGTGGGAAAAATACTGAAAATGGAATCAGTTGGGAACAGGGTGGTAGGAACAAGAATTTATTAAATGCCTGCTACGTGCCAGGCATTGGGTAAATATCTCCTTGTGAATTATCTCCTTTTTATAGTTGAGAGAAATGGAGTCCGACAGCAGTTAAGTGACTTGCCCAGGGTTGCACAGCTAGTAAGTATCTGAGGCTAGATTTGAAGTTAGATTTTTTTCCAACTCTAGGCTTAGTGTTTTCTCCAGTGTGCCCTTGGTGCTGCTAATTACCACTTAGAGAGACATGAATAATTTATTTCCCCTCTGTATGACTCAGTTTCCTCTTATGTAAAATGGAAGTTGGGGGAGTTTTGAATTTAGATGATCTCTGAGATCCCTCCCAGCTCTTCACTCTACCATCACACTGAGAGAATGGTCCGTTCCCCTCACTGGAGGCATCCTATCCAACTGAATGGCCATTTGGTAGGGTTATGGTAGAGAGGGATTCCTGTCTGAGTATGTGACTTTAAGGTCCTGTCCAATGATGAGATTCTGCTATGCCATTTCCAAAACTGCTCCAATAATAGCAGCTTCCTAACCCTGCTCCTTTAACTAGGCTACATTTTTTTCTCAAAGATCAAGCCTTAAACCCAATTCACTCTGGAGCTCATAGACTGGACAACAAGTCCCCACCCACCTAGCTCAGAGAAGATGCAAACTAAGTACTAATTGTTTCTCCTTTTCCCAGGAACACTGAGGGTCTTCCCATCCCAATTTGATTTTTTTTTATTAAAGGAGACATCCCAATGGGCATATTTCACTCAAAGTGAGAATCTGATAAGAACTTAGCCTGAAAGGGCCTGGGTCTCACATTGCATCCTGGGCCATCTCCAGCCATCCTGATGAATATCAGGCCACTGGACTCAGATGGCTCAGGAGAAGAAAGTGAGGTTGGTGACCTTGCACAGCCCTCCCTCACTTAAATCAAAGTCAACTGCAAGTCATGTTATCATCCTGAGGTCATGGTCCTCTTCAAGATGGAAGGACAAACACAACCACAACAATAAAAATAGTTAGCACAGGGTCAAGGCCAAGGTCAAAGCTTCAGTTCCCTTAGGAAGCCCATTGCCTCAGTTGTTCTTTGATCACCAATGACCCCCTTGGCCCTGGCCAAATGCCACACAAATCTATTTCCTTGATCAGCAGGAAGACCAACTAGGGAAAAGGGGGTAGGGACGGTTCACTGTAAATAAATCTCCAACTTAGTCCCTCTAAGGTGAGTATTGCATGTAATGCCTCCTTGACTCAAGCTATGTTTAGTTTGCAGTGACTTTGGTCATTCAGTGAGGAAGCATCTCCCAGGTTTCTATAGAGGTTTCCTATAGGAGCATGGAATTAAGAATAGAAGGGCCTTAGAGTTCATCTTATCCATATGCCCTCACTTTAGGATAAGAGCTACTTAAGGTTTGCAAAATGTTTTTACAAATATGTCATGGTAGATGCTGTTATTTATCCACACGTTGTAGACAAAGAAACTAAGACAAAAAGAGGTTAACTGAGTTGCCCAGGGTCACACAGCTACTGTATGTGTGAGGCTGGTTTTGAACTTAGTTCCTCCTAGCTTCAGGTCTCATGCTCCATCTGCTGCACCACCTAGTTGCCTCTAAGTATCTTGATGGATAAATAAAACAGACTCAGAAAGGGAAGGGACTTATGCTCAAGGTAAGAAAAGCTGGGGTTTGAACCCAGACCTTGTGAAGCTATGCTAAGTTTCTGAAGTATTGTGGCCTTTAAGAAAACTTTAATCAAATTAACTTCCATGTTCAAGACTCTATATTTGGCACTGGGAATAGAAAGATGAAAAACAACCCAATCCCTGTCCTCAATGAGGGAGATGTACAAGTATAGTCCTGGGAAGTGTGTCATGGCAGAGAAGAGATTTACAGAAAATGCACCTGGGGGTAACAGATTGATTTACCTTTTTGGGTAAAAGATGGAGGGAAGTCATCATAATGTCACATGAAGTAGATGATGGCAGTTTGCTGGACTCAGGATCCAATTCATAGGATCACTAATTGAAATATGAAAGAACCATGGAGGCCATTGAGTCAACCTCCTCATTTTGTAGATGAGGAAACTGAGGTACAGTGAGATTATTTAACCTCTTATTAGCAGAGTGACTTGCCCAGAGCCACCCAGCTAATAAGTGTCTGAAGTAGGATGCAAACCTGGGTCACCTTGATTTCAAGTCACAAGAGTGGTGATAAATGATTCTATGTCGGCTGAGGGGGGATTTCTGGCAGAGGGTCCTGAGGATATGTCCTGAACAGCTTGACATTTTTATCCACGACTTGTATTTGAGGACACAACTAGCATAATAATCAACTCTGTAGATGATGTGAGATGGGGAGAGAGCTAATGCATTGGATGGTAACTTCAGGATCCAAAAAGATTTTGACAGCCTGGATCGATGGAGTGAATCTCACAGGATGGAGTTTATTTGGCATGAATGTGCAAGTTGGCTCTTAGTTTCAACAAATCAACTCCACAAATGTAGGAGAGGGTAGATAGGGTTCATGTGTGCAAAATCTGTGGGGTTTTTTTTGGTGTAACCACAAACTCAAAGTGATTCAGCGTTGTGATGAGGCAGCCAGAGTGCATAATTTGATTTTAGGCTACATTAATAGAAGTCTCATATCCAGAATGAATGAGGTGGTAATCTCACTGAACTCTGTATTGGTCACACCATGGCCGAAGTATTTTGTTTTTATCCTACACTTTCAGATTTGTATTCACAAAGTTAAAATTGTCTAGAGAATGACAAGAATGGTTAACTATAGTACTTGAGAAATGATTGAGTATTAGTTTCAAGGAAAGAAGTGAAAATTTTTATTCTAGTGAAGAAAAAGACTTTGTGTTTGTGTGTGTGTGTGCATGCATGTGTGTGGTGGGGGGGATAAAGAGGAAGAGAGTGTAGAAGTTTGAATACCATTGTTATTTTCAAGTGTTGGAGGGTTGTCATATGGAAGAGGATTTAGCTTAATTTTCCTGAGTCCCCTAGGATAGAAGTGGGACCAAAGGGTAGAAGTGATTGAAGGTCTGCAAGGAGAGACTACGTGACCACTTGTTGGTAATGTTGCTGAAGGGGCTTTTATTTAGGTATGGGCTGAACTCCAAGGTCTTTTCTGATTCTGAGATTCCAAACTATTTCATTTATGGGGAAATGGAGTAGTGATTCATTTTAGGGTAAAGTTCTGCAACAATTGGAGTTGTCAAATATTAGAATGAATAGTTTCGTTAATTGATGAGTGTCCTGTCATCAGAGGCCTTCTTTCAAAGGCTGATGGTGCCTTATGAGGGATGTTGTATAGGGGGTTCTTGCAGTGGGTACCAGACTAGACTAGATTCTTTCTGTGGTTTTTTAAAAGGTCCTCTGATGATAATATGTATGTAACAGA
Source organism: Potorous gilbertii (assembly GCA_028658325.1). NCBI lineage: Eukaryota > Metazoa > Chordata > Mammalia > Diprotodontia > Potoroidae > Potorous > Potorous gilbertii. Next base: position 221,741,072 of record CM053772.1, read on the forward strand.
GGAAAGGTTGTCTTCTCCCAAGGTTGCCAATTAGGGCAGGGCAAGAAGCTCATATTCCTCAGTGATAAAGACTGGTTCTAACTTCCTTCATCTCAATCTTTCAAGCAGGGCAGTGATATGTTAGGGGCCTGACAAAGATTAAATGAGAGTAGTCTTTGGTTTTCAATTTTGGTCCAAACTGGAAGATTTGGATGGGAGAAAGGGAAGAGTCAGGACCAACCCCAAGCAAAATTTAAAAATATCCGAACTTGTCTTTGTTAATCTCCTATCTACCTTTCCAGCTATGGCTAGGAGGCATGGTGGATAGAATGCTGATTCCAGAGTCAGGAAGATCTGAGTTCAAGTCCAACCTCAGACATTTACTATGACCCTGGGCAAATCACTTCACCATGTTTGCCTCAATTTCCTCAACCGTAAAATGGTGATAAGAACAATACCTACCTCCCAGCATTGTTGTGAAGCTCAAATGGGTTATTTGTAAAGCACTTAGCCCAGTGCCTGACACAGTGTATGTACTATATAGATCCTTATTCTCTGCCTATCCCTTCCATTTCCGTTCTGCTTTGTGGTTTCCTAGGGTCTTCTCCCACCAGCCTGCTTCACACTTCAGGTTCATGGTGTCCTCATATTGCTTCTCAGCTACTCATTTTGATGTCCTAGTATCCTGATGTTTTAAGCTAGTGTCCCTAGTTTATCTTTGGCTCCCCTGTCCCCAGACCAGTAGCCCCATTCCTTCAGCCTGACTGAGCTCATAGAAATCCAGAAAATGGGAGAGCACGAGGGAATCAATGAAATTCTTGTCCAGTCCTCTCAGTTTAAGGATGAAAAGTGGAGGTCCACAGGGCCATGGTGACTCTGTTCAAGGTTATACTACTAGTAAATTGCAGAGCTGGACTCAAATACAATTTTTCTCATTGATAATTTGGGAGTGCTAAGGTATCAATGACTCTCCCCACCTCCAACTTCTTGCAGCAATGAATCTTTAATCGATAAAAGTTCAAATCATCTTGGAAAGATATTAGGTGGGCAGAGTTACTCAGTGACCTTGTAAATCATACAAGGAAGTGTGGTATTGAGGAAAGAGCACAGAATTGGAGATCAAGAAATTTGAGCTCTGCCATTTACTAGTTTTGTGAACCTGGGCAAACCGTTTTCCCTTTTTTAAGTCTAAATATCCTCCTGTGCAAATTTATGATATTGTATTTTATTTCTAAGGCCTCTCCCAGCTTTAAAGTTTGACCTTAAATACACGCTTAACTTTTTATTCTGGAGTTTCTCAAAGAATTTTAAAAACTATTCTCTGGCTTCTCAGAGACATCTGCAAGTTACAAGGAGAATTTAAGGACTAGTCCTAGAAAGAAAGCTAAATATTTGCATTTGAGGAAGGAAGTGTGAGTAGCTCATCTGACTGAAAGTACTGAGAGATTTTTTAAAGAGGCAGGATGAACTAGCAGGATGATTACCTGAGTAAGAGCTTGATCAGGACGCCAGGGTCATATTTCATCTCTAGAAGAAAATGTCATGGGACCTTTAATTTTTAATTAAAAACAATTCTACAGTGAATTCAGCACATATGAAGTGTTCTGAGGAGGGATGCAGGAGATGGAACAGAAGATGGAAATAGGAAGCTGAGATGTAAAGGGATCATGAAGCTTTTATTCCATGGAGAGGAAGGTGGGCTCTGTGGTGAGGATGGTGAAGGGAAAGAGAGACAAAGGGGAGCTTATCAGTAGGGGAAGGCATATGTATGGCAGAGAAGCTTTGGGGAAGGACAGGAGAATCATGGGAACATAGGAAGCCTTCAAGTTCAACATTCTCATGTTACAGATGAGGAAACTGAGGCCCATGGATTTTAAGTGGTTTGACCAAGGCTATATAGGTACTAGGCACGTAGGTGTCACAGTGGATAGAATGCCTGGCTTGGAATGAGGAAGAATCATCTCCCTGAGTTCACCTCTGGCCTTGAACACTTACTGGCTATGTGACCCTGGATAAGTCACTTAATCCTGTTTGCCTCACTTTCCTCATCTGTAAAACAGAAGGGATCCAGAAATGGCAAATCACACCACTATCTTTGCCAAGAAAACCCTGAATGATGTCACAAAGAGTTGGATATTACTGAACAATATCTGAATAGCAACAACAGTATGTAGGTATTAAGCTTCAGAGGAGGGATTTAAACCCTGTTCTTCTGATAGGTTAGACAGAAGGGAAGGAGAGAAAGGAAGAAAGGATAGAGAGATTTTAAGGAAGAGGGAAACCTATATAGCAATAATACTTTATATTTATAAATGCTTTATGATTTAACAACACCAATTGAATTCTGCAGTTATTTGTTAAACTCTTATCCTTTGTGAGGTCCCACCTCTGAGATACAGAGGTGAAAAATTACCCAGGTCCTAGGACTCTGAAGAGTAATGGTGGGCTATGAGACATATAGAAGAATGGTACTGAGACAATAAACAGTATAAATCTTCCAATCTGTTAAAAATAAGGGGATGAGAGTCAAAGAGATATCTAGACAACATGCTCAAGGCAAGGGTGAAAAGGGAGAGTGCTTTCATCCGGGGAAATCTGGGAGGGCTTTACGGAGGAGTGGATATCTGAGCTTTGAAGGAAGTAGAAAATCTCAGCAGTTGGAGACGTTAAGGAGCGAGTGCATTCTAGGTGGGAAAGGGAGTGGGAAGAAGGCCCTAGGAATTCACAGACTTAAGAGACATCAGACTGAGATTGGATAGGACGATTCGCTCTAATATTCTCTTTTAGAAGGTCCCTTCTAGCTCTGACATTCTGTTCTAAGTTTCCTTCCAGCTCTGACATTCTGTGTTCTAGGTTCTAAGGTTCCTTCTATTTCTAACATTCTGTGTTCTAAGAGCCCTTCACCTCTAAAACTCTAAATCTAAGCACTGATGCTCCTTATTGTATGTTCAAAGGATCCTTCTGGTTCTAATAGTCTATGCCTTCTCATAGACTAGGATGAAGTATAGTTTTTTTAACCCCCTTTATTGTCTTTTCACTTGGGCTGCTTTGCCTTTAAGAATCATTTTACTTACTTTACCATAGACTTCTCCCTATCTCTCCGTCTCTGTCTGTTCTTTAATGCTTTCTAGGTCTCTGTCTCTATGATCCTGTCTTTCCCACTTCCTCCCTTGCTCCCTCATTCTGTCTCTCCCTTCCCTATCTGTTGTCTGTCACTTCCCACACATACACAGTATTCACACACACACACACACACACACACACACACACACAGAATATTCCTTAACAGAAAATATGTTTGTCCTTTAGCGTGGCATAAATGAGGCTGCTTTTCCCAGAGATGTAGCTCTGAGAGGCTGAATAAAAACAACATACATTTTGGCAGGTTTCCATAGAGACTTCTCTAGATTTATGTCCTCGAGACGTCTCTTTGGATCCCATGGAATAATTATCTTCTCACTGTCCCCTGATATTCTGCAGGTCTCTCAATGGAAAGTCATATATTGAGGCTATTTGTATATGGAAGGGTAAAAAGATAGACTGGTTTGCTTTTATACCTTTTATGCATTTGGAAGACCTCGAGGTGTTCTGTTATAAACAGATGAAGCTGTAACCCATCTGTGGAGGCCGCTTTGGTGGGAGGTAATATTTAAAAGTCAATGAACATCTCTCTGCCTGATGTTTGCTTCCATTTCTTTCTGGAAGGACTTTGGATCTTGTTGGGAGACAGTGCTTGGGAACCTAGCTTAGAGCTTTCATTTCAGAGACAGTTTAGCCTTCCTGAAAGTCCTGAGGCTGCACAGAAATGCAGAATCAGAGGCTTTCCCAGTCGGAAGGGACCTCTGTGAGCACTGGTTAATTATAGTAAAAGTAATTGATCATGCTGATAAAGCACTCAGACTTAGTCCCCATTGTCAAAGGGGATCATGAATTAAGATCTGCTTAGGGGCCTCCAAAGTCTAGTACTCTCAGTTTGCATATGAGGAAACTGAGGCCCAGCCTCAAGAAGAGTAAATGGGAAGCCTCTTCCCTGCAAATAGAATGGTCTTTCCATCATACTGCTACTTCTACAAAATATTTCCTTTACAACAACCCTGAGGGATATATAGCCCAAACTTTATGATCCCCATTTTGCAGATGGAGAAACGGAGGGTCAAAGAGGTAAAAGAATAAGAAGAATGTGTTAGAGATTGAATTTCAATCCAAGAACACTGGTTCTTTCCCCTATATCATCTTTCTTAGGATATGGCTGGTAGTCTGCATTTTCCACTTCCTTTGCCCTTGAACTAATTACTTGCTCTCTTTGAGACTTGATTTACTTATCTATAAATTGGTTATCAAAATACTTACACCAACTTCAAAGAATTCCAAGTGGAATATCCAAAATAAAGTGGTTTATAGTGATAAATGACCCATCACTTGCAGGAGGCAGTCCCCCAGCAAGGCTAGTCTTACAACTGCTTATAAAGGGCATTGTGAAATAGAACATGAACAGAGGTTTGGGTTCTGCCAGTTACCCATGGAACTGAGCAATTCTCTAGTGTTCTGTGCTCACCTTTATGTTGGGGGTAGGGGGAACCCTCATAGATATCTATGTAATATAGTGGAATAGAGCTGTAGACTTGGAATCAGGAAGATCTGAATTCAAACCCCAACTCAGACACTTACCAACTGTGTGTGGGCAAGTCACTTAACTTTGCTCATCTGTAAGATGGAGATGATACTAGCACTTACCTCTCAGGGTTGTTACGAGAATCAAACGTGTAAAGTGTTTTATATACCTTAAATTAATCATTAAATACTTGTAATTGTTAATAGTATTATTATTAATAATAAAATTCCATATTGAATGTGATTTGAAGTGGGAGGGTGTTGGAAGTAGGGAGACTTCATGAGCGGACGTATGAAGGTAGAAGCAAGACTTTCGAGTTGATGGTGATGAGCTGGGGGTAGTGACTTGTAGACCAGTTTTCTTTCCATGGCTCCAAGTTCTTGTCTGCATTGAGTTCTGTTCCCATCAATCCTCTGGAGGGATATCTCTGTTTTTGACGTTCTCCAGCATATTGACCATCCTGGCTGATTTTTTTCAAACAGAAACCCAAACATTATTTACTCTGGACAATGTGAAATAGACAAGAATGCTCTGGCTCTCGCACTTACCAGTTTTTCATCAGGTTGAGTTTTCTACTTGTGGTCTTTAAACCTTCAACCAAGCTTTTTCATAATAATTAAAATGATTTATATGAAGAGATCAATAATTTCCATGAAAATGTAATTTCTCTAGTTTGACATGTTGCCTCTTGTACTGGCAAATAAGCAACATTGTGGAATTTGAGAAATACTGTGCCCCCTTATAGAATACAAACATAATCTATGTCTTGAGATTCCTTCCTGCTTTGACATTCAAGGTCCTATGTTCTGAGATTCATTCCGGCTTTAAACTACTATATTCTAAGGTCCCCTTTTGCTCTAAGAATTCTGTCATTCAGCAGGAGCCTTCAAATTTTCAGGACTCTAGTACCTAGACAATAAAGTGACTCAGTTCTGGAATGAGACAAAGAAAATATCCAAAAACTGTCTTTACATAAGAAATGAGAGTGAGAAGTTCCTATTTAGCTTCATTTGATCTAGTCTTCATTTAATCTTAATGTTCCTTCTTAGTTGGAGCACAGTAGGCTCTGTTTTCTAAGTTCTATGGTTCTTTTCAGCAATCACATTCTGTGTTCCATTCTCCCGGGTGACTTAGAGAAGTCTTTCTCAGAGTTTTGGTTCCATGTCAGTAGGACAGAAGACCCTGGGACCATTTACTCTGTTTATTTTCAGTTACTACATTCACTCGACTTTAAATTCCATGCAGGCGAATACGTTGTCTTTTTATTTTTTTAATCATTCTATTTCCTGTGACATAGCACAGTGTTCTGCAAACAGCTGGCACTTCATGCATGTTTGTTGAATTGAACTGAATTGAATTCAGCTGACCCATCATAAGACTTTATTCATAGTCAGGGTGGGAAAGATGATAAGAGCAGTAGTGTTGGCATTAGAAGAACTGGAGTTGAATCTGGTTCTCATACTGTGGAATTCTTGACAGCCACTCAAACAACTCGACCTCAGTTTCCTTATTTACACAATGGGCATATCTCATGTGCCTAAGAAGACTGTAGTGAAGGGAAAAAACCCTTTAATTTGTAAAACCTTTAGAAATGTATTATTCTTGTTAAATGAGTCATAAATATTAAATTGAATTCTGATAATGAAAGAAATTCCCTGGAATTAGTAATAAGAAAGCAATGAGACTTTATAAGTAATAAACTTATTCATTCTATAAATTAACTGTAGACATTACATCATTCCCCTGCTCAAAAAAAATCCTTATTGCTTACATAATAAAGTTCAAGCTAAGCATCATGGGATGCCAGAGCTGAGAGGGATGCTGGAGGTCACCTATTTTAGCCTACTACCTAGTACCCCATCTTTGACACATTTCTTAAGAGCCTGCTTTATTGAAGGCTCTGAGCTAGGCATTGGGGACTCAAAGGTGGACACCAAACAACTAGTCCTTCACTTCATGGCACTTCCATTTGATTGGATGTAAACCATATGGATGCAGATAAGCAAATGTAGGTGTTTCGGTACTGAGAAAGGGTCTAACTGCTGGATAAGAGAAGACTTCTGGGATGAGGAGGGCACTTGAGCTGAATCTTGAAGAAAGGTAAGAATTCTGAGAGCCTGAGTGATAATAGCAACAATTACTCGTGCAGATGTTGGATTTTTGATATTTAGTATCCCTATTTCCTCTTCAAAAAAAAAAGATTATAGGTTTAGAATTGGGGAGGGTCTTAGAAGTCACCTAGTCCTGCCTCCCTCATTTTACAGATGGGGAATCTGAGGCCCAGAAAGGAAAAGTAAGAGAATTGTGTATGGGGCATATTCCAGGAATGCGCCTGGTTTCAGGGAGATGACTTGTGCTAGTGGATGAAGGTAAAAGAAGGAACGTTGAATGTGGAGAACAATCAGTGATCTCTTTTGGCTGGAGCATAGAGTGAGCAAAAAGGAACAATGTAAAAGAAAGCTATAGATGTGATTGTAGCCAAATTGCGGTGTGCCTTAAATACCAGGCTGAGGAGGTGGTACTAAGGTTACCAAGGAGCCATTAAAGATGCATTAACAGTGGAGTGATATGATCAGATCTAAGATTTATGAAGATCTTTTTGGCAGCTGTATGGAGATTGTTAGAAGATGAAGAACCTCTAGGTAGAAAAGCCACATAGGAGTATTATAAGAGCTCAGGGGAGAAGCTATGAAGATCTGAACTAGGATGGTAAGAGAGATGGAAGGATGAAGATGCGAGAGGTTGGATAGGATGTGGTAATTGATTGCACATAACAATGAGCCAATGGAACATGTTAAGCTTTATGTTCAGGTAGGACATCCAAATGGAGGTCAGAGCATCATAGATTTTAGAGGTAGAAGGGACCCTGGAGGACTTTGAATTGGATTCTGTCATTTTATAGATGGGGAAACTGTGGTACAAAGAGGTTAAATTACTTGTCTAGGTTTACACAGATAATACTTATGGTGGGATTTGAACTCAGGTCTTTCTGACTGCTAGTTAGTGCCATCTCCACTATACCCTATTGCCTCACCAGGCTGTTGGCGAGAGTCTCTGAAAGTTTGAATTCCCTCTGCAGTTTCTGGCAAGGAGTTATTGTATCTCCACTTGAGCATCTCCATTGACAGCCAATTTGCTTTCTCAAGGGGAAATTTCCTTTTTGTTCAGGCAGCTCTAATTGCTGACAAGTTCTCCCTTATATTGAACCTGATGTTCAAGGCTACTATGACCTGACCCCACCCTTGCTTAGCTAATTTTATCTCCTATCTCTCCCCAATAGAGACATATCATTCTGTCTCTGTATCTTGGTTCATGCTGTTCATTTCATTTAGAATATCCTTCTCCTCTCATCTCTATCTTTCCATCCTGGACTTCTTTACATACAAATTTTATGTTGCTTAGGATACGGAATAAAAAATGTTAGAGCTGAATGGAATAGAACACAGAATGTTAGATCTAGAAGGCATGTGAGAACATATGATGTAGAATGTCAGAGACAGAAGGACATTGATGGTGTAGGACATAGAAAGTTAGAACTAGAGGTGATTGTAAATACCACCCTTCATTTTGTGGGTGAATGTGAAAGTACCTTGCTCAGTGACATTCAGCTATAAGCAGCAGAGCCAGTTAATCATTCAACAAATATTTATTATGTACCAGGGTATAGAGGCTGTTCAGGGAGGACAAGTACCCCTTGTGTGAGGGCTGCCTATCCATCTTTGGAGTCCACTTTCACCCAACTCTCACTTGTGGCTCCAAGAAGCTGTAGCATGCAAAGAGGCCACACCTGGGTAAGCCATTTTGGCAGACAGGCTAAATCAGGTTGAGGGCAATCGACCAGCCTCAAACTTGTCAGGGAATTAGGAGGATGTGTACTCCAAGCATGTAAAGACTTTCCCCGGTGAAATGGGTGGAAGGCAGCCAAAGTAGATCCTACGAAGTGTTTAGGACTCAGTCCATCATCAGAGATGCCAAAGTCACTCACTGCATCCCGGTGCATCACCAGTCTTCATGACTTTTGTCCTGCAACTAGACTTTGATGAGACTGAGAAGGAAGAAGAGGGTGAAGCTGATGACTTTGTGCCATCTGCCTCCCTTCGATCAAATTTCCTCAAAGTAAAAGCATCACCCTTAGTGTCATTGATCCTCTTTGAAAATGAAGCATGAAGGACAACGGCCGCAACAGCAACAACTATGTGCCAGGCTGCTGGAGATGTTGAGAAAGGCAAGAGAGAGGCCTTTGTTTCAGGGAACAGGAGACAATGTTAAGACAACTACACATAAACAAAACACATATATTATATACAGAGGGAAGGTACTCCCAGCAAGGGAGAATAAAGAAAGGCTTCTTGTAGGTGTCTATTTTATCTAGAGAGTGAAAGAAGTCAGGGAGGCCAGCTCTTGGAAATGAGAAGAGAGCATTCCAGGCACGGATGGGGGACATCCAGAGAAAATGCCTCAGTCTGGAAATGATGTATTTTTGTCCAAGGAGCAGCAGGGAGACCAGTGTAGCTGCATCTCAGACTGTGTTGGGGAAGTAAAGTGTTGGAAGACTGGAGAGGTGGGTGGGGGACAGACTGTGAATGGGTGCATTTGCCCAACAGAAGACTTTTACTAGAACACCCAAACTATTACTTTTTCCATTAAACCAAATAACCTAGTTTTATCTCAAACAGTCCTATTTCCAAACAAATGATTCATGGCTTCTATTGAGGCATCACTGCTTTGTATAATTTTATTCTGGTGAAAGATGCTTTTTTTTGCAGTGGGGTTGGAGCATTGCTCTACACACCCACCACATTGCTTGGCTGACACAAAGCTGTTCTCTTCTGCAAAGAAGTTTGATAATTCACTAAACTTTGTTGTGATTTGTGAATTCCAACCCAGCCAGCTCTCTCCTGTAATGATCTGGTAGTGTTGGATCTTTGGACGAAAGGATGCTGGACTTCAGTGGAGGAGAACTGAGTCTGAATTCTCACTCTGATGACTCTGGGCAAGTCAGTTAACAGCTCTGAACCTCTTTGATCCTTCTTTTTAAGATGGCAATCATATCATTTGCCCAACTTTATTCCAAGTGTCTATGTGTTTGTGTGAAAGCTTAAATCATACATTAATAGCTAAATTTCACACATTATATTAATGTCAGTTATTGTATCTGTTACCCAAAGGATGGGTATTATTGAATGAATGAAGGTTAAAGGTGATTGAGAGAAATAGGGTGCTCTCCCAGTCATACCTCTGATTGAGAAATAAAGAATTTTAAAACATATATTTTTATTTTGTTAAATATTTCCCAGTTATATGTAAAATATTTTAAACATTCATTTTTTAAAAAATTTGAGTTCCAAATTCTCTCCCTCTCTTTCCTCCCACACTCCTTGGAAAGATAAGCAGTATGATATTGATTATACATATGAAGTCATGTAAAACATATTTCCATATTGCAAAGAAAACATATATACATACCAGGAACAATGAAGAAAGTAAAAAAATAGTACGCTTCAGTCTCTACTCAGAGCCCATCAGCTCCCTCTCTGAAGGTGGAGAGCATTTTTTCCTGGATCTTTGGAATTGTCTTGGATCACTGCCTCGATTAGCCAAGTCTTTCAACTTTTCAGTTGATCATCAAATAAGGAACTTATGTGGTCCATAGCAATATAGTTCATGTTCTCCAGTTCAGGTCTGAGGGTTGAATGTTGAACAACTAGAACTCTGTTCCTTCCCTTGAATGATGATAGATCTTTCTATAGGGACTTAGGGAGCTTTTGATGTGGGTAATGAGTAATTATTTTGTCTTAATTTGGCTAGTATTTTTCTCATTATCAGATGGATAGTCTTGCTTGTTTCCCAAAGTACAGACTGGAATATCAGACTGCCACCTCTTGAGATCCCATTTCCTCTGGAGCACAGCAGTACTGAAATGATGAAGAGACTACAGTGCTTGACTTCTCCTGTTTTTGCTTTTCATCATTCGGGAGCAGGCATTCTCCAAATCATCTGCGCCATATTCCTTGGCCACTCTCCTCTTTATGACATGCTCTTTGCTATTCAGGTTTAGAACAAGGTATGTGGGAGTGCCTTGGCCCTTTGCTCTGGTCAGGTCACATCCAGAGTATTGTTTTCTATTCTGGATTTTACTTTTTAGGCAGGACATTGTCAAGCTGGGGAACATTAAGAAGAAGGAGACCAGAACATGGAGAGGACTAGAAACTATGTCATAGGAGATCTGGTTGAAGGCACTTGTGATACTTGGTTTAGAAAAGAGAAGGATGATGTTGTCTTCAGATATCTGACTTTCCTGGGCAAGAAGGATATGCCCATTCCAATGCCTAGGCATTCTCCTGATCCTTTAATTATTAACATCCTCTTGATCTTTACATTATGTACTTTGTATTGCTTTGCACTAATTTATATACTTATTTAGTCCCCGGGAGAGTATAATCTTCTTGAGCTTAGGGACGGATTTATTTTTATTTTGTATATGCCAAACACCTAGCATAATTTTATATATGTGTATATTTATATATAATTATATATATTATATATGTGTACACACACACATACACACACACACACACACACACACACACACACACACACACACCTCAGAACTGTGATTTCATCGATATAGGGAGTTTTTGGGGAAGCCACTCCCTTTGCTTATGCAGATATGTTTTAGAGAGTTGTTGGGTCACTAAGAGGTTAAGTGACTTATCAGGATTGTATAGAACAGTCTATTCCAGAAGCAGAAAACCAAGTCTTCCTAATGTCCAGTTCAGGTCTTTATCTGCTAGGCAGGCAGGGGTTGTTAACCTGGAGTCTATGAACTGATTTTTAAAAAAAAAATTTTCGTAATTGTATTTTAATATAATTGGTTTCCTTTATAATACTATGTAATTTATTTTATGCATTTAAAACCGTTATCCTGAAAATGAGTCTATAGGCTTCACCAGATGGCCAAAAGAGTCCATAATGAAAAAAAGATTAAGAACCTCTATTCTCCATAAGCTACATCGCCTCTTTCCTGACACGTACAGGAGCTTCATAAGTGTTTGATGAATTGACCTGAAAGTGCACCCTCCTTATTCAAATTTTCTTGGAGCACTTTGTAGCTCTTTTTTTCCCCCCAATCAAATCTACCTTGTGTTATATTTATTTCTGTCGATGTCATATCTTCTCTACATAGGAGTCTCTGTGCTCTTTAAGGTCAGAAGCTATTCAGCTTTACCTCCTTATAACTCCAATCCTTAGCATAGGGATTTTCCAGAGTAGGTGCTAAAATATCTAATGAGATCACTTACTCTTTGGGGCTGCAGAGGGCAGAAGTAAACTGAAATTATAGGGAAGTTGAGTTCAGTGTTCACAAGGGGAGGATGGAGACCCACTTGTTGGGGATGTTGTCCAGCACCCTGTCCTTTACTGGTTAAGCAACACTGGGCAAAATGTGTCCCATCTTTGAACTTGTTTCCCCATTTGTAAAATGAGAGGGTTGAACCAGAATGATGATTCTTAAACTTCTTTTTTGTACCATGACTCCTTTGGGCAGTCTGGTGAAGCTTGTAGATCCTTTCTCAGAATAACATTATAAAATGTGGAAAATAAACATGGGATTATAAAAGAAACTAATGTCATTGAAACCAAGATGTAATTGTGTCTCATCCTAATTCAGAACTCTAAACGCTGACTTTGGGATCCCAGGTAAAGAACCCCAGGTCTAGATCTTTGCTTGTCTGAGTTGAAACATGCACAGATATGAAAGGACACTAATTAACCTCCAATGAAGGCTTATCATGAAGAGCTAATTGTTGGAGTAAAAATCGAATAGGTAATTGCCAATGAGTTATAGTGCGGTCTGTGATCTCAGGGGAGTGGGGGGTTCATCAAAGAATCTTAAAGTTCGAAGGGGCTTTAAAAATCTTCCAGGAATTTATAGTTGGAAAGAACTTTCAAGTTCATCTCATCCAATCCCCTTGTTTTATAGATAATGAAGCTGAGGTCAGAAATGTCCAGTGATTTATTCCAGGTCCCAGAGTAATAACAGAACTGAGAGGCTAACTGAGGTCCCTTGAAATACAGATCTCCTGCTAGACTGCTCCCCTCCATCCCTTCCACTCCATCCCACCTCAACCTCTTTCTGGGGTATAGGATTCTGGGAAGGGACTATCTTGATCTGTATCATGAAATGAGAATGATAATATTGAACCACTTCAGTTTAAAGAAAGGCCTTTGGCATTTAAATGCTACTTATCATAGAAGTTTCTTGCTCCCTCCACCAACTCCATCCACAATCCCAACCTTTTTCCTGCTCCCTCCCAGGTTTTTCTTGAGTGAAACCCAGACTCTGCTGTAGATCTGCCAGCAAAGGAAGGGAGGGGTGTGCGTGTGGAGCTCTTGCTCTGGAAAGTTGTCTGATAAAGTTTGATAAAGCCTTGTGATAAAGAGTTGATCTGGTGGGAGGGATGGAAGTCAGGAGGTTTCTATTCTAAACTTCTGCACTGACTTTGTATATGACCTGGGGCAAGTCACTTAATATCTCTGAGTTTCAACTTCTCCATATGGGAAACAGAGATAATCTTATGGGTCCCCAGAAAGCAGCTGGAGGCCTTTTTTCCATTGGACTGTTTCAAGTATTTTAAAAATAAATGACAGTAATGACTTCACTCTAAAAATATTCAGGAATCAGGGACCACTGGAGAGTGTTGGCTGTAATGGTTGCAATGCCTGGTCCCTATCTGGGTGATCATAGATACACATGTGGACCCTTCTGAGGTTTCTGCTTCAGGGGCCTTGGTTTCATTTCAAATCCGTGCATTAGGTCTGAGTGTAATTTATGAAACACTTGCTTTATGTGTCTCTCTTTTCTCTTTTTGCCACTCCTCTCTTCCCATGTTGGTTCCTTCTGCTCTTAGAATTTTTTCTTTCTGTTTTCTCCCATCTTCCATACCTCAGTATGTCTTGGACTCTGTTAAGATCCTCTTTCATGGTTGGGTCACTCTAAGCCACTCCAAGAATTGACAGAAGCATTTAAACTAGATATCTATATGGTGCTAGAGCTGAGATTATAGAACATAGAATATCAGAACTTGAGATGAGCTTAGAGACCAAAACAGAACATCAGAACACAGAATGTTAAAGCTGGGGAGGTGGGGGAAGACTTGAATATCATTTAAATGACATCTGAGGTCCCTTCAGATTCTGAAATGGTGATTAATCACCTTCCTAATTTTGTAGGTGGGGACCCTGAGTTCCAAAGAAAAATGACTTGCTCTGGATCAGCACTACTAAGTATTTTCTCTGGACCTCAGTTTCCTCATGAGTAAAGTGAGAAGATTGGTCTAGATGGCCTTGTGATTCTAGGTGACAGTGCTAGTACTAGAATACAGGTCTTGATTCTTAATTCATCGGTCTTTCTATGCCAACTTAAGTCCTTGGCCCTGGCTTCTTCTGCTCAATCTGGCGCTGTATTCGGGTTTATATCTTAGCTTTGTCACCTACTACCTGTGTTATCTTGTGAAAGTCGCTTCTCTTCAGCAAAAAGACTAGATAATTCCTGAGGCCTCTTCTAGCTCATAGATTTATATAAATTCTATTTCATTCATTCGTTCATATAGATTCATATAGATCTATGATTCTGTGAAGGGGTGAAGCATTAATATAGTACCCACTATGCACCAGACACTGCTAAGAACATTTTACAAATGTTACCTCCTTTGATCATTTTAGATGACATCAAGGCTCCAGCTTTCATTACCATTGGTAAGAGATTTATTTCCGTGGTTCTTCTGGCTTGGTCAGTCTTTTCAGTTGTGTCCAACTGAGGTTTTCTTGGCAAAGATGCTGGAATGGTTTGCCATTCTTTCTTCAACATATTTAACTGAGACAAATGAAATTAAGTAACTTCTCTAGGGTCACAGAGCTAATAAGTGTCTGTGACTGTATTTGAACTCAGGGCTTCCTGACTCCAGGTCCAGAGATCCATCCACTGAACCACCCAGCTACCCTTTGGATTTTCAGTTTTATTCAATTCAACTCAACATTTATTGATCTCTCATGTGCACAGACAATAAAAAGACAAAAACAAAATATTTCTTGCCCTACATTTTGTAGGGAAAACATGGTATAATATTCATGATGGTTGTAAATATAGAAACCATTTTTTTCCTTTCCCAGGTGTTGAGAACCTCAAGAAAGAATTCATTAGCAATTGTTGAATATTTCTATCCCGGAGAGACAGTATGGTGCAGTAGAAATTGCATTGGATTGAAACTCTGAAAGTTTGGATTCAATCCCTGGCCTTTAGTGTTTGTATGATTTGGGGTAAACCATTTCAGCCATCAGTTTCTCATGTCTAAGATAGTGATTAGAGGATCACAGGAAGAACTGGAAAGCATCACAGAGGCTAAATTTACTCCAATGTCTTGTTTAACAGGTGGGGAAACTGAGTCCCAAGATAGTTAAAGGGGCTTGCTTGAGGTCACCCAGGTTCTCTAGAGCTCTTTTCACTGGATCAAGCTCTGCACTCCAATGCTCAGCTGGTTCCACATTTGTTTCTAATATATTATATGCATATGTAACATATGTTTGTATTATGTTTATACACACTATACACCTACATACACATTAAATATATTATACATTGTAGATGTTAAATATATTATAATAAATATATGCATTTATATATGTGTATATATACATATGCACACATATACATATTTTATGTATGATTTCTATGCTCTTTCAGAACCAGCGTAGACTAGAAGAAAAAAATGCTGGACCTGAAGTCAGTGATCTTGATTAAAATCCCATCACTAAGGCTTGTTAGCTGTGTGACCACTTCATTATTTTATCTTTAGTTTCCTTATCTGTAAAATGGGAATGCTATTACCTAATCTATCTCTGTCCTGGGTTTGTTGGGAGAAAAGCACTTTGAAAGCTTTTAAACCACTGAAGAGATGTGAGTTGTTCCAAAATTTAAAAAGCACAGTCATAGTATTAATGAATTAGATAAATAAGAGACACTATTAGTATCACTCTAAGCAATGATAAGTAACTTCTTATTTCTCTTGTAGTTAGAAACATATATTTCTCCCTTCCTCCCAGGTTGCAGAACCCTCCTCCCCCAAAGAATTTGTCCATGACTAATGAATATCTTTACTACCTATGTGGTCTGCTTGGCTGAATGATTTCTTTCCAAGTGTTCTACAGTGAGAATTACTGAGCTGAGTCAGCATTTGTGAAGATAATTTTACCTGTTATGCATATATTACCTTCTTGAAGATGATTCGGAATTGGAGCTGGAAGGGATCTTGGAACTCATGGAGTCCAGCCCCCTCATTTTACAGAGGAGAAAAGGAAAGCATAAAGGAATGAAATGATTTGCTCAAGGTCATGCAGGCAGCTATGGGGAAGAGAAGTGTTTGTGCTCAGTCCCTGGATTTCAAATCTAGTGTTGTGGTTGGTCCTTAATTTTTGAAGAGGACTCAGTAACATCATGAAGGATGTCTTGATTCATATGGGAACTGGATTTAATTGAGGCAGAATTGGGCATAGTCATCAGCCTCACTCTCTCTTCCAGAGTCATCAAAGTCTGGTGGCAGAATAAGAATGGGGATAACTGGCCTGGGATACAGTGGGTGATGTTGGCATTTGAACAAGCTATAAGTGCTCCACAGCACTGGCTTCTACCACCTTCACAGACCTTTGAACAAACTACTCTTGTCCACCCATTCTACTGAGGAAAGTCTTCACATGCTTGGTGTAGACATTCCCCCAACTTACCAGTGTGTTTGAGGCCTGTCAGTTACCCTCTAATCGTCTGGTTTCTCTTTTCTATGTATTCTTCATATCTTCAGTTTCCATTTTAAGTGCCTTCTGTCACCATATTTTAGGACTTACCCTAGGAATCCCCCTTTTTCATTGTGCCTCACTCTGAAACAATGCCAAGTATTGCAGAAGTCAGAAAGGACACAGCCCTGTGGTAAAGCACCCCACTCCACCATTCATCTATAACCTCTTCTACATTTGTCTGGGAATTTCTTTCCTGGGTCCTTGCTACTCCATTCCACTATGTACCAGTTGCCCCCAGGAGTTCCAACTTCCCCCTTCTCAGGTCAGGTAGATTTTTCAGTTCTTGTCTTTTGGTCCCTTATTCTAGATTGTCTTATACTTCTGTATATTTGCATTCCCAATCCAGCACTGAGACTGACCTCCCTCAGAACATAGACTGTCAGAACTGCAAGGGACTTTAGAACAAAATGTGCCAGGAAAGATCTGAGAACATAGAATATCAAAGCTTCAAGGGACTTTGGAACACAGAATGAGGGATCTTAGAACACAGAATGTCAGAACAAGAAGGGATCTTAGAATAACTGAAGAGGAAGTACCAGAGAACAGAGACTGTTAGAACTGAAAAGAACCCTAGAGAAATCACCTTGGCCAATGTCTGTTTTATGGAGGAGGAAAATGAGATCTAGAAAAGGAAAGTAATTTGTCCAAGGTCATGCATGTAATGAATAATATTAATATTAACAAATAATTATAATATATATTATAGAATAAGAACTATTAATAAATTATAATATTAATAATGTTTGAGGATTCACATTTATGTAGTACTCTAAGGTTCATAAGCAACGCCACATTGGGAATTCATTTTAGGTATGATTATTCCTATTTTAAGAGCAAGGAAATGAAAACTGCCAATAGTAAAGTTGGAGAAATCCTCTTGAGAAAGTCTCTTTGTAAAGACAGATGTTCTATCCAGTTCTGTTTCCTAAATGGCACCTTTCCCTTGTTCTAATTAGTTTTTTTTTAAGGGAGTGAGTGTGTCTTTTTTTTCTTTCAAAGTTTATATCATTGCACTCTAAATATTTATGAACATCCATTTGAGGTTAACCTAATTCCTTTGTCTTCAAAGACTTCCCCACAAAGAGCTCATTTACAAGCCTGAAATCTGTCCTCTAACTGATGTTTATAGGGTGTGTGCTGGACTTGTTTACACCTAGATCCAGAGGCTTTGGAAGGGGACCTTGGATCTCTGAGCTGGGCTGGCTCTTGTTGCCCACCTTTTTGGAAATTGAACTGCATGGCAGTTTCCTTTCGAGTTTCGAGTCTCCAGACCTCATGCAGCTGCCAGATGTCATTAACATAGACTCAAAAAAGAGATGGGATTGGAAATGGCACTCACCTCATACACAGCATCTTCTGCTTTCTTCTCATTTGTCTGAGGTGACTTTTATTAGATTCCCAGAGCTCTAGGGGTGGGAAGTACCTCTGAGGTCACTGAGTTGCAGGAACATAATCTGTCTTTAAATGAAACCTTAGAGACCATCTAAGCCTAATTGCCTCCTTTTATAGTTGAAGAAACAGGTCTGGAATGCACTCCCTCCTCACAACCATCTCTTAGAATTCCTAGTTTCCATTAAGGCTCAGTTTTAGGGCTACCTTGTTTTTTAAGCTTTTCTTTAATCTCCTTAATTTCTAGACCCCTTCCCCAAATCACCTTCTTTCTATTTTTTATATGCCTATATAGTGGGCAGCTTTCCAGCCTCTTCCTCATGGAGCTTGGCCACAGCCAGATGTGTCTTATACCTCCCATTAGGATGTAAATTTCTGGAGGGCTGGAATTCTTTCACTTCTGATATTTTATCCCCCAAACCTAGCATAAGACCTGGCACATTGCAGTTGCTTGAAAAAGTTTGTCTTGTCTAAGTTCACTTAATGAGTAAATGACCAATCTGGGATTAGAATTTAAGTCCTGTGACTCCAAGCTGAGTATTTTTTTCACCCATCTCACTTGACAGATGGGGAAACTAAGGTCCAGAGAGAGGTGATATGACTTACTAAAGATCAAGGTGATAGCATAGCCAAGATAAGAGCCCAGGCTTCCTACTCCCAAGGGACAGTGATCTGAAGTTAAAAGGCCTGGGTTCAAATATCAGCCCTGCTATGTTAAGTAAGTCCCTCCCCCTCTTTCAGATTGAGTGTTCTCTTCTGTGAAATGAAGGGGTTGAATGAGTGATGATGGCTGATATTAGCTGAGAGCTTTAAGAGTTTATAAAAATATAAATCACCTAGATTAACAGAAGAAGAAGTTGAGTACTTAAATAACCCCATTTCAGAAAAGGAAATTGAACAAGCCATCAATGAACTCTCCAGGAAAAAAATCTCCAGGGTGAGATACAGTTACAAGTGAATTCTATCAAATATTTAAAGAACAGTTAATTCCAATACTATATAGACTATTTGGGGAAATTGCTGAAGAAGGAGTCTTACCAATTTCTTTCTATGATACAAATATGGTTCTGCTACCTAAACCAGGAAGAGCCAAAACAGAGAAAGAAAATTATGGACCAATTTCTCTAATGGATTATAGATGCAAAAATTTTAAATAAGATGATAGCAAAAAGAATACAGCAATTTATCACAAGAATAATACATTATGACCAGGAGGGATTTATACCAGGAATTCAGGGTTGCTTCCACATTAGGAAAACTATTAGCATTATTGATTATATCAACAACAAAACTAACAGAAACCACATGATTATCTCAATAGATGCAGAAAATGATTTTGACAAAATATAACACCCATTCCTATTGAAAACACTGGAAAGCATAGGAATAAATTGAACTTTCTGTAAAATAATAAGCTCTATCTACCTAAAACCATCAGCAAGCATTATATGCAATGTGGACAAGCTAAATGCATTTCCAATAAGACCAGAGGCGAAACAAAGGTGTCCATTATCATCACTGTTGTTCAATATGGTACTGGAAATGCTGACTATAGCAATAGGAGAAGAAAAAGAAATTGAAGGAATTAGAATAGGCAAAGAAGAAACTAAGTCATCACCTTTGCAGATGATATGACGATATATTTAAAGAATCCCAGAGAATCAAGCAAAAAACTACTTGAAATAATAAACAACTTTTGCAAAGTTGCAGGTTACAAAACAAACCCACATAAATCATCTGCATTTCTATATATTACTAACAAAGCCCAACAGCAAGAGATGGAAAGAGAAATCCCATTTAAAGCCATGGTAGACACTATCTGGGAATCTACCTGCCAAAACAAACCAAGGGACCATATGAACACAATTACAAAACACTTCTTGCACAAATAAAGTCAGATCTAAGTAAGTGGAAAAACATCAGTTGCTCATGGGTAGGCCAAGCTAATATAATAAAAATGATAATTCTAGCTAAATTAATTTACTTATTCAGTGCCATACCAATCAAACTATTGATTTTTTCTATTAATTATTTTCTAGAGCTAGAAAAAATAATATAAAAATTCATCTGGAAGAACAAAAGGTTCAGAATAGCAAGGGAACTAATGAAAAGAAATATTAGGGAAGGTGGCCTAGCCCTACCAGATCTCAAATTGCATTGCAAAGCAGCAATCATCAAAACCACTTGGTACTGGCTAAGAAACAGAGGGGTAAAGGAGTGGAATAGTTTAGGTACTCAAGATACAGTAGTCAATGAATAGCAATCCACTATTTGATAAACCCAAGGACCCCAGCTTCTGGGATAAGAACTCACTGTTTGACAAAAATTGCTGGAAAAACTAGATGATGGTGTGGCAGAAACTACGCATAGACCAATGCCTGACACCTTACACAAGAATAAAGTCCAAATGAATACATGATCTAGGCATAAAGATTGATACTATGAACAAATTAGGGGAGCAAGGAAGTGTATTTGTCAGATTTATAGACAATGGAGAAATTTATGAGCCAGCAAGAGATAGAGAATGTTATGAAGTGCAAAATGAATAATTTTGATTACATTAAATGGAAAAGTTTTTGCACAAACAAATCCCATGCAACCAAGGTTAGGAGGGAAGCAGAAAACTGGGAAAGAGTTTTTTGCAACTAGTGTCTGTGATAAAGGCCTCATTTCTAATATATATAGAGAACTGAGTCAAATGTACAAGAATACAAGTCATTCCCCAATTGATAAATGGTCAAAGTATATGAACAGGGAATTTTCAGAGGAAGAAATTAAAGTTATCTATAATCATGTGAAAAAATGCTCTAAATCAATATTGATTAGAGACATGCAAATCACCACAACTCTGAGGTACCACATCACACCTATCAGATTGCCTAACATGACAAAACAGGAAGGTGATAAATGTTGGAGAAGATGTGGGAGAGTTGGAACACTAATTCATCATTGGTGGAGCTGTGAGCTGATCCAACCATTCTGGAGAGCAATTTTGGAACTATGTCCAAAGGGCTACAAAAATGTGCTTACCCATTGACCCAGCAATATTGCTTCTGGGACTCTATCCCAAAGAGATCATAGAAATGGCAAAGGGTCCCACATGTAAAAAAAATATTTGTGGCAGCACTCTTTGTGGTGGCCAAAACCTGGAAATCAAGGGGATGCTCATCAATTAGGAAATGGCTGAACATACTGTGGTATATGAATGTAACAGAATACTATTGTGCTATGAGAAACGATGAACAGGAAGACTTCAGAGAAGCCTGGGAAGACTTACATGAACTGATGCTGAGTGAAAGGAGCAGAACCAGGATAACTTTTTACACGGCAGCAGCAACAGTGTGTGAGGAATTTCTCTGGTAGACTTAGTACTTCATTGAAGTGCATGGACTTAAAAAAAA
>CM053772.1:221762799-221813759 GCA_028658325.1 Potorous gilbertii
ATATATATGTATACCTCTTGGAGTAGATGACCTCTAAGGTAATTTTCAACTCTAAATCCTATGGACCCACAGCTTCACCCTGGAGCACAGGTGACCCTGATTTCCTGAAGTTTGGGCTGACACAAGTGGGTAGGTCCTGATATCTTGGAGCCAGTGCAGTG
Organism: Potorous gilbertii; assembly: GCA_028658325.1. NCBI lineage: Eukaryota > Metazoa > Chordata > Mammalia > Diprotodontia > Potoroidae > Potorous > Potorous gilbertii. Next base: position 221,762,961 of record CM053772.1, read on the forward strand.
ACAGTCACATTTGTCTCTCTCCCAAGGACAAATGTAGTTGATGATAGAGAGGCACTTCCTCAGAAGACTGGTAAAAGTGTGTGGCTATTGTGGTGCTGGTGATGGAGAGGAGGCTTTGGTAACACGTAAGCAGAATTCTCAGGGAGAGTATCTTTCAGAAACTCCTTTTCAACTTTTGTCTTCCTGGGTCTCAAGGCACAATTCGTTGCTGCTGCCATGAGTTGTTTCTGTTGAGCTCAACTCTTTGTAAGACCATGGGGGTTTTTTTGGCAAAGATACTAGAGTGGTTTGCCATTTTCTTTTCCAACTCATTTTACAGATGAGAAAACTGAGGAAAACAGGGTGAAGTGATTTATTCAGGGTTACACAGCTAGTATCTGAGGCTGGATTTGAACTCTCATATTCCTGACTCCATGCCTAGCTTGCTACCCACTGAGCCATCTAGCTGCTAAGGAATAATTTGGAGGACCCCAAATGTAGACCTTTCCATATCCTTCACTTCTGATCTGGAGTGCCTGCATCTTGAACCCACAATCAGAGTCTTTTAATCTCTGAATATTAGTTAATAATATCCTCTTACACAGACAGATACTTATCATCCAATGAACTCATAATTGTCCCCAAACTAGCTCTCAGCCCTACAGAAGACCTCATTATATTTTGGCATTTCAAATAATTCAATCTACTCTAGTTGATTTTAAGTCTAGTCTATTTCAGTGAAATAGATGTGCAATACCTAAGCATTAAATAAAATTGATAAGTGTTTTACTAATATAAAATTGATAAATAAAATTAAAAGCAGTTGCACTGTCATCAGAGGACCTGGCTTTGAATTCTGTCTCTACTGTTAAATGTTTTGGGGATATTTGGAGTAGGTTGCTTAGCTTCCTTTTGCCACAGTTTCTTTATCTGTCAAATAAAGGGGTTGGACCTGAGCCTTCTGAGGGTTCTTCTAGCTTTATATCCATGAGTCTCTGAGTCAAACAGCCCTTACTAAGTGAAGGCCTTGTGCTAGAGGTGGCAGGTACAGAGATGAATCAGACAAAATCCTTGTCCTCTGGTGTTCAATCTGGTAGAAATAATTAAGTTGCTCATAAGCAGAGGGCTCCCTTTTAGTTGAAGCAAGCTGGGAAGGTTTCTTGGATGAAATAGCACTGACAGGGCTTGGGAAGAAAGGATTTCACCAGGAAGAGATAAGAGGAGAGATATTTTCCAAGCATTGGGAACAACATGCTTAAATTAACAGAAGGGAGTTAAGCTGTATAGTAAATATATAATTTTTTTAGCAAATGCATTAAAAAAACACTATCAGGAAACTTCTAATACAAGTAATACACATAGTGTATTCTGTGTGTAACATAGAATATATAAAGGAGAGTAGTGTGAGACAAAGCAGAAAGATAAGTTGGAGTCAGGTTGTGGGAGGCCTCAAATGCCAGCCTACGTGATTTATAATACATTCCACTGGCCATGTGGAACCATTGATGTTTCACAGAAGGCAAGGCAAATGCTAATTCTTCATGTTTATGTGATGCCTTATGATTTAGAATATGCATTTCCCCCAATAAGCAAGGAGGGTAGACCCCATTTTTCAGATGGGGAAACTGAGGCACAGCAGTCAAGTGACTTACCAAGAGGGTTATGCTGGTAGAACAATTATTAATTGCTTACTGGTTGCTAAGCTTTCCAGCCGGTACTGATCAGTATCCGGGTCTGTGGGCTCTGAGTTTCTCTGACTCCCTTTTCTGCTTCTCTGTGATGAGGGTGGGGAGTTGGATCATGTCCTTGTCCCTACCCTGAACACAGGCAGACTGCAGGACCTCCCACCCCCACCCCCCCACATCGGGGTGGCTGCCAACAGTGGCCTATTGCCTTCTCCACAATATGGTGATTGTCATCTCCCTGTCTTGCTGATGTCCTAGGAAAAGGGCTGGAGCCTCATTTTCACAAATTATCAGAATCTCCACCGGGGCCTCGGTCAAGAGCCAGAGCTTTCCGTCTGTGCAGCTTCCCGTCTCAGGTTTTGTCCTGATGATTGCAAGTTCTTGGCTTTGCTCCTTGTTGCCTTGGCAGTGGAGAGCTGAGAGATGGCCCTGAATGAAGCAGTGAAAAGTGTAGTGTTGCTGGAAACAAAATCCTGTGTCACACAGAAGGGCTGTGTCTTCTCTCTTTGGAGATTATGGGGGAGGGAGGAAGAGGGGGAACTGGCTAACAGAGTTACCATCGGGAGCTGTCTCCAATGTCCTTTGTCCAGGCGTTTTTCTGTGTGTGTGTGTGTATACAAACATTTCTCTCTCTCTCTCCCTCTCTGTATATATGTGCTTGTGTGTGTGTGTATATTTTTGTTATTGTTTCCAGTCATGTCCAAATCTGTGACCCCATTTAGGATTTTCTTGGCAAAGGTCCTAGAGTGGTTTGCCTTTTTCTTCTCTAACACATTTTACCAATGAGGAAACTGAGGCAAACAGGGTTAAGTGACATGCCCAGGGTCAGACAGTCAGTTAAGTACCTGAGTCTGGATTTGAACTCAGGTCTTTTTGATTATAGGCCCAGTACTCCATCCATTGAGCTACCTAGCTGCCCCATATGTGTGTGTTTGTGTGTGTGTATGTGTATGTCATATACACACTATATGTATACTATATGCATATAATATATATATATTCTATTCCTATCCACATACTAATCCTGTTTGTGTGTGTATAAATATATGTGTAGTTTACTGTTATGTTAGTATATACACTAACATATACACTATACATTGCATGTTTAGTGTGTATACTACAGTACATACTATATATGTGTCTATGTAGTATATAGCATATATATAATGTTTATATGCACATAATAATCCTATTTATATTTATATACTAACATGCTGGCATATATACTGTATATTCTATATACATATAATATATATATTCTATATATGGATTTATTATATGTGTGTATGACAGTGTATAAAATATATAGACTCCATATCTACATACTTTTCAGTTTTGATATTTATATTACATTTATTTGTTAAATATATGTTATATACTGTATATTGAATATATGATATATATCTACAGAATGTGTGTATATATCTGTCTATGCCTATTCATCTCTCTCTCTCTCTCTCTGCATGTATGTATGTATATATATATATATATATATATATATATATATATATATATATATATATATATATATATATATATATGAATTAATTCTATGAGAGAGATAGAGAGAGGAAGAGAAACAGAGAACGTGGCAGAGAGATGTAGTCCATATGAATCAAAAGAGACCCTAGAGACTTCAAGCTCTGATACCTAGCTCAGGCCCTCTCTTTTACAGATAAGAAAACAGGCCTCTAGAGGTTAAGTGACTTATTTAACTGTTTTCTGGTAGTAGTGTATTAGACAAAAGGTAACTTTAGAGGGGAAGACACAGAAACAACTGGGAACAAGGGGAAGGGTAGCAGGGAGGGTCTCCTCCAAAGGGAATGATTGAGTTGAGTCTTGAAGGACTTCCAAGAAGTGCTATTCTAAAAAAAGGGAGATAGTTGCTGGCACGATAGACTTCTTTCCTCATAACAATCCTGTGAAGCAGACAGGGCCAGGCTTAGAGTGCTCATTTCACAGATCAGGAGACAGAGGCTGTGACTTGAGCTTCCCACTCTGTGGTTGTGCAGATTAAGCAGTAGAGCCTAAGGGACTTGAACTACTCTGACTTAAAATCCAGTGCTTTAAGAAACCACTTAATTATATTGCTATTTTTTTTGATAATTTAAGGGGATTTTATACAATCATATTGAGAAGTGGAAAGATACTTTCCAGCCCCAGCCAGCCACCTACTAGTCTATCTAACATAGAGCAAAACACGATATTGGACTAAATTACCTCTTACGTTCCTTTCCACTCTAGCTTTCTACACTCTATTTTCTAAGGCTTGAACAATCTATGATCTCTCTCTCTCTCTCTCTCTCTGTCTCTCTTATGTTTTTATAAGTGAGTCTTGAGGAGAAGAGCCCTTGGCTTTACTAAGAGAAGTTGTTTTTGAGAAGTAGATATGGGCAAAGACTTATCTTCTATTACTCTAGACTCTGACATTTGACGAATTTCCCTGAGCCACCTTTAAAACAAGATTTAATTCTCTTTCTTACCATTGTGTGTAAAAGGGTAACTGAAAGGTCACTAAAACTTGATCTAACCATGTTAGGGTCAGGAAAATAAGGGAACAAAAGTTATATTACTTGGAATTGCCATTTTCTGTCCTTTTTTTCCTTCATTACTCCCGTGCTATAGAGTTCTTGTCTTTGAATCAGAAGAACTGTATTCAAATCACAGCTGTGTGAACTTGGCCAAGTCTCATCTAGGTTAGCCCTATTTGAGCTGTATTCTCAATGGTTTTGAGAACTAAGTTTTGAAAACATGAGTTGCAAATGATAACTATTAAATGTTCTAAAAAATATAAGATATTTTTATTAGGGGTAAATTTGGGCAGACTATCATAGGTTCTTAGGATACAATGGAAAAAATGATTTCAGGGAAGGAATTAATAAATTAAAGAAATCCCAGTGGCCATCCTAGTTCATTACATGTTTATAGTCGTTTTGCTAGCCTTCTGTGTCTATTGAACTGAACTGTCTTGTGTGATGTTCAGAAAGTTAGCTCAGAGATACTGCCACGTCTTCTGTTATCTGTGAATAACTGCATGGGAAAGCATTCACTAACCTTACATGCTTAGCATGGTGCTAAGTATTGGAAAAGGGTGACAATTCCTACTCTCGTGGACTCTATTCTAATAGGGAGAAACAGTTCAACAGAAGGAAGGTTTTAGCTGCAGTTAGATGAAAAGATCCCATGTTCCCAAGGGTATACTGTAAGGCAGATGATGTTGTATCTTCTTTAATGCCATTTCCACTGATTAAATGCTATCCATTTCTAATATTGAACCATTTGATAGTTTCATGGGCTTTGATGGTAAGAACTTTCTTTTCTGTATTTTCAGTAGGCTTCATCTCCACTGGTGCAGGGAGGGTTGATGTTGGACGATGGCTATGATTGGCAAATAGACTTTGAAGAATTAGTTCACTGGATCATCATAGTTCTCTTGTTAATTGAGGTTTTCATTAATAGCAACAACAATTCAGATAGTATTTTAAGGTTAACGTTTTGCCTCATGAGAAAACATCCCATGAGGTAGGGAACACAATTGTTATTTTTTCCATGTTATATCAGGAGAAAATGGAAGCTTAGAAAGCTGAAGTGACTGCCTAGGGTCACTCATCTAGTAAATAGAGAAGCCTACAGTTCCAAAGCCAGGGTTACTCAAAGTCTTGCAAATCCAATATTTTCTCCTACAACAGGTAGTGTTACATAGTAGAATGAATGCTAGGTTGGGATTTAAAAGACCTGGGTTCATATCTTAACTTTCCTACACACTATGTATATGACCTTCCAGGGTTACTTCTATCTCTGAAATGAGAAAGTTGAATGAGATAATCTCTAAGGTTCCTTCCACTTCTAAACCTGTGGTTCCATGCCACCTGCAATCCACTCTTCTGGTAAGTGGATTTCATTGTAGCTATGTTCTGAAGCTCTTAAGTAGAACCTAGATTTCTCCCTGAGAAAGGTCTGCTGATAAGGATTAAGGATAGAAGAATAGAGGGTTCTAGTAGATTATAAGCTCCTTGAAGGGAGAGACTGCTTTGTTTTTCTTCGTGACCTCCAGGGCCTTGCATAGTGTAGGTGCTTCATAAATGTTTGTTGAATTAACTGTAATAGAGACTCACTGTTCTCCAACTGGATAGAGTTGTTAAGTCTGCTCAGTCATGTCTGACTCTGTGATCCCATGGGGGGTTTTCTTGGCAAAGATACTGGAGTGCTTTGCCATTTCCTTCTTCAGCTCATTTTACAGGTGAGGAATTGGATAGAGTTCTGAATCTTGAAAGATGAATACTCATCAGGACCCGAGTAAAATGGTACAAGATCAGACCTATCTGTTTCATTTACTAATGAGCCTTTCTCTGTGGTTCATTTATCATCTTGGCCAATCTTTGCAAGCCTTCAAGATCTTTATAATGGCCATCCTCCATATCACTATAATTATTAACATTTTGTGCATAATATGTTGTTTGTGTCTCCAAGTGCTATAAGAAAAGCAACAATGCTTATAATTCCTAATGCAAAACCATATTATAAGAAGAATGATAGAAAGGATCAAGGATGTTTAGCCTGGGGAAGAGGGCAGGCATGAAAGCTATCTACAAATATTTGAAGGGGCTGTCCTGTGGAACAAGGATTAGACTTGTTTTGACTGACTCCAGAGTATAAAACTATATAGAAGAGAAATTATAGGAAGATTTCAACTATGTATGAGGAAAACCATCACTCTCCATTCTCCGATAAATATTTCTCAATAGCCTATTTTGTGTCAGGTACCATGATAAGCACTGGGGATACAAAAAGAGACAAAAGACAGTCCCTACCCTCAAGAACCTTAATGGAGGAGAAAGCATGCAAACAAATATATACAAAGCAAGCTATGTGCACAATAAATAGGAAACAATAACAGAGGGAAGGCACCAGAATTAAGAGGGGCTAGGGAAGGCTTAATTAGATCTATCCAATTATAGAACTATCTGATTCAGGAAATTTAAGTTCTTGTCAGGAGAAATGTTCTAGCAGGGTCTTGAATGAGAGTCAAGCATCAGGGATTCCATTGAAACAATCTCTGAATTGGAGTGAGTTAGACTAGAGGGTGTCATGACTGCCTTGCTACTCTGTATGTGATAATTCACTTTCTAGGTGATATTGGGCTCTCTTTCCATAAACTGAGGTGAGAATGGGAATTAATATCATATATTATTGACATTAATATTTAACCAGTTCACACATACATTATTTCAAATACATCGATGTTGAATGAATGACTATTGACTGTTTTATACAATATTTATTTCCCTTCATCTGTAGATAGTAGGGAAACTTTAGTATGGGATGTGTTCTTATGCCTTGAATTAGCTAGCAATTCCAGTTCCTTAAAAATTGTAATTAGAACCCAGAACCTTTCTTGCCTAGCCGAGTTCTACCGCATCAACTTGTTTGTAGCACTTCGCTGTATCGCCACCTGCTGGTGCAATGTAGAACATGTTGAAACATGGTATAGCCAACTGAATGTGTGTGTGTGTGTGTGTGTGCGTGTGTGTGAATTAATTTTTTTTACCATCCTTGAAAGCATATGAAGAACTGCTGCCGAATCTTTTACTCTGTCTAGGATTTGAACTCTTGCCTTTGGGAGCACAAAGTCTGTGTTCTTTTGTAATATAAGGTTTTCTCCTGATTACATGAATTGTGACCCTTTCTATAGCAGGAGTTATTGTGTTAGTCTTTTACATGAATAGAAGAGACACTCTTTGGAGGACGTGAAGGAGTGAGTCACTCCGACATAGCGGAAAGTGCACAGGATTTGGAAGAGGACATCTTTTATTTACCAGCCAGGTGACTATGGGCAGAGCATTTAACTTCTCTTTGACTCAGTCTTCTTATCTGTAAAATGGTAATAATGTGGGTTGAGACACACAAAGGTCCTTTCATGTACTGACACTGGGTGTTCATTTGATTCCAGCCCAGGCTCCTTCTGTAGACATTGGATGTTTTAAGTTTCGTTCCAGCTCTGACATTCTGTGTTCTATGTTCTGAGGTTCTTATTCTTCTGACATTTTATGTTATATAGTACATACTCTCTTCTAGTTTTAACATTATATACTCTAAGTCCTTCTATTCTGTGATTTAAGAACCTTTGCTATATATTTTTTGGCAGTTAGGTGGAACAATGGTTAGAGTGTTGAAACTGAAATCTGGAGGATCTGGGTTCAAATCTAGCCTCAAACACTTATGGAACTATGTGACCCTGGACAAAGTCCTTTAATTTCTCTCTAGGCCTGTTTCCTCATCTGCAAACTGCCCATAATAATCCTATTTCCCAGTGTTGCTGGGACAATAAAATGAGATAATATTTGTAAAGCACTTTGCAAACTTTAAAGCTCTCTATAAATGATAGCTTTTATTTTGCAGGATGCCTGTCTTGTTCTGCCTCTGCTCCTATTAGTGCCTTCTCTTCTCTCTGTATAAGTTTGTATGAACCTGGTATTTTGCATGTTGTCTCCTCCATCAGAACATGAGGTCCAGAAAGGAGAGGATAGTGTGTTTTTTTCTTCTGCTAGATTCCTCAGGACTCATTACAAGGCCTGGCGCAGAATAAGAGCTTAATAAAAGAGCTTTGACCAAAAATCCTTTCCAGCTGTAACATTCTATTGTGTGAAGCAAACCTTAAAATTTTAATCAGGTTTAAGCAATAAGAGGATTTGTATGTTTTTTAAAGATGAATGTTTTGCTAGTTATATTTTTAAAAAGATATAATATAGCTGCAGGTGAGAATGTGGGCTACTAAAATTCAGAGAAGTATTTGGAAGAACCATTCTTTCAATGGTCCATAGGTAATCTGACCCATGATGAATATTAAGGTATTCACAAACAAGGAACAGGCCTAAGAGGAGGAAACTCAGGCAGAAGTTTTCAAAGACAGCTGTTTTGGATGTCATAATGCTAAAATGCTAGGCCTCTGAATGGTAGTGACTGCCCTGTCACTGGAGGTGATGATGTGGGATATTGTAGAAGAGATTGATCCTTGAGGCAGGATGTTAGAATAGAAGAGGATGTCTGAGAATCCTTTCAACCAAAGGAGTCTAGGAAAGGGTTGAACTGGTAATGGTTCATGCTTCAACCCAAGCCATACTGGAAGATTGTCTTTAAAGTGGGTCACTGTAAGGTATAAAGCCAAATTCACCAGTAGACTGGGATCTCCTGACTGGTTTTGACTGATGTTTTCAATTTTCTTAGTCATTTTTCTATTCAATGCACTCTTGGATTCTGCTCTACTGGCCTACTCACCATTGCTCAAACATGGTACTCTGTGGTAGGGTACTCTATGGTATGGTACTCTATAGTAGGATACTTTGTGGTATGGTGCTCTATGGTATGGTACTCTGTGGTAGGGTACTCTATGGTATGGTACTCTATGGTAGGAGACTCTGTGGTAGGGTACTCTATGGTATGGTACTCTGTGGTAGAATACTCTATGGTAGGGTACTCTATGGTAGGAGACTCTGTGGTATGGTACTCTATGGTATGGTACTCTGTGGTAGGGTACTCTATGGTATGGTACTCTATGGTAGGAGACTCTGTGGTATGGTACTCTGTGGTAGGGTACTCTGTGGTAGGGTACTCTATGGTATGGTACTCTATGGTAGGATAAAGGGTACTCTATGGTATGGTACTCTATGGTAGGATAAATGGTACTCTATGGTAGGATACTCTGTGGTAGGGTACTCTATGGTATGGTACTCTATCTTCCTGTATGCCTTTACACTGGCTGATCTCTTGCCTAGGATCCTCCTTCACTTTACCCTCATCTTTTAGAATCTTTGGTTTTGTTTAAGCCTCAGCTAAAATGTCTGCAGAAGACTTTTTCTGGCGTCCATCCACTGTCCCCCACCCCAGGTTAGCTTCCATCCACTCTGTATTAGTGTCTGTGTCCTGTACCTCTTCATACATCGTTCCTCCCCTTCCAATCCTCCTCACCCCACCCCCATCAGAAAATAAGCATCTTGAGGGCAAGAACTGTTCCTTCATTGATTTGAACTCTAATGCTTAATAGCATCTGATGTATGATGAGTAAGCAATAATAGCAATGCTAGCCAGCATTTATATAGTGCTTCAAGGTTTGCAAAGTGCTTGTAACATCCCTACTGTTATTTATTTTCATTTTTACAGATGAGGACATGGAGGCCAAGAGAGGTTAAGCAGCTTGCCTAGAGACACCCAACTAGTAAACGTTTGAGGTTGATTTGAACCCAGATTTTCCCCACTCCAGGTCATGACTTCAGCATGCCTGGTACCCAAGGGTGTGCTAGGGAGGGTCAACAGCCAATTGTTAAAGTTTAAGTGTGAGAATTTGTGCCTCAGAAATCCTCAGTGCTACGAATCACGGCTTGATTTATTGTTTTGTTGACTGTCTAAACTTCAGAAAGTGTTAATAAACATTTAAATTAAAACTCGCTGTGTGCATACTGGTTGATAAACGTTTATCGCTTACCCGCTGCCTGAATCTATATATGCTTCTAAAAGACGTGTCATGAGAGTGGTAACAGATGGACACCCCCAAGGACTGTATTGGTGCCCACAAAGGTTGAGGGAACTACAGGCAGTTCTCCACGTGTTGGTTGGGACACTTCGAAGGATTCATGGGGAAACATGGAGAAGTGTAGGACAAGATGGGAAGGTGTAGAGAAGCTGCAATCTTTTCTATTGGAGGGAGTGCTCACATGGGTGAAAGAAAGCAGTCATCCATAGATGTGCTGAAATAATTAAGTATCATGGTGAATAATAATTAGTAATTAATAAATAATTAAGTGCCATAATTAGGGTATCATCAGAGCAAAGTAGTGGGAATGGGAGGGACAATCGACTCTTTACTGTATGATTCTGGCATTTCTGGAAGGACTTAGCTTTAAAGGCTTTAAATGACTGCTACATGTGGGCAGAGCCTGTCTAACTATGACAAACTGTCCTAGGATCATGGATCTATTGCTGAGAAGTCTGCCAGAGGCCACCTAATCCAACACTCTCATGTTACAGATGGGAAGACTGAGGACCAGGATGATTAAGGGACTTGCACAAGGTCACAAAGAGATAGGATTTGAATCCCAAGGCCGTGTGCCTTTAGAGGTAGAATTTTTTCCATTGTCCCTGCTACTCAACTAAATTCTCTGTTTCTCATTTGTTTTGGTTTTCTAGACTTCCTTGACCTATTTCAGGACATTGTGCTCAACTCACTCTTTTCTCTTGGTCTCTCTCCAGTGGATCAAATCCCTGTTTGCCCTTAGAACTATAGAATATAGAATTTTGGAGTCAGAAGTATATATTCTTCAAACAGAGAATATATACTGTTAGAGATGGGCAGTGAAGTGGCTCAGTGGATAGTGCACTGGGCTGGCAACCAGGAAGACTCATCTTCCCGAGTTCAAATCTGGTTTTAGATACTTACTGGCTATGTGACCCTGGACAAGTCATTTAACCCTGTTTGCCCCAGTTTCCAAGAAAACCCCAAATGAAGTCATAGAAAGTTGGACACGATTGAACAACAAATTGTTAGAGGCAGAAGGGACTTTGAGGACCTTGAGAACAGGGGTATAGATTGTTGGAGAGCTGGATGAAAGCTCAGAGATCATGTAGCTTAAATACCAGCACTTTACAGAGGAAGAAATTGAGGCCGGGGAGGAAGTATCTAGCAGAAGATCAGATAGCAGCTAAATAGCCCAACTAAAACTTGAACCTTGGCTCCCAGGCAGGGCTGTGAAACCCACTCACTCCTAACCTTCTGGTTCCTGTTTCTCTTTGATGAGACAATTGTTCTCTCAGATCCATCTGCTTGCTCGTGAGCTTCATGTTGAAGTCCAACAACGGCTTTGCCTTCTTGGATTAATGGGCATAGAAACCTAACTCCTCCATCCCTCGTAAAGAGCCCAACTCTCTTGGAATCTCATCCAGCCTGTCTGTGGACTGGGCCAAATTTAACAGCCTTTTAAAAATCCACTTCCTCATTTACCTGCGGCAGATTATAATGGATCAATGACCTAGAAAATCCTGATTTTATTCCTTTCCCTCTAATGAACATACCACCCTACATGGAAGAGGAAACAAATCTAGACTGGCAAAGAGAGTCATGTTCATTGTCCTGAGAAATGACAAGATCCACTGGCCAGAGCAAATCATTTTCCTCTAGGACTATGGCGGATCAGAGGCATTCTTGTGTAGTAGGGAGGGAGCTAGACTTGGAGCCAGTAAGATCTGGGTACAAGTCCCACTCCTGACAAGTACTGACTATGTGAACAGGTTAAGTTACTTAGTTTCCTTTTTTGTCCTTGTTGCTCAGTTGTTTCAGTCACGTCAGATACTTCATGAGTCCATTTGGGGTTTTTTTTGGCAAAGATACTGGAGAGTTTTGTCATTTTCTTTTCCATTTCATTTTACAGATGAGGAAATGGAGGCAAACATTGGTAAGTGACTTTCCCAGGGTCATATCTAGTAAGTGTCTGAAGCCAGATTTGAACTCAGGTCTTTCTGACATCAAGCCCAGCACGCTATCCACTGTACCACCTAGCTGCTAGGCAGTTATAAGTTGTAGAGAAGGTTCTGATCTGCATTGATCAAGGGAATTTCCTATGAAATCATAATTTCTATCCCTAATGTGATAGATGGGCCATGGGCTTTACTCCTCTCATGGTTCATTATATCATGTTGGGAAAGTTTCTTCCCTTCTCTGGGCTTCAGTTTCCACAACTACAAAATAAGAGGGTTGGGCTGGATGCCTTCTGTGGTCTCTTCCAACTCTCTAGCTCTTCCTGGTCTTCTGATTCCAAATCTAGTGCTCTTTCTGCTACTCTATGCTCCTTCCCTAGGGGCCTGTCCCCACTAGAATTTTGTTACATCTCCTGCATAGGTCAATTGCTGGATGGTTTCTAGTGGACAGTGTTAGTATTCTTAGTTTTGGTGTTTTCACACAAGAAACTTTCTACTTCCCCCTTTTCTTTTCCTCATGTATCTTCCTTCCTTTCCTTTCCTTCTTTCTTCCCTGTTTTCTTTCATTCCCTTCCTTCCCTTTCCATACTTTTCACTTCTCCCTTTCTTTTCCTCCCTTCCTGCCTTCCCCTTCCTCCTTTTCTTTCTTTTACATACTTTGATGTACCTGTGACCTCATCAGTGTGGGTACCCCACTTCCCCATGATATGGATTATGACTCATCCATGATAATTTATTTGCTGTGATCTTTTTAGTGTTTCATTTTAAAATTGATATTTTTTCCCCTCCATCATCTCCATTTGCAAAAATATGGCTCTTCTTCCCCTACCTAGAGAAGCATTCCATGGGAAAAAGATTTTAAAAAAAGGGAAAACACAGTTCAGACAAATGAACCCACACATCAGCCAAGTGTGGTGGTATGTGCCTCCCAGATCTGCAAAGAAGATGGCAGTCCATTTTTTGGGCTTTCTTCTGGGGCCAAGTTTCCTGTTCAGTACAATTACACAGCTTGATGTTTTACGTTTTGTTATTTTTTTTTCTGTTGTTATGTTCATCCCCACTCAATTTCAAGGAGAGAGAGTTCAAGGGTCTTGTTTTCAGCCCTGGAGAAGAAAACCAGGGAGAGACACTGAATTAAAAAAAAAAGGACAGAAGATAAAACATGAAGTGAAACCATGTCTCAGTCTCTAGTGACCATCCCTGGATGTGGAGACCTGGCTTGCCTCTATCTGGAGCCTGGCATGATCAAGAGTAAATTATTTATAACACAGGAGCAACTCCATTCAGGTTCTGGAGCTTGTGAGTGGATCAAAGACTTAATAGGCCAAGGCAAGTGCTAATGTCTTTATACTAGGCACCAGGGACTCTAGCATTTCACTTAAAGCACTCCTAGAAATGCCATCGAATTATTAGGTGAATTCTCATTCCTAAACCAGGAAGGACTTAATTTGCTAAAGTAGTTGTCTTCCTCAGGGAAGGGGAATAGCTGGAGGGTAATTACAAGTGACCCAACTCTGTGGAGTTGTGCAAATTGTGGGATTAGTTGAGAATGAGGTAGAGGCAATTCATTTAAAGAGGACTGGATTCTCCCCCTCCCCTCTTCTTTTCTTCCATCAAGCACACCATAAAGCAACGGTGAGCAGCTTAAGTTACGTGAAAGCAGGAAGCCAGCTGGAATTGTGGATAGAGTGCTGGGCTTGGAGTCAGGAAGGCCTGAACTCAAATCCATCTCAGACACAACTGTGTGACCCTGGGCAAGTCACTTAATTCTTGTTTGCCTCAGTTTCCTTATCTGGAAAATGAGGATGAAAATAGTTCCTTTCAAGGTTGTTGTATCAAATAACGGTAAAGCTCTTAGCACTATGCCTGGAAAGTTGTGTTATATAAATGTTAGCTGTTTTTATTATTTTTGCTGTTAATAATTATTATTTAAAAATAGAACAGAGTGCTGGAGGTGACAGGGATCTTGAGGACCATATGGACCAGAGGTATCAAATACCTGGCCTTTGGGCTACATACAGATTAAAATGTAATTGGGGAATATTGAGCAAAATCAATAAAAATAAAATATAGATAAGGTTGAATTTTAAAACTAAATCTCCATGTACCCTGCAAGAAATCCATATTTACAAATTAGCAGCCCCCATTTCCATTTGAGACTGACACCATTGATCTAGTTCCAGGGTCTCCCTTCATTGATGAGGATATTTTAAGTGACTTACCTATGATCTCACAGCCAAACACTGGGAATACTAAGATTGGAACCCAGGTCATCTGATTACAGATCTACCACTCCTTTTATTGTCTTGTTTGGAATAAATTTTCCTGCTGCTTTGGTGGTCTGAGGAGAATGAAACAAGGTCTCATAGACCAAAAACTTAAATACTTCAGAAATCTGTGAATTTCTCCATACAGGCATTCCCTTCACCAAACAGCTTCTCTGCAACTTAGGAATTGATTTTACATGAATTATCACCCTTGTTCAGTTCCTAGCCTTCTCAAATATTTTTAGCCTGGTTCTTGAATGGAAGCTACATAATCTGTCTCTAGATAGGAACTTGAAGAACACTCTCTTCCTCTCTACCCCTTCCCCTCCAGCTTGGTAGAATCAGCCACAGACTTGTGCCCCCCTAATATAGCACTGAGTAATCCAATACCCCACAGTGAGGCATGTAAAGGTGTCTATCACATCTAGAAACAAGGAGTCTGAGTTAATGATGTGATGGAAATCAGAAAGCCTCAGTCACACCCAACTGAAGGAGAAAATCATCATGGACATAATCATAGGAACTGCCTGTCAAGGAAATGGGTTTAGATCAATTCTTTTCTTTGTTTTTCCTTCTGAAAATATTCTTTTCTAATTGTCTTCACTGTTAGTATTACTGGCTTTCGTTTTGTTATGGATTACACAGACTTGAATAAATCTCCTTCTGAAACCATCTGGCCCTAAACATCAAAGAACAGCTGTAGATACAATTTTTTTCCCTCTTTCTTTTAAAATGTAGTCTACACACTCTTTTATATATATAAAGTTAAAGTGTGTACATACTTCATATGTACTGAAGTTAGCCCTTAGGGGATTTTCCAATTTGCTATTTTTCTGTTGGAGGTTTGGAGTGGGTTGTGTGTGCAATTAAAGGTAAATAAGAAAATAAGAATAGAAAACCAGAAATCAGGACTTTTAGGCTACTAACTCCCTCTGTGGCCTTGGGCAAATCAGTGTCTTCCTGCCATCCCTGCCCACCCTTCTCCCCCCCATTTCTTTGCCTCTAAAATGAGGGAATTGTATCAGATCAAGTATTCCCCGCCTTTTTATGTGTCAGTCTGGTAAAATCTATGACCCCTTCCTAGGATAATATTTAAAATAAATAGAATAAAATATGTAGGAATACAAAGAAAACTAATTATACTGAAATATATTTGTCCAAAATTTTTTTAAGTTAATAAACTCCAAATTAAGAACTCTAGAATGAAGATCTGATGCCCAAGATCCCTCCCACTTCTAACATTTTATGTTCTACATTCCAAGATCCTAATTCCAAGAATGGTTACGTTAAGGTCCCTTTTGGTCTTAATTTTCTATGTTATGTATTCTAAGAGCTGTTCTAAACTTAGCCTGTCATGATGACATATGACTCTATGTCTTGACTGGCTCTGCCATTTTGTGATCTAAGTTCTAAGGTCCTCTACAGCTGCTGTATTTTATAGTCTGTGTTTCAAGTTCCCTTAAAGTTCTAATATTCTCTCTTTTAAGTTCCTTTCCAGGTCTGAATCATTCCATGACCTTGGGGCTTATAATTTATGGGGGGTCAAATTCTTCCAGTCGCGCACATTTTAAGTTCTGCAATGTGTTTTCCGTCTACATTAACTGTACGTCACTGGAGTTCCATCCCTTGCACTGACATCAAGACTTTGGAGGTGGTACATGAGGTTGTAAAAGAAGTCTACTGTTCCGTGTCTACTCAATTTAAATCAGTTATTATTAATTATATGCCAAACATGTGTCACTTAGTGTGCTCGACAATGAGAAGTACAAAACCAAAAATGAATCAATGTCTGCTCTCAAGAAGCTTCTATTCTATTTGCTTCATAAAGATAGGGACCGTTATAGATAAATGTCTATTGAATGAAACATACCTTTTCTGTGGATATTTGTATTTTTAGTCTGAAACGTGTCTGACTTAGTTCTGTGAGTTTATTGCCCAGCTTGGAAGCTTAGTACTTTTTAATTTGCTCCAAATTTATCTCATTAAAATTTTAAGCCTCTCCCCTCCCCAACATCAAGAAGCAGAAAAAGCACTATGTAGGGAGTGAGCCAGAGAACTGTGGGTTCAGATGAAAACATTGCTACTTATTACTGTGACCTTAGGAATGATCTATAAATTTTTTCTGGCTTGAAAGCTATACTATGAGGAAGCAGTGTGATGTAATAGTCAATGAGCAGGCTTTCATTAGAGTCTAAAAAGAAGGAGGTTCTCTGCTGTCTCCAGATCACTCTGGAGTATATATATTCCGTTTAGGTGCCACATTTTATGAGACTGCTCTTATGCTTTTCCTACAAAATTTTGTTGTTTGGTCATTTTTCAGTAATGTCTGATTCTTCATGTCCCCATTTGGGGTTTTCTTGGCAAAGATACTAGAGTGGTTTGCCATTTTCTCTCCAGTTCACTTTACAGATGAGGAAACTGAGGCAAACAGGGTTAAGTGACTTGCCCAGGGTCATCCAGCTATTAAATGTCTTGAGTCCATATCTGAACTTAGGAAGATGAGTCTTCCTGACTCCAAGCCAGCGTTCTATCCATTGCACTACCTATCTGTTCCCCTACAAAATCACCTCATGTATTATGCATATTTTGCGTATGTACATGCTGTCCACTCACAAATTATATTTCGTTTGGTATACATTTATCTAGCAATGTCTCTGCTCTTGTGGAGTAAGAGAAAATAACTTCCTTGATGGCAAGTACGGTTTCCTTTTAATTTTTCCATTCTCAGCACCGAGGGTAATGTCTGAGCACATAGCAGAAACTTACTTCATAAATGCTTATTTGCGGATTAATTAGCATTAGTAATTTGGAGAGATTTGAATGAAAGGGGATGAGGATGTTTGGAATGCAAAAATATACTATATGGGGATCATGTGAAAGACCTGAGCTTGTGCAATTCAGAAAACAAGGACTTAGTAGGTCCCTGATAGCTGTTGACCAGTATTTAAAAGTATATAGAAAAAGAATTAGATTGGTTCTTGGCCCCAGAGGGGAGGGCAAAACTTAGACCAAAGACTAGATAATCCAGGGAAGCACTTTCCAACAGGCAGACATTGCCCCAGCTGGAATGACATGTTTGCAGGGGGTTGTGAATTCCCTGTCCCTGGATGTCTTCAGACAGAGCTGGGTGAGTATTTATCCAGACAAGTATAGAAGGAATTCTTTTAAAATATGTATGTATGTATATGTGTGTGCATATACATACATACACATATACTTACATAAATTTGTATGTATGTGTGAATCGATATATATATATATATATATATATATATATATATGTAATATAAATACATACACATATAGAAGGTAGTTTGAACTAGATAGACAATCAGTTGCCAAATCTCCATCTCTGCCTCCACATCTGGTACAATCATCCTCTTCTCTCAGTTCCACAGCTCTCACTTCAGTTTCAGCTCTCATCTTCTCTAGCTTAATCTTTGCACCAGCCCCTCAAATGATCTTCCTGCTTCTTCAAGACTCTCATCATTTCAATCCATTTTATACTCTGTCCAAATAATTTTCCCTAAGCACAGATCTGACCGTGTGTTTTCCCTGCTCAGCCAACTCCAGTGGCTTCTTCTTAATCGTGGGATAAAGCAAACTCATTTTAGTTTTTAACAGCTTCTGCAAACTGGCTCACACCTATCTTTAGAGCTTCATTGGACATTATTCTTCTGTGACCCAGCCAAACTGGCCTTTTCTGTTTCCCACCTATGACTTCTATCTCTATGCCTTTGGCATCTTGAATACCTGGAATGTATTTTCTCCTTCCCTCCACCTTATAGGGTCCCTCTTTTCCTTTAAGATGCAGCTCCAGCACATCTTCTGAATGAAGTCTACTTTTTGGTCCTATTGGACAATCACCCTCATTATGATAGGGACCTATTGTGTACTTCAGTATCCAGCTGTTGCCTCTCTGATGTTCCTTCCAGCTCTGAGTTTCTCTGATTTTAGCAAGTCAAGACATATACCTGGATTTGGTGAACAAATTATGTTTCCAAACTTTTTACCCCTGTATAATTATTAAAAGAGTTGTCTGGGCTCTAAAAGGTTAAGTGAGTTACTTGGGATGGTACAGGCAGTGTGTGTCAGATGTTTATGGTTGTTCAGTCATTCATGACTCTTTGTGAGCCTGTTTGGGTTTTATTGGAGTGCTTTGCCATCTTTTTTCTCCAGGTCATTTTACAAATGAGAAAACCGAAACAGAGTTAAGTGACTTGCCCAAGGTCAAACAGCAAATAAGTGTTGAAATGTGTGAGATGGAGGACTTGAATTCAGGTCTTTATGACAATAGTCATAAAGTTTACCCACTATGCCAGACTGCCCTCTAAATGCTAAGTTGAATTAGCAGAGTTTATTAGCCAGCTCCCTATACCAATGAAATCACAGTCCATTAAAAGCTTGGTAGCATCTGGAAAAAACTCTTGGAAAAAGGAGCTCCCTTCTAACTTCTGGGACATCTCCCAAGAGCCAGCTGTTCTAAGACAAGGTTGAGTGTCTTTGACCTTGCTGTCATGGTTTGTGCTGGGTTCTAACACAGGAGTAGAGCTAGTTCTGAAATCACCACCAAGGACATCAAAAGACCAACGGTTTTATGAAGCAAGTTCATTAAGGAGATCCATTAGACTAGAAGACTCTCTGATTCTTTATATATTAAAGTTTCTTGAAAAAAAAAAGCTAAAACTTAAACAAAAAACCCCCTGCCAAATCCTGCCTTCAATTTTGCTTAGTGTTAGGAGGATAAGGTGTAGATATGCATCAGCAACCCTGTAGTTAGATCAACGTTCTGTGTACTGATTACTTCTTTGGCCTCTGGGTACCAGGTGTAGAAGAGTAACAGGACACTTGATACCAAGCAATTGTTTTTCCCACCTCATTGGCTTCTGGACTCTCGTTAGCAGCTTGGCGTTAACATGAGATTCTCTTCCCTTTCTCCTTCTGAACAGCTTTGACATCTGCAAGCCATGTTTGACTTCATCTCTGCTGCCAAGGCTATAAGGGGAGGTTACCCAGCACTCTCAGGCAGAAGCCAGTTCATCTGAACAAGGGATGAGGTTGTACTATTGCTATTCAGAGGAGGTTGCAGAAACTGCTGGCATTTGCAGCCCTAGGCTTGATCAATTTACCCAGAGAGTCGTGTAATTTTTTTGAATCCTTAGAATGGAGATGTGGGAGAGATAAGAATTCATTTAAATACTTCAGCAAACATTTGCTAAATATATGTGGTGCTGGAGACAGGAGAATAACAAGCTGCGTTTGAACCTCTGTTATTTACCAGCAGTATGCCTTTGGACTCTGTGCCTCTGTTTCCCTTTCTATAAAATGAAGGAGTTGATCTGGACAACGGTTCTCAAGGGGTTCATCTCCATAGACTGACTGCAAAATCTTGCTCTTTCCAAACCTGTTTAAAACTTCATCAATTATTAACCACCTTCTTGACTTCTACTTTAAATTCAGCTCCTTTTGAGTTTGCGTTTATAACACCTTTTGAACCCTCAGAACCCCAAATACCCAAAATACAGTTCCCTTCATGCTCTTCCCACTTGGCTTCAGAAAGGGCCCATGGTAGCCCTGTTCATGTAGGGCAAAATCTCCTCCTCCTCCCCTGTGAGTCCTGGAGAAATAAAAAAGGAAGATGGCAAGGGGGTACAAGAAAGTAAAGAGAGGTGGGGGAATCCCAAGACACTAGTAATGGGGCATTGGGCCCCACTGACATGGACCCCCTCTTCTGTCTTCTTCTTACCTACAGTTCAGTTTACCTCAATGCTGTGAACCATAGAAATTTTAAAAAAGTTTGAGAACCATTGACCACAACATTAAAGTGAAAAAGATTGGGGAGGTTTTGTGGCCTGCAAGCTGGATATGAATCAAGAATGTGCAATAGATAAAAACAGACTCCCCTCTTGCTATCTTACTCTACATTAAGAGAAACAATTTTCTTAGAATGAAGAAGAGGATTGGGGCCTGGGTTGGGGGTGTGAAGAGAAGGGGCGGGTTGGTGGGAAGGAATTATTTTTCTATACCCTGCTCAGGTCAGGTCCATACCTGGAATCTTGTGTTCAGTTCTAGGTGCTATAGGAGACACAGCATGGCATCATCAATAGGACTCTGGATTCAGAATCAGGGAAATCTGAGTTTACATTCTGATTCAGGTTGTGGTTTGTCCTTCATTCTCAAAGAAGACCATGATATCAGGGAGATGATGACATGACTTGCAATTGACTTTGATTTGAGGAAGGGAGGGCTGTGCAAAGCCACCAGCCTCATTTTCTCCTTCAGAGCTATCTGGATCCAATGGCCAGATATTCATCAGGATGACTAGAGATGACCCAAGAAGCAACGGGAGACCCTGGCCCTTATGGGCTAAGGTCTTTCTAAGTTATCACTTTGAGTGAGGTGACACTCATTTGGTGAATAAGCCTAAATCAAGGGATGATCCCTTTAATAAATAAGTAAATAAAAATAAATCGAACTGAGAGGAGAAGACCCTCAGGGTTGCTGGCCAAAAGAGAAACAGTTACTATTTACATTCACTCTGAGTCAGAAGGACCCCAAAATAACCATTAAGTGGTGCTGGGGCAGAGGGACCTATTATTGCCCAATCAATGAGATCCAGAGTGAATTGGGTTCAAAGCTTGATGTTTGAGAAAGAAATCTGGTCAGTAAACCTCGAGTAAACCAAAGTTTGGCTGGTGACCTTGCACAGCCCTCCCTCACTCAAATCACAGTCAGTTTCAAGTCATGTCATCATCTCCCTGATGTCATCATCCTCTTCCAGAACCAAGGACAAACCGCAATCTGTGAGTGGTTCAAGCTGCTTGAATGGGGACTCAGCTGGCCAGTTCTAGCTGGACAATTCTGCCCCTACCCTTCCCACCTTTCCCCTTCCCTCCCCTCCTCTCTTCTCCCCTCATTACCTGAGGTTATTCTGTCCAAAGGAAGGTAAATTTTGATGGCTGCTTCAGGTAATAATTAATTCTATGACTTGGGGCAGCTAGGTGGTGCAATGGATAGAGCACCAATGCAGGAACCAGGAGGACCTGAGTTCAAATCTCACCTCAGACACTTGACACTCACTAGCTGTGTGACCTTGGGCAAGTCACTTAACCTAATTGCCTCATCCTGGGTCATCTCCAGTCATCCTGATGAATATCTGGTCACTGGATTCAGATGGCTCTGGAGGAGAAGTGAGGCTGGTGACCTGCACAGCCCTCCCTCACTCAAAACCAAGTCAAATGCAAGTCATGTCATTATTTCTCTGAGGGCATGGTCTTCTTTGGCAACAAAGGATGAACACACACAACTCTATGACTCATGGAAACCCACTTAAATCTCTCTCTACCTCAGTTTCCTCATCTGTAAAATGAGAGATTTGAACTCAGTATCCTTTAATGACCCTTCTAACTCTCAATCTTAAATCCTATGCTCTTAGGAAGGGTGCAGTTAAGTGGGAGTTGTATCTAATGAGGGCAAATGGAATGAAAAGAAGACTGGATGTTATTTCATGTTGAACATGAAGCATATCATATCATAGATTTAGGGATGAAAGAGACTTTAAGTCCATAAATTCTTCATTTTGCTGGTGAGGAAACTGAGGCTCAGTAATTGATTTGTCCAGGATCATACGTCTAATAAGTGTCCACGGCAGGATTTCAGTTTGAAACATGATGGCTTTCCTCTAATAATTTGAGGAAAATCCTATGGTAGGAATTTAAGATTTATTCTGCTTGTCCCCAGAGGGCAGAACCAGAAAGAATGATTGGGAGCTTCAGAGAATCAGATTGGCTTTGGGTAAGGAGATACTCTTCAAATAGGTCATAGGACCATTTACTTGTTGGTGATGGTGTAGAAGGGTCTCCTGGTCAGGTAAAGCAAGGTTGCACTTGAAAGCCTTGAAGATACTTTCTGACCTTGAAATTGGGGGATTTTGTTATGGTAGCCCAGTTTCCCCAGAACATGCTATGTGCAAAGGGGAATAGAGTGAACTAAGTCTGGAAAGATGAACTGGAACCTGGTTATGTAGGACCTTGAATGCCGGGCTTAGAAGTTTTTATTTTATCCTAAAGGCAGTAGAAAGCCACCAGAAATTATTGAACAGAGGATTCGCATAGTAATACCTATGCATGAGGAAGATTATTTTGGCAGTTTTTTGAAATATTTGGAGAGGGTAGAAATTTAATTGGGTGTGAAGTAGCGGAGGGGTTTTGGAATGGAATATTGACTTGGGGAAATAAGATAATAGTCTTTGAATGTGAGCTAGGTTGTCATGTGAAGAGAGAAGTAGACTTCTTTTGCATAGTTTAGTGGAAAGAATATTGTACTAATAGGCAAGAAACCTGGATTTTGTTCTCTATGTCTTCCTTCTGCCACCCTTGGCAGGTCCTTGGGCTTCTATGGGGTTCATCTGCAAAGTAAGGATGCCTTATCTGCCTGAAAGCAAGGGGCTAGATTGGGTTATTTCATTAAGATCATTCTAGCCCCAAGATCTGTAGGATGATTCCACTTAACTCTCAGAGGGCACAACTAATACTAGTGATAAGAACAGAGAGTAGAATCCAGCTCAACATAGGGAGGAATTTTCTAATAATAATAGTTGTTCAACAATGGAACAAGTTGTTGTTCTTGGTCCTTTGTTTCCGAAGAGAAGTGATGACATCATGAAGTTATGTCTTGACTTCCTTCTGAACTGGATTTAAGTGAGGCAGAGCATCCCAAAGTCATCTGCCTCACTTTTTCTTCCTGAGTCATCATTACCTTAAGAGGCAGAGCACATATGTGAATATGCACAGTCTGGAAGACCACTAGTCATGGTTGTTGTAGAGTGGGGAGCTGGACAAGGTGAACTCTGAGTTTTATTCCAACTTTAATATTCCATGTTTCTAGGATCCTTTCCAAGATATTTGCTCCAGATGTCCTCTGTAGGCCAGTCAAATGCTGAAAAGTAGGCAGGGAATTCAGTATACTGTCCCATTTGGCCTTGTCCCTGGCAGGACTCACTCACACCTGTGTCAACCGATACACTCCCCTTGACTCCCCCATGACTTCATTAATTTACAATGTGGTGGATACCTAGACTTACTAGAAAATGGCAGGTTGAGGCGATCTCCCAGGAACATTACTTAGTCTGAAAAAGACCTAAATCTAGGCTGGTTTGGGGGACTATCAGGAAAGTTGTTGGAATAGGTGAAAAGTGAATTGATTATTGAGTCACTTTTACCATTACAGCTACAAAAAGAAATGTGGTAAACACCATGGGTCCAGACCATGGCAGAATTTCCAAAAACTTGCAGAGTAAAAAATGATTTAGCATTATGCAACTCTTTCTGGATCACATTTCCCTTGATTCTATATGATGTGGTTAACACCTTGGATTTATTTTTCTCTCCAGATCTTTCACAGACTCATTGTAGTTGGAATATGAGTATTTTGCAGAGGGGTATAAATAAATGAACGTCAAACTTGGAGTCAAGAGGGAAATGGACACTGGTTGTGTCACTCTAAGACTTTTGGCTTCTTAGAACATCATTTTCCTCATTGGTAGAAAAAATGGAAATAATGCCAATATACTCCATGTCAATAACTTTTTATGAGAAGTCTTAAAGTTATGGTCAGTCCTAAAGTGTTGGGAAAGGTTATAGTTACAAGATGTATTACTTAACCCAGTCCTGTTTGAAGAGTACCACTGTCAAAGGAAAGTGTAGGAAGAAGTATGAGTGGTGGAGCCATCTTTACACATAAGAATGGCCCAGAAACCAAACAGTTCTGAGTTTGTAGCCAGGTATAAGAGAGTCCCCGTTCTATTTTCTGCTGTAATTGACTTGTGACTTCCTTAAAGGCCCATCCTCTATCCACAGATTTGTCCCACTCCTCCTCACTGAGGAATTTGGAAGTTCTGCAAGGAAGACCTTGAGGCCAACTTAGAGAGTGTTATCTATTCTAAAGTATTTCTTTGATTTTACTCAACTCAAAACCTTTAATGGGTCTTCCAACCAAACTTTTGACTTTGATATTCAAGACTCTCTATGGATTGCTTCAGTCTTTCTTTGCAGCTTTATCTCAAATGATTCCCCTTTGTCTACTCTACATTCCAACCAAAGGATTATACTCTTAGCTATTCTCATCTTGTCCTTTCCCCTTCATGCCTTCATTTATACCATCTGTTGAAACCTTTCCTTTTATTCAAGGTCCTACTGAGGGATTACATCTTCCATGAAGCTTTTCCTAAGACTCTTGTGCCCATAGTTAAACATTAACATCTCTTTTTCAAATTTCTTATAGCCTTTTGCTTAGACCTCTGCTTTGTACTTATGTTCTATCACATATATGTTTATGTACTTGCCATATCTGGGGCATAGGTGCTAGCTTTCATCTTTAGAGATCCAACAGTTAGTACAGGGGCTCTCCGACATGGTAGGTACTGAATAAATCATAGTGTCACAGCATTTAGAGGCAGAAGATGTAGTAGAGACTCTGTGAGATTTTGGTAGCAACATTAGATCTGATGCTCGAATTCAGCTTCTGTTTCAGATTAGTCTGGTGACCTTGATGAAATCACCTTCCCTTTCTGGCTCTCAGTTTTCTCATCCATAATATGACAGAGATGGGCTAGCTGACTGCCAGGGTTTCTCTCTGTTCTTAATTGAAAGATCATCTATTTGCAGGCTTCCTCAGAGAAAACTTCTTTCTAGTCCAGTTCCAGAGGAAATTTTCCATCTTCTGCACATCCCCAGAGCCACCAGTGAATATATTGGCATTCTCGAATCTATGCTCTTGCTTCAGGGATTCAATCCAATTTCTCCTCGCATGTGCAATTGTCTGACCTCAATTGTTCTCTATTATGAAAGGATTCTAGATATCAAGAGACATAGTGGCTTAATTTTCAGTGTCCCCTTCATATAGGGTCACCCTTCAGGTCCACTGAAAACAAGGATGTTCTGCTAAATGTTTAACAACTGGCTCTCTAAAACAAAAAATATATAATCACAGCCCACTTTTTGGTTCAATCTATGTTACTATTATTTAGTTCAGCTTCTTCTTAAGTTTAGATATCAACAAAAGATTAAATCAAGTCCTGACTTGTAGTGTTTGCTAATTTCTGAAGTATTAATGCTCACAAGGAAAATTTAACAATTGGCTCTCCTAAGCAGGTAAGAACTGATACCTGCATAGACTTCCATGGAAACCTCCACCTGTAGTTGTAGCCATGGCAGTTGGAGATCATGGGATCACAGGATTTAAATCTAATTGGGGCCTTAGAGATCATAATTTTACAGATAAAGAAACTGGGACTTAGAAGAAGGGATGGGATGTGTTTGTTCATGGTCATACAAGTCAGTCAAGCAAGGACAGAAGCCTTGTGACTTCAACTACAGTTAAAGCAACTTCCAGATTCTCCCTCCAAGATAAGTCAAAGATCAGTCAAACCATGCTCTGTGATTCTGAGTCATCCACAGAATCCCTGGAAGAATACCAGTGTTTAAAAAATAACAGAAGTGGGAGCAGACTCCAGGTGAAATTAGACTTTGAGGAATACATCTAACATCCAGTGGCATCTCAGCCAGGAGAAAGAACAGGAAGTGAGAATAGATTAATTGAGCATGATCCACAAGCACAGAGCTAAGAGTGGTAGGGGAGAGTCAGAAGGGAGGGAAATTTCAGTCTGAATGTAAGGAAAGATTTCAATCCAGTTTAACAAACATCTAGTGATCATCTTCTATGTCCAGAGTACCAAGATAGGCTGTAGAGAAGATAACAGAATTGAGATCTAAGAAATGGTTCCTGTGCTCATGGAGCATATAGCTTTTTTTTTTAGAGACAAGAATCCTTTATTTGTGTGCAGAACAAGACAAGGCATTACTTTGGGACCAGGGTGGCATGAGCTTCTGCACGAACGTGGTAACTGCCAATGGAGAGAGGGCTATTTCAAGGAGGAATTAGAGCATGGCGTTCCCAGATGGAGCATATAGTTTGATTAGGAGGATGAGACATCAGTACAGATAACCTAATGTGGTGATAAGTCCATTTGACAAGTCAAGAATGAAGTCTATTATTGACAGGAAATAACAGGTAGTTTCTTGGGGGAGATGGTGTTTGAATTGACCTTGGAAGAGTCAATAGAGGAGAAAGAATAGTTCAGGCATGGGAAATGGAGGTGAGAAATTATAGAGACTATTCTGGAGGAAGAATAATTCCACCGTGCGGAGTCTGAAGTGGATGGAAGTATCAAGGAAAAGCATATAAGGATTTCTAGGCCAATCTCTACCTAAGCAGGATTTTCTTCCACAATCAATGGATGGAATGGTCACCTGCTTTCCTTTTATAGACCTCTAGTGATTAGAAACTCACTATCCTCTGGACGTAGTCCACACTACTCTTGGAGATCTCTAATTGTCAGGAAGTTGTTTACCTATACTGGATCCAAATCTCCTTCTCTGAGGGTCATTAGACATTCAAAAATATTCAGGCGTGCATTGTCTGAACCCATCTTACTTAGATTGATGATACTCCTTTTCCAATTTACCAGTAAAACTGCCTCTCTTTACTCAATGCAGCCTCATAATCACAATTCATCAACTAGGTTTAGTTCAATTTAATTCAATAACCATTCATTAAGTACATATTATGTGCAAAAGTCCTATGCTTAAGGACACAAAGACAAATGAAACTGCCCACAGAGAGCTCCCAATAATTCCATGGTAAGTTCTGTGGGGGTAGTCACTAAAACCAGACCTTCCTCAGCAGCCCAGGATTTTACGTGTGTCAAAAAATAGATGCTTGTACCAGGTTGGTCAGCCATGATGGAGTTAGTGTGCTTATTTGTTTAGAATTGTTTTTTTTTTTCCTTAGGATCTATTTAATTTGGAATTCAGTTTGTAGACTAGTGGGGAAATGTTAATTGAAAGCTGAAGTCTACCTTATTAGGTTAAGAAAATGCAAAGATAAACTTGAAGTAGGTACAAATAGAAACGTTACTGCATTGAGTAAAGAGAGACAATTTTATTGGTAAATTGGGAAAAGAATGACATCAGTCTAAGGAAGATAGGCTCAGATGATACATTCCTTGAATATTTTTGAAGGTCCATTGACTGGTTTGGGCTGATTCTTCAGCTTCCCAAAGTTTGATATGATTAAAAGTCTCAGTTATGATTTGTATGATATGATTTAGAATCTTATTTTTAAGAGTAGTAGAAGCATAAAATATTAGATTAGAACTAGAATAAACCTCAGAACACAAAATATCAAATGTTGGAACCATAAGGGACCCTTGAACAGAGAGCAGACTTATCAGAGCTGAAAGGGTCTTTATATGCAGAACAGAAAATCAGTCCTGAGGGCTCTAGAAACACAACCTGTCAAAGATAGAAACTTTCAGGGGCCTGAAAATGTGGAGAATAGAATGTCAGAGGTAGAAGAGGCTTTATACCTAGAACATAGAAAATCAGGACTGGAAGGGATCTTGGAGATCGCCTGTTCCAACTTACTAATTTTCTAAATAAGGGAATGGAATTACCTAAAGAAATTTAAGATAGTGACAGAGGTAAATCTTTTACTTTTTTTTGGACACCAGTTGTTTAATTTTATTTTCTTTTTTAAATGATCAGGTGTTTATCTTCTGCCTCCTCATAACTGAACAACAAAAGGAAAAAAAATCCCAGGTAAAATATGCGTAGTCAAACAAATCAAATTCGCTCATAGGCCATGATAAAGAATAGATGTCTCATTTTACGTCTTGAGTCCGTGGCCTCTCTGTCAGGAGTGGGATGAATGCTTCATTCTTAGACCTAAAATTACATCTGTACATCTGTACAATTAGCCTAGTGTATCTTCTAGACCAGGCATGAGGAACCTGTGGCCCTGAGGTCACATGTGCCCCTCTAGGTCCTCAAGTGCAACCCTTTGATTGAATCCAAATTTTACAAAAACAAATCCTCTTAATAAAAGGATCTATTCTGGAAAGCTTGTACTCAGTCAAAAGACTGTACCTGAGGACCTAAAAGGCCACATATAACCTTGAGGCTGTAGGTTTCCTTACCCCTGCCCTAGACCTTACTGGTAAATAGGTTGTCATAAGCTGGAACCTTTTTTTTTTTTTTGGTTTCTGAGGAGTTCAAAAGAAGGCATTCTTTGGAAGTAGCTCCAGTCACTGTCATCCCTTGATCCAGAATGGATGGCAGCTGTGGGTAAAGCAGATCTCCTGTCATGGCCCCCAGCAAGTTAAACTAGCTACCTTCAGCTGGTTCCTGACAAGGCCATAGAAACTGCCCCCATATTGCATGGCCGTACCAGCTGTCTGTGTCTCTGAGAATGGAGCATGGTTCACTTAGATCCAATTTTATTTTTATTCTTTGATATGTGCTTAATAACCATTTCCAAACATCTTCACAGTTGGAGAGAGGGAGACTGCTGAGAACAGGTGCAGCTCACTTGAAACGAGACTGGAAAGGCTGTAACGAGATCATAAGCTGAAAAATGGGAGAGAGTTATATCTCTGGGGCAGGGCCCAATCACTTGATTAGAGTGTAATTTGGGCATTAAATGTGGCCATCATATCCTGTTGAGGGCACATTTCTCCCTGATTCACTGTAGCTATAGCTGCCATAGACGGAGGATGACAGTTGGAATTTTTTTTTAAGGCTGAAAGTCTGACAATTCTTTAAGACCTAGCTCAAATACTTCCTCCTCCAGGAAGCACCTCCATATTTCTCCACTCAGAAAAACCATTTTTCTATGAAGAATTTTGTATTTTTTTCTTTTATTATAATAATTTTATGGAAACTTTCTGTTTTCACAAATGTTTACAATTCAAAAATTCCATTTATAAATGCCCTGAAGTTTCCTAGCACTCCCACCCCTTCTTTCCTTCCTCAGAGATACATCCCTATACTGGGGGCCACCTTCAGTTGTGTTGATCTATATCTGGCCACTGGACCCAGATGGCTCCAGAGGAGAAAGTGAGGCTGATGACTTTGTACAGCCCTGCCTCACTTAAATCCAATTCACTTGCGAGTCATGGCAGCACCTTCCTGAGGCCCTGATCATCATCTTTAAGAAAAGAGAACAAACAATAGGATCCCTATGCTACTATTCTGAAAGCCTTTTGTTTAGTCACTAGTGTTCTGGTTTTTTTTTAAACTTGGAGTTAGAAGTCTGGGGTCCAAGTTTCAATTCCACCATTTATTAGCCGTGTAACCTTGGTCAAATTGCCTCACCTCAAGGCTCAAGTTTCCATGTCTGGGAAATGGGTATCATAATAACTGTGATGCCCTCTAAACAGGTGAAGATGAAGGGCTCTGTAAATATAAGGCATCATAAACTGTGTTGTTGTTTTTCTTGTATGCGTACCTTATCTTGTTTCGTCTGCTTTTGTGGTCTCCCTTTTGCCCCCTCCCCATCTTAGCAAAATTCTTTGAACCTTTTATTTTTTGGTCTAGACCTATGATTTCTTTGGTATATAGAGAAAGTAATGTGTTTGTTAAGTACACACTGTGTGCCAGACTCTGCATTAAGCACTTTACAAATATTTCATTTGATTGTTATAACAACCTTGTGAAAGCAAGTATTATTAGGATCAGTATGGAATAGCTTCCTCTAGAGTTATCGGAAGAATCACATGAAATAAAGTGTGGAGAGTGCTCCACAAACTTCAGAGCACCCTGGGGGAGTCAATTTCTGGTCTTCTCTATGAAGGGTTTAGGAAAGGACTAGCAACTAGAATAATGTGGGATGAGAAGACATGGTTGGATGGTGACCTGCCCTGAGAGAGGGTAGGCTGCATGGAGGAGATCCTAGATCTCCCCTCTCCTCTCACCTTCCTTCCCCCTTCCACAATCTACTGAGGTGAGCAGCTTGAGGATGGGGATGATGTCCTATGTTATATCTAAATATCCATTGTCACTGAGCATCATACATGCAGACTTATTAATGTTTGTTGAATTTGAATTTTGTAGCTAAACTTTGTTAATCTCACTCCTCACTTTAAATGAAACTTTTTTGTCTTTTGGTTAATCTTCTTTTGTATTTTATCCTCTTTTTCATTTAAGGCCTTCATAAATGCTACTTCCTCAATGAAGTCTTTCTTCTCTGCCCTTCCTCTCATCTCTCTTTTTAGTTTCCTAGAACTCAAGTCATATGGACCCCTCTTGTATATGAGAGTCATGTTCTCGTTGTAGTATGATATAAGATAAAGAATGATAGCTCTAGAACAGATGGTCTGGGTTCAAATCCCTTCTTGGACCCTTAACCTCCCTGGACTTCAGTTTTCTTGTTTGCAAAAAGAGGAGGTTGAACCAAGTGACCTTTGCGGTCCATTCCATTTCTAATCATTTGCTTCTGTGATCCAGTTGTGTAGATATTTTATTCTTCCTAGTAGAGAAACAGTGCATTTCATGGTAAAGAATGTTGAGTTCCCTCTGAAAGTAGTGAGCTCCCTGTCACTCCAGATGTTCAAACAGAAGCTAGGTGACTGATCTAAGATAGGATTAGAGAGGATTCGTGATATGGATAGAAATTTGGACTAGCTGACTTCAAAAGGCCTTTCTAACTCTGAAGTTCTATTTAGATGGGAAGTAAGGAATTCAGTCAATGAATCACCTGATTGATTTGTAAAATCAAACCACTGGTTTTATTCACTTTTCCATCACATCCCTCAGATTTATCAGATGTGCTTTTGTGAAGATACAGACAAAAAGGTTAAATTCTTCAACTTAGTCATTTTTGGAAAGAAATCACTCTTTGAAGGGTCTTGGAATTTTGCAAAGTGAGAAACTGAGGCCTATAATAATTTAGTTAATTTAGGCAAGAATTTTTTCCAGAGGCTCTAGGAGCTAAGCCAGGATTGAATAGTAATGTTGGAAAGGGATTGACAGTGATGCATAAGTATTCCCCCACACCCCCCTGCCCAAATGAATTATGGAGTAAAACAAAGCCATCCCTGTGTACCACGAGGAAGAACAGAGTCGGAGGTCAGAGATGGAAATTCAGCAGATTCCAAGTATTTCTCTTCTTTGCTTTGGTCCTTCCTGAGCCAAGTCTTCCTTTGACCCATCAACACTTTCCCCTTTTTCTGCTTGTTGAAATCTTTCATTTCCTTTGGAGTCCAGCTCTGGGGCCTCCTCCTCCATGAAACCTTCCTTAATCTCTTCCATTCTACAAAAAAATCTTCTATCATCTACGTGAGTATAGTAGATAGTCTACTGAACTGGAGCCAAGAGACCTATTGAGTCCAAGAATTGCCACTAACTCACTGTGTGATCTGGGTCACTTAACCACTTTGGGTCTATTTTCCTCTTCAGCAAAACTTGGAAGGCTATTGGACTCTGAAGTCCCTTCTGGTTACAACAGTCCAGGAGATGTGTAGCCTTGAGTCTGCCATGGCACTTTGTACCTCTCCTATGCATTCCTAACATTCAGATTTATATCTTGGCCATTCCTGTCCATATATTTTGTTTTTCACACAAAAACTTAGTCCTTAAGGTCAGGTACTCAGTCTCACTCATCATTTTTATTTTCTCCATCATTTAAATCTAACATTCTGTTACTCTAAGATTTTCTTGTTCTGTTGTTCTAAAATCTAATGCTTATAATATTTTATTAGGCCAAGACCCCATGGCCTATGATTCCATTAGTTAAAGATCTTGTGCTTTTTGTAGTAGAGTACTATTCTTTGAAAAAGAATCCTAGGTCCTTTGATTCTAAGATATATGATTTTCCTTTTCTTTTGAAATGTCTATTTTAATTTTTATTAATTTATTTGTTTTCAGTTTTCAACAATCACTTGCACAAGTTTTAAATTTTCTCTTCTCCCTCCCTGTCCCCCTCCCTCCCTAAAATGGCATGCAATCTTATATGGTTCTACATATATATTTTTATTAAACACATTTTCACATTAGTCATGTTGCACAAAAGAATTGAAATGAATGGAAGAAACCATGAGAAAAACCAATACGAAACAAAACATAACACAAGAGAAAATCATCTGCTTCATTCTGTGTTCCGACTCCATAGTTCTTTCTCTGGATGTGGATGGCATTTTGAATCATGAGTCCTTTGAGAATAGTTTAGGTCCTTGCATTGCTGTGAAGGGCTCAGTTTATCAGAAACAGTCCTTGCACACTGTGGTTGTTACTGTTGAGTGGAATAGGTTTAGTGAAGACTTCTCAGATTGTAATTCTTCTCCCAGGGGTGAGGTAAGACTGAGAAGCTCAAGGTTACAATATTTTTAGAGTGGAATAATTCCATATAAGGATATAAAACTGTGTAGTACATTAGGGTCTCAATGATTGGATGAAACTTACATAATTCTTCGATGTCTTCATTTCAAAAGGGATTGACTAGATTTCGTGCCTAGAAATGTAAGATCATATTCTCAGCTAATGAGGATAATGGTCAGTGGGGAGGGAGGGACTTGTGTTAGAATATATACATATATATATCATTGCTTCTCCTTTGTCTTTGGCTTTTCCTGGTAGAGGAATTGCCCGATTCTCGAGAATCTAATAAATAAACTTTCTGTCATCACTTTGAGAGGCCTCTGAGTAATTAATTTAAATAGGGATCCGATCCATTTTATACACTGTGTATCATGTTCTCCTGGTTCTGCTCACTTCACTCAGCATCAGTTCATATGTTTTACCAGGTTTTTCTGAAGTCTGCCCATTCTTCATTTCTTATAGCACAATAGTATTCCATTACATTCATATACATTCATATACTTGTTCAGCCATTCCCCAATTGATGGACATTCCCTTAATTTCCAGTTTGTGGCCACCACAAAAAGAGCTGCTATATTTTTGTAGATGTGCATCCTTTCCCCATGAAATGTTCTTTTACTTTTTTTCTCTCCTAAAATTCTAGGATTCTAAGATACTGTGATTTTAATATTTCATGATTTTTGACTGTGCTATCCTACTAGTCAGATAATTTTGAAGATGAAGGGGTGAGGGGAAGAAATGTCAGTTGTTTAACACTAATCTACTTGTGTTTGAAGTTTAAATTCACTGTTTGAGTGTATCTTGTACTTATCTAAGTTAACCATTACTCGGTTTGGGATTTGTATGACCCTTTAAAAATTAACGCCCACAGAATTCTGTCAATATATTAAATGCTGCAGTCAGACTGAGAAATTCTATGGGTGGTACATATTTTTGTTTTCCCTTTACGAATGGAAAATTGTACCCCAGAGAGGTTAACTAGTTCACCCTAGATCACACAGCACATCTGAGGCAGCACCAGGGATTGGATATAAAGGTATCTTGACTCCTAATCTAATTCCCTAGCAACGCAGAACTCTCAGGTATTGACTTCTCTTTTTATGTACCTGGAAAATGCCAAAAATCTTCCTTCCTGCCAATCTAAAAATAGCATTAGAGAGAGACAAAGTCAGACTGTGTACTTGACACTTTGTTCTGGTCAGAATCCAGAATTGGTGTCCAGAGAAGCAGGTTCTATTTTCAGTCTCAGCCTGACTTCATGTCAATAACAAGGAAATGATGCTGATAATGGCTCTCTCTCTCTCTCTCTCTCTCTCTCTCTCTCTCTCTCTCTCTCTCTCTCTCCCTCCCTCCCTCCCTCCTTCTCTCCCTCCTTCTTTCAATGTCTTCCTCCCTCTCTCTGTCTTTCTTTCTCCCTTCTCCCTTCTGCCTCTCTCCCTCTCCCCACCCTTCTGTCTCTCTCTGTCTCTTGTCTGTCCTTCCCTGTCTCTTTCCCTCTGTCCATCTGTCTCTATCTTTCTGTCTCTATCTCTTTTTTTCCCAAAAGCACTTTGGAATATGTGAGGGAGCTGAGCTTTCTGCTGTTCAATATTATTGAATTTGGTTCCTTCAGAAACCAATTTTCAATGAAGCTTCAGCTCTGGAGACTTGAAGTCCTTCTATCATCAAATCCTAGGTATCAGAACTTGGGAGGGACCTTGTAAAAGAAAACCCAGAATGGTAGAACTGGGTGGGGCCTTGGAACATAGAGCATATACTATCAGAGATGGAAAGAACCTTGGAATCTAACATTTCAGACCAGAAGGGACCTTAAAATGATTTGCAAACTTTAAAACACTATAGGAATATCAGTTACTATTATTATTGAACATAAAATTTTGAAGCTTAGAACACAGTACTTTGAGAACCGAAATAATACCTGTTATTTCCATAGAGTTTTGTGGCTAAAAAGCATTTTACCATCTACGATCTCATTGTCTCTTCTCAGGCATCCTATCAGTTAGTGCTTTCTCTACCTCCATAAAATTACCATTTTTAACCCCTATATATTCTGTATTATCTGTATATATGCTGATCTCCCCACCCCTACTACCCCCGAATAGAATGTAATAAGCTCCTCATGGACAAAGTCTGAGCAGTGCTCAGCACATAGTAGGTGTTTGTTAAGCTCTTGCTAAATTGAATTGAATTGAATGGCACAGGGATTCAGTAGAACCCATATTATGTAGTTGAGGGTAAATATTGCTTCTCCCCATTTTAGAGATGAGGAAATTGAGACTCAAAGAGATATGGAGATTTGCTTATGGTCAGTGAGTGATGGTCACTGGTACCCAAATTCAGGTTCTCTGATTATTAGGTAGGTTTGAAGAGGAAGGACTTTGTAGACTAGTTATGAGAAAAGAGATGAGGAGAATAGCTTTGTAAATCAGAAAAGTCATTGGATACATTTCTCATTATAATTTTAACCACCAATTTAAGAAATAAATAAGATGTAGGCAGAATTTATTGAAATGGGAATTTGGTACTCCCTGCAGATCAGTGTTTAATATTAATCAACTCTGGGTTAAGTATTTTTTTTTAGAGATGCAGAATTGACTATGGATGTATAGATAGAATCTACCTTTACTGATTACATTGATGAAATTGATGACTTGTGTAAATTATAGCAGTTAGAGTTTTCTTCTTTCCCGTGGGAAAATGGCTTTTTTCTGCAGACTGGAGAATCTTGAGGTTCTAAACTAGACTAGTTGTTTCCCCTGAGGTCTCTGGCAGCCTTGTTGTTTCTAAGTGGGCTTTTTCCATAGCAAAAATGGCATCTTATACTTTATGGACAAAGTTTTCTGCTATTTCCTGCCCCTTATCATGTAAACTTAGAGTCATCTTAAAAGAATAAAGGAATTTATCAGCACAGTCAACCTGCTGTCCAAGAGTACTTAAAAATAATTTTAAGAAATCATGCTATGACTGTTATTTAATGGCCAAAGAGTACAATAGGATGATAGCAGGAGCAACAACAAAATGTATTTATTAAGCACCTTCTATGTGCCATGCACTGTGCTACATAGGGAGTATAAACATAAGCAGAATGAGAGGTGATTCCTGCCCTCATGGAGCTTAAATTCTAGTATGGGAAGATAATACACAAAAGGAAGTAAAAAGGATGAATGGAGGGGATGGGAAAAGAAGAGGACAGGGCATAGGTATCATACAGAAAGTCTAGAGTTAGGAATATTGTGTTCATCCTTCATTGCTGAAGAAGACCATGCCATCAGAGAAATGATGACATGACTCACACTTGGCTTTGTTTTGAGTGAGGGAGGACTGTGCAGGTCACCAGCCTCACTTCTCCTCCAGAGCCATCTGAATCCAGTGACCAGAGATTCATCAGGATGAGTGGAGATGACCTAGAATGCACTGGGAGACCTTGGGCCCTTTAGGCCAAGGTCTTTGCAGGTACTCACTTAGGGTGAGGTCATACTCATTCACTGAATAGGCCTGTTTAAGAAGTAGCCAGGGCATGGGCCCTTTAATGAGGCCTAGAATAGGGAAGACATCAGTTTGAGAGGGAAAAAGTAATAGTTACTATTGATAATCACTCTAAAGTCAGGAGGGTCCAGAGGAGCCTTTAGGCAGGGGCCCATTGGTGTCCCAGCTTCAAAGTGCAGTAGATCAAGTGCAAGAGTCAGGAATGTAGCCTTGAGAGCAAGGAAGATGTATTGGTGTGGGCATCTTCCTTAAAGTGGAGGTTCTGGGCAGAACCAACCAAGCAGAGGAGACAGACTGCCAGGGTGGAGGGTACTTCCAACGTGAGGAGCTGGTATACTGAGGGCTAGATGTTGTAGTGAGGAAAAGAGTGTTGAACTGGCAATCCAAAATCCTGGGTTTTAGGGTTTGATCTGAGCTTAGGCAAATGCTGTTGACAAGCTGTGTGATATTTGCCTGGAATGGACCACAAGGAATACTTTGAAGGAGCTTTATAGTGTAGACAGTCAGAGCTAAAAAAAGACCCAAGAAAAGAGAATTATAGAATATCAAAGCTATATAGGTCTATAAAACAGAGATCATAAATACCAGAGCTGGAAAGAACCTTAAAGTAATAATAATTTACATTTACACAGTGCTTTTAGGGTTGTAAAGTTGTTTTCCCCCTTAGCAATCCTTAAACGCAATCACTATCTTTGTCATACTCATTTTAGAGATGAGGAAGCTAAAGTTATTGGATGCTTTGGAGGCAGGATTCCTGACTCCAAATTAGAAGTCTTTCTTGTTGTTGTACTAGTTGGAAAAAGGGACTTAGATTATAAAATATAAGATATGAGATAAAACTAAATAAATATGTAATCTATAAAACATAAGATACAAGATATGAGAGCTGGAGGAATATTTTGAGATTTCCATTCTTCATTTTATAGATGAGGAAAATCATGTTTAGGAGTTTCTTGCAGAAGATCATTGTTGTTCAGTTGTTTCAATCTTGTCTAACTCTCTGTGACCCTGTTCGGGGTTTTCTTGGCAAAATTACTAGAGTGGTTTGCCATTTCCTTCTCCACGTCATTTTACAGATGAAGAAACTGAGGTAAATAGGGTTAAGTGACTTGTCCAGGGTCACACAGCTAAAAGTATTTGAACTCATGTTAATTTTAGAACCCCAACCAATGGCAGCCAAGATTTCCTTACTTCTAGGGTGGCAAAGCTTTCTACTCATAGTTGGAAGTAGAGACTTATTCTTCACATAGTTCCTATTTTTTTTAAAAAAAATTTCTTTGTTTAAAGAACTTTTCAGAGACTCTGTGATTCACCAAACTGGCTCTTGGAAAAGATGGTTCACCTTAGAGCCTGACATGTTGAATTTGGATTTGAGAAGAACTAAATTTTAATGCCAGCTCTGGAATTAATTAGCTCTGTGACCATGGGCAGGGCAATTAACATCTCCAAGTGTGGATTGCTTATCTGTAAAATGGGAAGAAAATAACATTATCACTTACCTCTCAGACTTGATAGTTTTCATGCCACTTTTCCTTGCCTCAGGAATTGTTGAATGTTTATTCCCCATTGTTCAGTGACAGGTGCATTTGTGAGTCTGGAATGATATGTAACTGATGTAAAAGCATCCAATGGCTTGAAAAGCAAAGACCTTCAACCCAAAATGCCAAGGGCATTTTTCTAAGGCACAGTTTGGACCATGTCACCAATCTTTTCAATGAACTCCAGTGTTTCCCTGTTACCTCCAGGATCAAATAGAAAATCCTCTGTTTGACGTTCAAAGCACATCATCACCTGTCTCCTTCCTGCCTTTTATTGTCTTCTTGAACTTCGCACCTCTCTATACACTCCATGATCTTGGGACATGGGCCACCTTATAATTACTCATATACAACATTCCATCTCCTCATGTCAGGCTTTTTACTGGCTGTCCTCTTTGCCAGGAATATTCCCCCTCTGCCTTTTAGCTCCCCTGGCTTCCCTTAAGAATTAGCTCAGAGCCCAAGTTCTGTAGGAGGCCTTTCCTATAGAAAGGCAGCCAGACAGCACAGAATATAGAGAGCTGGACCCAAAGTCAAGAAGAGCTGAGTTTGAATCCAGCCTTAGATAGTTATTAGGTGTATGACCCTGGACAAATAACTTAATATCCCTCCCTGCCTCCCTCCTTCCCTCTCTTCCTTCTTTCTTTCCTTGTTTCCATCCTTCCTTCCTTTGAACACAAAACTATTAATGTTTTCCCTTCCATATTTTATCCCATCTATTCTGCATACATCTTCTGTATTATTTGTTGTTCGTTGTCTTCCCTGTTAGAGTGTGGAGCTGTTTAAAGTCAGTAACTGTTGTTCTTTGTGATCCCAGCATACCCAACACTTTTTACAGTGCTTGCCATGTAATAATGCCTACTAATTGTTTGTTGACTCACTGATTTCACATAAATGTCAGGAGTAATTATCATCTTTTTATGAGGTTTATTTTCAATGGTCCGAGGATAAGTCACTATCTTGTTATTTTTTTAATTAATTAATTGATTGACTTTTAGTTTTCAACAGACACTTCCACAAGATGCTGAGTTGAAAATTTTGTCCCCATCTCTCCCCTCTGCCTACCCCAAGAGAGTGTGCATTCTGATTACCCCTTCCCCCAATCTGCTCTCCCTTCTATCACACCCCACTTTCTCTTTTCTTCATCCCCTCTATTTTCTTGTAGGGCAAGATAGATTTCTATACCCCATTGCCTGTATGTCTTATTTCCTAGTTGCATGTAAAAACAATTTTTAACATTTGTTTTTAAAACTTTGAGTTCCAATTTCTCTCCCTTTCTCCCTCCCCACCCACCCCCATTGAGAAAGCAATCAATTCAGTATAAGTTATACATCTGTAGTCATGCAAAACACTTCCATAATAGTCATGCTGGGAAAGACTAACTATATTTCCCTCCATCCTATCCTACCCCCCATTTATTCTTTTCTCTCTTTTGACCCTATCCCTACTCAAAAGTGTTTCCTTCTAATTACCCCCTCCTTTCATTTGCCCTTCCTTCTATCATCCCCTCATCCCCCACTTTTCTGTAGTGTAAGGTAGATTTTTATGCCAAATTGAGTGCACATGTTAATCCCTCCTTAAGCCAAATCTGATGAGAATTAGTTTCACTCTTTCCATCTGACCCTCCTCTTCATCTCCATTGAGAAAGCTCTTTCTTGCCTCTTTTATGTGAGAGGCAATTCACCCTATTCCACTTCTCCCTTCTCCTTCTCCCAATATATTCCATTCTCACCCTTTAATTTTATTCTTTTATATATCATCCCTTCCTATTCAACTTACCCTGTGCCTTCTGTCTATTCATAAAATCCCTCCAACTACCCTAATACAGAGAAAAGTCTCAAGAATTACAAATATTATCTTTCCATGTAGAAAGAGTTCAACTTTAGTAAGTCCCTTATGACTTCCCTTTCTTGTTTACCTTTTCATGCTTCTCTTGATTCTTGTATTTGAAAATCAGATTTTTTATTCAGCTCTGGTCTTTTCATCAAGAATGCTTCAAAGTCCTCCACTTCATTGAATGACCATTTTTTTCCCCTGAAGTATTATACTGGGTATCTTGTTACTTTTTATATTTAATGTTCTAGAGGCATTAATTGTTGACTAATTAACAAGTAGATAAATTCCTTTTTGTAATTGAATAAAAATCTTGGGCTATAAGCTCATTATCAGTTGGATCACTGAAAATTTCTTTTGGACAACTTTAGTAGCAGATAATTATGGGAATAAGTACTTCATTCTGTTTGTGTATGGCTCTGATTTTTTTTTTTCCTGTTAGATCTATACATTTTGAAAGTTTTTCATTCCTTATAATTTGGAGATGATCAGTATTCAGTATGGTAACATCTATTGAAAGAATGTTCTTAAAATTCTATGGATTAGTGTTATATTTGGATTGATGTGGTCAATAATTTTGTTAATAATGCTTTGGCTGTAATGCAATTTGGTTCTAAAAGGTATCTGGGTGACTGTATTTGTAGTATAGGGATTTTTAGTCTTAGTTTATAAAAGATAAAGAGTAAGCATCTGGTATATGTTTTTCACCAGCTCTTTTTAGAAAGGTGGTAGATACTAATTTTTTTGCTACCTATAATGAAATGTTGCACAATTTCTGCCATTTTTGCCTTAATATTCATTGATCAGTTGGCGGGCATTATGGTTGTGAATAGAGGTGCTAGATATAAGACTGGAGAACCTGTGGCCTCAAGGCCACACATGGTCCTTTAGGTCCTCAAGTGCAGACTGAATCAAAGGGCCACACTTGAGGACCTAGAAGGTCACATGTAACCTCAGCTACAGGTTCCCCAGCCCTGTAACCAAATGCATGGACCTTCCCATCTGAATGGATATTGACATTGTAAATGCATCATTCATTCAAAGCAGTTAAGAGGAAGATTAAATAATATGCCTTCCATCAAAGTGACCTCATTAGTTAAATGTAGGTCAATGAATATTTAAGTCAACTTTGATAAGATGATGGGCAGTTTGTCTTAGCTTCTTGCTATGTGAGAAAGCTCTTTTCCAGATGTTCCAGGGTGATGAAGATGAGTAGTAACATGGCTGAGGGAAAAGAGTACTAGAGCATCATTTGGATGGCTTCTGTTTGAGTACCAGTCCTGCCACTAAACAGCAGTGTGAAAATGAGCCTGTTTATGCTGAACCTCAGTGATCTAACTTATAAAATGATAGTAACGACACTTGTTCTACTTACTACTTAGGGTTAGGATGGCAGAATATATGTGAAAGTTACTTTGTGGGATGTCATTACGTAATTTATGTTAGTTAAGACTGCATGCTTTAGTTAAGGGTACATCATTTGGAGCTGGGAAGTGACATGATGGAGCCTTGTGTGTGATGTCAAGAGTCTTATGCTGAACCAAGGAACTCATACATATTCTGACTTCAACACTGAGTAGCTTTGTGACTCTGAGCAAGTCTCGCCACTTTACTGAACCTTGGTTTCCATATCTATAAACTGGAGTTGATAGTATTTGTATTACTGACCTCTTAAGAATAACGCTAGGAAAACTCTTATAACAACATTGCAAAACTTAACACCTTAGCACTTGAATGGATCTGTAATCTCATAATATTCCTTCTGTCATAGTAGGCTATAACTCACCCATGCCTTCCAATTCTATCTGAATTTTGTCATATCCCATAAATCCATAAAGTGCTACATAAAAGTAACTTGTTATTCTGATGGTGTTTTTTAATGCTCATATTGCTTCCACTGGTAGAGACTGATAACTCTAAGAGAGATAGCAGTTCTCTGTGGCCAAGAATGGGGTCTTTAGGTGAGCTGGTTGACAAGTAAAGAAGTATTATTGAATTTTTAGAGTTTAATATTTTATTTTTCTCCAATTACATGTAAAAACAATTTTAACATTCTTCTTTTTAAAATTTGAGTTCCAAATTTTCTCCTCCTCCACTCCACCACTGAGAAGGCAAGCAATTTGACATAGGTTATACATGTGTATCCATGCAAAACACATTTCCATGGCAGTCATGCTGTGAAAGAAAACACAGACAACACTCCCCAACCACCTCAAATAAAGAAAGTAAAGGAAAAATATAGTTCAATCTTCATTCAGACTCTACCAGTTCTTTCTCTGGAGATGAACAGCACCTTTTATTATAAGTCCTTCAGAATTGTTTGGGTCATTCATTGTATTATTGGCAGTAGTTAAGTTCACAGTTGATCTTCATACAATATCACTGTTATTATGTACAGTGTTTTCTTGGTTCTGCTCAATACGCTTTCACTTTGCATCAGTTCATATAAGTTTTTCCAGGTTTTTTGAAGAGCACCTGCTCATCATAAGGAGGATTATTTAAGCAATTACTATGTGCCAGATACCATGTTAAGCACTAAGGACAGATATAAAAGTAAATGATGGTTTTTGCTTTCTAGGGGGAGATATGTAAACAGTTATATGCAGGATAAATTGGAGATAGCCATCAGAGGGAAGACATTGGCATTAAGGAAGACTGAAAAAGATTTCTTTTAAAGTGGTACTTTGTCTGAGACTCAAAGCAAGTCAGGGAAGCTAAGAAATGGAGATGAGGAGGAAGAGAGTTTCAGACATAGGGGTCACAGGAGATGGAGTGCTAGGTGATAAAAATAGCAAATCAGACAATGTTCCTGCATCATTGAGTATATGGAGGGGAGTGAGAGGTAACAAGGCTGAAAAGTTAGAAAGGTGCTGCCTTATGAAGGGCTTTAGAAGCCAGAGGACTTTATATTTGGTCTTGGAGGTATAGGGAACCATTGAAATTACTGACTTGTTGAGTGACATGATCAGAACAATGTTGTAGGAAAATCAGTTTGATGACTGAGTGAAGGGTGACTTATGATGGGGAGAAATGTGAGACAGAGAGAACATTTAGAAGCTTGTTGCAATAGTCTAGGCATGAATGGACCTTGATGTTAATGATATCAGAGGAGACAAAGGGCTATATATGGAGGCTGTTAGGAAATTAGAAATAATAGAACTTGGTAATCAATTGGATCCATGGGGGAGGTGAGAGAGGAGTGAGGAATTGAGGATGACATCTAAGTTGTGAACCTGGATGATTGGGAAGATGGTGGTACCCTGACAGTATTGGGGATAAATTAGGAGGATTTGGAGCAAAAAGATACTGAGATCTGTTTTGAACCTGATGAGCTTAAGATGTTTTATGGGACATCTAGTTTGAAATACCCAATGGAGAGATGGAGATGCAAGACTGGAGATCAGGAGAATGGTTAGGGCTAGACAAGTAAATGTGGTGGTAATCATATATATCTGGATAATTACAGCCATGGAAGATGATGAGATCACCAAACAAAATAATATGGAGAGAGAAGAGAAGAGACTGATCACACATATATAGTCTATTACTGAGCCAATGTTTAAAGCCTATCTAGTTTTATAGGGTGTATTGTGGAAGCTATAGACTTAGGGTACTCAAAGTTATTTCCACATAACAAAGAGCATCAGAAGACCTTAACAGAGGGATCTAATGTTGCTGTTACATACAGCATCCTGAATAAAAACAGAAGGACAGGATAACAGCTCCTCACATTTTTTAAAGTGGGCCAAGAAGTCAGAAAAGCAGACTAATATGCTGTATGACTTTGGGAGTTAAGAGAACGGAAATTCTTAGTAATGTGGCCCAAAGCACTTATCCAATTTTCCTAGGTTTTGTGGCCACAGTAATTGTTGTAAATTCATTTTGGCAAAAGTGATATTCATTTTGATTCTTGTGGAATCTGCCACCATAATTCTCCAGGGTTTGACCTTGGTGGGGGCTCACCTATCCTTACAGGAGATTTTTGCCTTTTCCCTTGCATCCCAGTACTGAAATTCCTGGGAGAAACTGCCAAAAGAAAGGTATGTTTGGTTCCCATCAACAAAGGTATGC
The DNA here is from genome assembly GCA_028658325.1 of Potorous gilbertii. Taxonomy (NCBI): domain Eukaryota; kingdom Metazoa; phylum Chordata; class Mammalia; order Diprotodontia; family Potoroidae; genus Potorous; species Potorous gilbertii. The sequence goes on from CM053772.1 coordinate 221,806,496, forward strand.
CTTGGAGCTGGCTATGATTTCTTATGCAGCTGGAATATATAACAGGTTGTCTCCTCCAGAGTTCTTGTGAATAAAATGCACAGCTGGGTAAAAGCCTAACGATGCTGGTGGAAATACTGAGAGAAGCTTTCGGCCTCAGGACCTGGGGCGCATCTGTAATTGTTTCTGGATTGCTTTTCCTCAAATGTGTGCCTGAGTTAAGCCACCTGTATTTTAGGCAGACGGCATGGATCCAAGCATCCTCATAGGCTCTGTAATTATACAAATAGCAACAAGTATTTAAGTGCTGACTATGTGCAGAATCTTCTCATTAGTGCCAAGGAAACAAGATGAAAAAGGACAAAGTCTCTGCCCAAAGGGACTCTATAATCTTGTGGGGGGGAGAAGGATATAATATATACATATATACCTGTGAAACAAGATAGGAAGCAGTAGGGACACAAATCCAAAGTACTTGAGGAAGGTTTGAAGAGAAGCAGTGTACTTTCAGTTGAAGAAATCTGGGAAGTCTTCCTGGAAAAGATGGCATCTGAGCTTCGAAGAAGAGAAGGATCCCAAGAGACAAGAAAGAGAGGAGAAGGCACAATTAATCCCTTCCACATCAAGGTGTAAGAAGGGGGCTTCTGCAATCTGGAAAATCCATGTAAAATTTTTTAGACTTCCCTTCCTACCAGGGAAGAAGTCTGAATTATTATGGTATTAAAAGATAAAATATACTGCTATTTTATAGTACTATACATACATTTTATGCATTTCCAAGTTTCTAAACTTTTTCTGTGCCATCTGTAGCTTCTTCAAAACTTTCCCAAAATTCCCATTTAATTTCTTACGCTGGCCCATGATATATTGAAACCATGATGGGCAATGTCACAATGTAGAAGGGATAACTGTATTTCAAAAATGAAGGATAACTTGCATCAATATAAAGAGATGGGAGATGGAAAATCTGCTGATATGGGGAGAAAACAGAATGCCTAAGAGTTTGGTGTGTTATTCAGGACCACCCAATGAATATAACTGGGAAAAGACTATTGAGCTTTGGGTGCTTGGGTAATGCATTCACATCTTTTGTTTCTTGCTTATAATCTTATTGCCCAGTGATGTCCGACCTTCAATGTCCAGCCTCCTCCATGATGAAGTCTTTTCCTGATCCTCTCCCCTACTACTCAGACATGATGTGCTAATGTTTTCTCAGGACTGTTGTAGTATATGGAGTCAGGACACTTGAGTTTGGATCCCAACTCCAATATTTACTAGCTATGCAAGGTTAGGAAAGTCATCACCATTCTGAGGTTCAGTTTCTTCATCTATAAGTGGGATACAATTAGCACTACCTACCTTGAAGGGTAATTGTTAGGTCACTTATTAAAAGTATAGAAAATGATTTATTATAATAACAGTTAAAATTTTTTTTACTTTTATATGCTCACTCATATTGTTAAAATTGTATATTATATATTTAAAATTGTATTTATAATTATATTTGGGTATTTATTTTTAAAATTGTATTTATCTTTATCTCTGCCTTACAATAGTCTAGAACGTATATCTTTTGAAGACAGGTGCTATCTATCACATATGTGTGTGTATGTATATCATATATTTGGATCTTCTTCATTGCCTAAGGAGAAGACCTTGAACATGGTAGATGAGCTGAATAAATGAATGAATGAATATCACAATTTGGTGCTATGTGGGTGGTAGCTATAGAACTGGCCAAAAGGAGCAGAGGAAATTCTAAGTTCTGCTTCTCTTATTTCATGCAGATATCCACAGAAATTAAAAATCATAAGAATTATCTAGAAAAAACTTAGATGCAAAATTTAGTATGTATAATTTCTCTCTTCACACATTTCTGAATGCATGGTAGATTTCTGTAAAAATTCATTATTAAACAAAAAAATCCTTTTAAGGATAGAAGGCAAATTTTATCATAAAATATCTTTTTCTTGGTCACATAGCAAGTGAAGAGTACAGCCATGTGTGTGATTCAGGTGTCCTAAGTCATTCTGAATGGAAAGCAGGTTTAAGGACTCCAGATAGCTACACAGGATGAGCAGGGGTGCTGGGTTCATTGTCTCATCATCCAAGACCCATGCTATTTGAGACTTAATAGCCCAGGTCTTTGGATATCCCATGCTGGTTTTTCATGATGCTCTGGAGACACATCCCTTGTTTAATTATTGTCTTATTAGACTCTAATACTTAACTGTAATTTTTCTCTCTGCTAAAATTATAATATTATTAGGTAAGAAGCCCATAGTCAATTGAATGGACTTTGTCTCAGACAAAACAAGACCTGAGGAGGATCTTAATTTAGAAAGGCCAAGGCCAAGGTCATCCACTGCATTCTGAGCCATCACCAGTCATTTCATTTCACTTTTTGACTTGTCACCAGACTCCGATGGCTCTGGAGGAGAGAGTGAGGCTCTGTTTCACTTAAATCCAATTCATGTGTAAGTCAAGACATCACCCTCATGATGTCACCGATCCTCTTTGACATTGAAAGACGAACAACCAGAAAAATTCAGTGTCAAAGGCATTTCCTTGTATTTCACCAAAGAATATATCCAAGGTGTCATAGAACTCAGTGCAATTTTATGGTTAATAGTTTAAAACTTCAAGCTTTATAGCTTAAAACTATTCTAAGAATTTGGGGACATCCTGGACAGAATATTCCAGCCTCCTTGGATATCACTCTCCATCTGGCATTCTGTGATTCAGACTCGTTGTCCTCTCTGGTACTCAGCCATGACACTCAATCTTCTATCGCTTTGTCTTTGTATTAGCTTGTCTCACTTTCATGGAAGATAATCTTTTTTTAGACTTACAGTCTCTCTTTCTTTAAGACAAAGCTCAGGCATCATCTTCTATATGAAGCCTTTCCTGATACCCCTAACAGTTAGTATTCTCCCTCTCAAACAACCTTGTACAAGATCCCAATTTGTGCAAATAATGAATGTCCTGTGTAATCTAATTCGTACTATTCAAAGCATAATTATATCAAACTGGTTTCTAATCCAATGGAAATATGCAGTATGAACTTTAAGAACAGGATTTGTTATTGAAAGTAAATGGGACTTGATGATACTTTGCATATATTTCTTTTTATTTGCTTTATACGTATGCTGCATATATTTATGTACTTTGCTTCTCGTCTCTTTCGTTAGAGACTATGTTAGCTCTCTGTGAGACTCTGTTAGCTCTCTGTGAGCAAGAAATGATTCATTCCTTTTCTTTCATCTCTACTGTCTAACACTACTTGGAACATTGTTGGTACTCAATACAAAGTGCTTTTCTTCCAACACTGTAAGGTAGATTAATGGAAATATTAACTCGAGTGATCTAGCAAGCACTTCAAATGCTAAAAGTACACTGTTGTAAAACAGAAATCCTACAAACATCTAAAATCCTACATTTACCTTTTTGGCTGACCATGTTCTCATGGTACTATGGAAAGTTAATTGCCTGGAATCCTCCAATGAGATGCAGGGCTCCAGCCTTCTCCCTTGTAAAGTGAATAGTGAGAAGTGGCCTTAGAACAGAGATCATGAGATGTCCTAGCCAGAGGTAACCCTTAGATTGTAGAAGTGAAGATCTTTATAAATATCTAGTACAGTCCTTCATTTTGACACATGAGGAATCTTAGATTCCTGGAGGGAAAACGATTTGTTCAAGGTCACACAACTGGTTAGCAAGGAAGCTAGTCCACTGTAGTTTAAAAGCATGCCTTACAGTGGAAAATTATGGGGAATTTTTGAGTTCTTGTTTCTTGATAAAACATATGGATAAGAAAGTCCAATTCTAGTCTTATAAATCTATGATTAACTTCATGTAGACATCAATCTTCACCTCTTGAAGAACTGTAATTGATAAGTGTTATTACAATTTCTATTTTCTAGGAAGGGAAATTAGGTCCTTTGAGGGTTTAGTGACTTGCCTAAAGTTATATAACTAATTAATGCCAGAGCCAAGAACAAAAGTCAGGTTGCATCATTCTTCAGGTTCATTTGCTAGAACATGTTTCTTCTTAAGATGGGCAAATATTACTATAGTTCTTCAAATGAGTTCAGGCTTGTGAAGCAGAACAGAGGCTCTGTCTCCATGTGGCTAATTCATCACACATTATTCATTTATTGAACAATTATTTCTTAAACATCTACCGTGTGCCAAGTCACACTAAGGGGTATGGAGGTCTAAAATTTAGATTAGAAATGGTCTGATGAACGCACATAATTTTAGATATGTCTTCATCAAAACATAGAAATATAGAGCTGTAGAAGTCCTTGGAAACCATTTGAGTTCAACCGTCCCATTTTATAGGTGAGGAAACTGAACCCAGAGAATTTATTGAATTACCTGAAGTCACACAACTAGTTCATGCCAGAATAAAGACCTGAAAGAGGGAATCAGGGTATAATGCAAAGAGGATTTAGAAAGAGTTGAACTGGATTCAAATTCTGCCTCTGATACTTATGGTCATTGTGTTCTATTTTCCCTCCCCAGGAAATAGAAATTAAAATAATACTTAGCAGTTGCAGTTGTGACACAGGATGTGTTTCACCTCTTTCAGGGCTTACTTAACTCATATGTACAGTGGGGGTGATGACATTACCTAGTTATTATGAAGTCAATGCTTTCAAATCACAAAATGATATATAAATATATACATACATATACATATAAATGCATATTACATATATGTAGGTACATATACTACACATAGTAGTGAGGCAGCTAAGTAGAATAGTAGATAGACTGCTGGCCCTGGAATCATGACAATCTGTGTTCAAATCCAGCCTTAGACACTTACTAGCTCTGTGACCTTGGGCAAGTCATGTCACCCTATTTGCCTCAGTTTCCTCATCTGTAAAATGAGCTAGAGGGAAAAATGGAAAGCCATTCTATTGTCACCTAGTTATTTCAAAAACATAATGCATTTAAAGTGTTTTATAATTACAGTGATTACAAATACAAACATATATACACACATAGTGTATATATGTATGTATACTAAGTATATGTATATGTATATATATCTGCATACATATATACTAAGGGTAATTACAAATATATATATATGTATACCAAGTAATATCCTCATTAAAAAAAAATCTATTTTCTCTTTCTCTTGGAACATACTGTTTCCCTGTTTCTGTGACACAGAGAGCTGAATTTATTATACTGGGCTTTGCAGTTTATCATCGTATTTTTCTGAAAGCACCAACTGTAAAATAGATTGGCACACGTATCTCCATGTATCTGGTCATTATATCCCAGGAAGACTATGGTGGAAAGAATTCTTGAGTTGAATTCAGGAGACCTGGGTTTGAATCTCTCTCGGACAGTTTCTAGCTTTAGGACATTGATGCAGATTGCTTCCTTTCCCTGAGTCCCAGTTTCTTTATCTATAAAATGATAATAGCTATACTCTTTATCTTCCAGGCAAACATTTTATAAAATGGAAAGCCCTTCAGAAAATAAAATTGTTGTTACTGTTCTGTCATTGTTGTTAATGATATTACTCCAGAGAGTCATTTTCTTATATCTACTTGACCTTTGACTTTTGAGATGAAAACTGCATCATCCTAAGGGAGAGAGTTGATTTGGAGATAGAAACATCTGTCCGCCAGGACTTGGGGTTGACATTCCGTGTCACATGACATTCATATTTCATCTTTGCTGGGCTAGTTTTTAAAAGAGGAGTTTGATGAGTTGTGAAGAGTGCCAGTTCCATCCCCTTGGTCACTGCTGAGGCTAAGTCATCTGGCTGAAGGGAATTCTCATCTAGTCTCCAATGGCCTCCCCAGTCTGAACCTTCTCTCATCATTCCTGCTGAGTTTCTCCATGCTATCCCCATGAATTGCAACAGGAACCATGTTAGGAAACATGAGCAGGGCTCACAATGCAGGCAAATAGGAGGCAAACATATGGGCGTGAAAGGGGAATTGGTCTGAACATCAGGAACCTTTCTCCTGTAGGCCTGGAAAGTAATTATTTATATATTTGTAAAGCTGTCAAGGCAGTGGGCTGTTTTCTGGTCCCTCGTGTAATTTAAGACTATCCAGTTGTTGCTTGAGATGAAAGGTTATGGCCATCTGGAATGAATCTTTATCCATCAAGAGAAAACAAAGAGAGAGATTCCTCAGCCAGTATTTTTTCCCCCTCATTTCAACTGATACCCAGTGCAGGAAATTAACCCTTATATATCTGCTCCTGAGTATCACATGTTTTTGGACTTGTAGCTGTGGGTCTCTGCAGGAAAGTTTAGAGTGACTCCCAAGTTCATAAAAAGGGAGTCAGTCTAGGTCAGCTTCTACCTTCCCAGTCTTCTTGTGCCTCACTCCACACCATATACTCTGTGATTCAGTGAATCTGGACTCTTTACTGTCCCCCATATAAGATATTCCATCTCCTTGCTCCACATTTTCCCTGGCTATCCCCCAGGCCTGGAATACTTTTCTCTCTTCATCTCTGCCTTCTGGCTTCTCTGGCTTCAAGTCCCAGCTAAAATCTCATCTTCTGTGAGAATTCTTTCCTGATCCCCCTTAATGCTAGGGCCTTGAGTCTATTGACCATCTCCAATTTATCTTGTGTATATCTTGTTTGTAGATGGTTGTTTTCGTGTCGTCTCCTCCATTAGCCTCCAAGGTCCTTGAGAGCAGTAACTATCTTTTGCTTTTCTTTGTATCTCCAGTATTTAGCTCAGTTACAGACACATAGTAGGTGCTTAATAAATGCCTATTGACTGCCTAACAAACCAAAACAATGCAATATACAAACTTTGGCCAGACAGTAGGGAGTAGTTTTATTTTGTTGGTTAAAACAACTGTAGCTGATTATTAATCATAACCTTGTTACAAGTAATGGAGAAGGGTATTTATTAGTCACTTAGGAATCCTAAAGGAACTTAAGCTTTAGAATCTTGAGAGGTTGTTTTATTTCTAGTACAAAACCATAATACTATAGTGGATAGAACACTGAACTTGAAGGTGGAGTTAGAAGATTCAGGTTTGACTCTGACTTTGGGGGAAATGATCTAATTTTTCTGAAGATTTTCTCATTGGTAAATGAGTTGTCAGTCAGCAAGTATTCACCAACACTTACTGTGTACTAGTCACTGTACTAAGTGCTGAGGAGTCAAGGAAAGGTAAAAACTGTTCCTGCAGTGAAGGAGTTCATGTTCCAATGGTGGTGAGAGCCTGTAAACAGCTAGGTAGACAGGAGATATACACAAAATGCATGAGTCTTCCTCAGTGGCAAT
>CM053772.1:221814259-221871348 GCA_028658325.1 Potorous gilbertii
TCTTCAAATGAAGTCTTATCTGGTCAATGTATAGTGCTTCTCCCCTCCCCCATATTCGTTGAGGGTTTATTATGGGGTGACTCTGGGTATTTTAAAATGGTGAAAATCAGGACTGAGAACCTGGTACTTCAGTTGTATCTGAAGTCTTTTCTGATTTCTCATTATTAGAATGAGGCTATGTCTAGACCTATTGGGACATGAATTGTCCTAAAGCTTTATTTTCCCCTCTTTGAGATCAGTACTGACCATTCTTCTACTATATGAGTGTTTTTAGTTTTGGCAAGTAGTTCTTTGGAGCTACAGTGTGGATTAAACTTAGAAAGCCTGAGAGTCCTTGGCTGTCTTAAGGAGGTCTTAATACAGCCCACTGAAAGATTTCGGAGAATCTTCCCCTAATCCCCTTGGTGTCCCAGGCTTCACTATATTCACTTGACAAAGGAATGTTCGTGACTGTGCATATGTGGAAAGAAAGTAAGCATTCCTCTAGCCTGGGAAAATTGAAAACTAGACTAGTCAGATTTTATCAGATATGACCTTAGAAATCATATATTCATAGGGTTATTGTAGAAATGCAGAGCTGGAAAGGACCTCAGAATAGAGCAGAATGGGTAGAAACCTTAGAAAATGAAACAAAGAATAGGAGGAAAGGTATTGATCTCTATAGATCATCTCATCTAACACTCTCAGATTCTAGATGGGAGACTGAGATGCTTAGAGTTTAAGTGATTTGTCTCAGTGGTAGAGCTAAGAATAGGCCTGAGGTCTCTTGACTCTTAGGCCAACACTTTTGGCAGCCCTATGTTGTCTTTAATGCCTACAAAAACAGGATTTAGAGCTGAGAGGGATGCTCAAGAGCATGTAGATATAGTCTCACTCTTTACAGAAACTGAGGCTTTTAGGGACTAGATTTCTTGCCCAAGATCCCATAGTTATAAATATAGTGCCTCTTCATTTTTTTAGATTCCTCCTAAGACACCTATGAGATTCTTAACCCTACTTTTCCCATAGATCCATAGAGAATAGTGATTAAAATCCTTTTCTTCTCTCTTCATCACCCCTCCCTGCAAACGATCCCCTTCCTCAACTCTTCTTTCTCAGCATAGAAACTGGTCTCATACTTTACTGAAAAATAGTTGCCATCTGTTGCTGAGAACTCCCTCTGGTCCTCTACTCCAGAGGTATCAAACTCCCCACCCACAGGGCCACATCGAGTGTTCAGATTAAAATATAACTGGGAAATGTTTAACAAAATAAGTTCAAATATAACACAACATAAATTATGTTAATTTGTGGTTTTCTAAGTCAATATGCTGCCTGCAGAGATCTGGTTTCTATTTGAGTTTGTCACTTAGAATCCCTCTGGCACTCCCGTGCCTTACCTACTCTGCTCCAGGCTCCAATGTTGAGGGAGATGACAGTTTTTCCAAGACCGTTATTCATTGCTTCCTTTGATACCTTCTCATTTTCTCCTGAAACTAGCTCCTCTGAGCAGATTCTCTTTTCTAATCCCTTGCACACTCTTGCTTTCTCTTGATCTCTTCTCTCATTTTCTCTTTCTTTCTTGCTGATCTTTCTCTTTTCCTTCTGTCTTTCTGTCCATCTCACATCTCTCTCTAACTTTCTCTCTCTTTGCATTTTTCTTTCTTTTTTCTCTCTCTTTCTCTATTTCTCTTTCTCTCTGTCTCTCTCTGTCTGTTCAACTCTCTTTTTGTCTCTTTCTCCTCTGTCTGTCTCTCCATCTTCTACCCTACCCCAGCTTCTTCCCTGCTACCTACAAACATTCCCAGCTATCCCCTATTCTCAAAAGAATTTTCACGTGATCCTATCATCCCCTCAATCTGTTGCCCTGCATCTCTCCCTTTCAATGCCAAATTCTGACTCTCTCTCTACTTTTCAGTCCCTAATAAACCAGTCTAGGATAGGGCTTTACCACTTGGCTGAAACTTTTCTCTGATGTTAACTAGGATGTCTTAGCTGATAGATCCAGTGGACTTTTCTCAATCCTCATCCTTGAACTAATCCTCTAAACACACACACCCCCTGCCTTCTGCTACTCCCTTCTTCTGCTTCTATGTTCCCCTGCCTATTTCCTTTTGACTGGATTCTATGCTCTTATCCTCTCTCTTGCCCTCTTCAAGTGTGAATGCCTTCTATGAGTCGGTCTTGGGTCCTCTTCTTAGTAATGTCTTCCCCTTGGAGACCTCTCAGGATTTCATTTCTGCCTCTCTTCTGCACTTATTAATATATGATTGTGTATTCTACTTATCTTTCTTGGTCATTCCATTGCTAGGTTATTAATTCCATGAGGGTAGGAATCTTGTTTTAGGTAAACTTGATGTCTCTCCTGGTATCTGTCATCATGCTCAGCACACACTAGGCACTCAGGAAAGGTTTGCTGAATTTTTGAACTTGGTTGAAAATTCTCCCTCTCACTTATAAAATGTAGTGACCCTTAAAAATATGAAGTCACACAGCATAAGTTCCGGGCACTAGCTTTAAAATATTTTGCTAACTGCCTTTCAGTATAATTGATTTTCTTTGTGACCTTATGTGTTTTACTTTATGTATTTAAAAACATGTTTCTGAGGAGGTCCGTAGCCAAAAGCATCCATGTCACAGAAAAAGATGAGAAACTCCTATCGTAGGAAGATTTGCACCTGCACTGGTAAGGGATTACTAATAATGTAGGAATATTTACAGTCTTTTACTATTTTTCTGTGATCTTGAAGTTAGGAGCCTCATCACTACTCCATGACTTTGGTTTACCCAAAAGCTGGGTCTCAGGTTCCTCATCTGCAAAATGGGGTGACCTCAAAGGTCCTTCCCAGCTCTAAGATTCCCTAGATCACATTCCCAATGAGTTTTTTTAAGAGCATTAAATTTAGGGCCTTTCTTACGCATAAAGCATGCAGTGTATGTTTTAGTACCTTGGGAGGACGAGGTGATCCATCTGTAATGAACTCAGCAAAAGGACATTCAGTGCCAAGTTCTCTCCCTTCCAGTTCTAACTGTGGATCATTAATAAAGCGAGTTCAAATATTTAATTTTAAGTCAGTAAGCCTGCTTGCCCAGCATGGACCCCTATCAGAAGAAGGCTGAGCAGAGACCACCATTCCCACATGATGCCACATACTTGGGTAATCTCTGCTCTCTAGAAGGAGATCCTGTCTTCAGGGAGGCAGAGGGTGGATGGGCTGAAAGCCAACCTTCCCCAGAAATGTAAACAGGAACACCTGTGTCTCTGCTGAGAAAACTGTTGGCTCATTTATTCCTGGAGTAACACCTCGCTTATCTGGAGGTCCCTTCTCTCTTCTTCCCAACTATGTGGAATACAGCCCAGAAACCAGATGTGAGGAATAAAAGCCTTGGAAGAACTGTAACATGACTATAATAACTCACATTATATAGTATTTTATGAAGCTCTTCCTTCACAAAAATCCTGTGAGGCTGGGAGTGTGAGGATTATGAGCCCCATTTTACAGATGAGGAAATGGAGCCTCTTACTAAGTATGGGAAGTGGGAGTTGAGATTACCTCTCAGGCTTTTTGCACCCTATCACTTTTAAATCCCCTATACTAAAAAAGCACATGCATTTTACCCATGGGAGAGGCTCTTGGGGATCTCGCCCAAAGCCTCCTTAGGCTGGATTAGTGTATTTTATGCACAGTTCTTAATGATCTCTGAATTCCCATTTCCACAATGCTTTACTGTTTACAAAACATTCGCCTTGCAGCTCAGTTGGGATTACATTTTGTTACTATTGTTCCAACCATTTGGTCATGTCAAACTCTTTAGGACCCTTTGTGGGGTTTTCTTGGCAATGATACTGAAGGGGTTTGCCATTTTCTTCTCCACCTCATTTACAGATGAGGAAGCTGAGGCAAACAGGGTTAAGTCACTCACTCAGGATGTAAGTGTCTGAGCAGTACAGTATAGTAGCTAGTAAGTGTCTGAGGCCAGATCTGAACCCAGGTCTTCCTGTTTCCAGGCCCACCTCCCTATCCAGTGTGATTGCATAGTGAGAGCATTCTTTTCATTGTGTTCATCCTTCTTTTTCAAGGAACACCATGATATCAGAGAAATGATGACATGACTTCCATTTGACTTTGTTTTGAGTGAGGGAGGGCTGTGCAAGGTGACGCACCAGCCTCACTTTCTCCTCCAGAGCCATCTGAATCTAGTGATCAGATATTTATCAGGATGACTGGAGACTATCCAGGATACAAAAGGAGATGTCAGCCTTTTTAGGCTAAGGTCTTTTCGGGTACTCAGAGTGACCCCCATTTTAGAGATGAGGAAACTGAGGATCAGGGGGGTGACATGATTGTCCATGATTATAAAGGTTGGATTTGGGCTCACCACTAGAGGTTTCTCATTCCCAGATCTGAGTTCAATGTGTTGTACTTCATACCCTCTCAAATTGGGCTGCTTTCTAAGCTGTTAGCAGATGAGAAGTAACTCATTAAGAAAGGAAGGGTGCTAGAGTCAGATAGACAAGAAAATCCAGTTAACAACTTGATTACAAGAGAAGTCTGAAAAATGATACTGAGTCCACCCAACAACTAGGGGAAAAAGCCCCACCAGTCTTGGATCCCTAAATAGGGATCTTGGTAGCCTCCAGACAATAAGTGATGGGATGGCACAATCTGATTTCAGGATAACCAAACTCCCAGTTTTGAAATCTATGAAACTTGCATTCCCATTCTCTTAAGGATGATTAGCTATCTATTAGCTAGGTCTATTGGCTCAGGGAATGAAGACTCATCTTCCTGAGTTCAAATCTGGTCTCAGACAATTAGTAGCTATGTAATTCTGGGCAAGTTACTTAACCCTGTTTGCCTTAGTTTCCTTCTCTGCAAAATGACCTGGAGAAGGAAATGGCAAACCACTCCAGTATTTCTGCCAAGAAAACCCCAAATAGGGTTGTGATGAGTTGGATATGATCAAAAAAAGACAGAATATTTCAGGTATTGTCCTAGGCATTAGGGATATAAATAATAGGAATGAACTTATATTCTAAAGGAAGATACAAAATATGTATATTATAAAGTGTTATCTCTCTCTCTCTCTCTCTCTCTCTCTCTCTCTATATATATATATATATATATATATATATGTAGTTATATTATGTAGTTCACTTAGATTTGGGAGTGAATCAGGAAAGGCTTTAATCAGAAGTTATACCTTTCAAAAATTCTTATTTTATTTTTAAAAGTTATAATGCATTCATTTTCCCCTCCTACACCCCTCACGGAGTGAAAAGAAGGAAGGAAAGAAATACAGAATGCCTGTATTACATAAGTAGTCAAGCAAAACATATTCTCATATTAGTTATGTCCCAAAATGAATTTCCGATTCTTCACATTAGTTCATTATCTCTTTGTTATGAAGTAAATAGTCCTTGTCTTTATCAGTCCCTTGGAATCAGGTTAACCTTTAGCTGATTAAAGTTCTTCATTCTTTTACTATTGTTTACTTTTACAATATTCATATAATATTAATTATTTTAGCTCTGATCATTTCACTCTATCTGTTCATATATGTCTTTCCAGATTTTTTGGAAATTCTATTTTACCTAATTTCTTATAGCATAGTAATATTCCATTATGTTTTTATATAGCACTGCGTGTTCAGTCATTCTTCAACTGATGGGCATTCCTTTAGTTTCCAATTTTTTGTTCACCTCGAAAAAGAGTGGCTATGATTACTCTTGTACATTTATAATTTTTTGTCTTTCTTTGATCTCTTTAAGAATATGGTTCTAAGGTGCATCTTAAAGGATGAGAAAGACTCTATGAAGTGTAAATCAGGAGGTACTGCATTCCAGGGAATTAGGACATCATTTTGAAGATGGGACATCCCTCACATTTAAGGAACGCAGAAAAGGTCAATTTGGCTAGATCCCACAGTCTTAGAGTGGGAGTAACTTCCAGTGAGATTGGAAAGGTGGGTCGATGCTATGTTATATTAATACTTTAAAACCTAAACAGAGGAATTTATATTTTGTCTAAGAAGCAATTGGAAGCTGCTGGAATTAGTTGAGTTGGGGAGTTGTATTGTCAGATTTGCACTTAAGGAAAATGGGATGCGCTGGAGTGGTCAAAATGTTGAGGCAGGGGGACGAATTAAAAGGTTGTTGCCATAATATAGAATGATGGCATGAACTAAGGTGATTTTTGTGTGAATGGAGAGGACTTGGATCTAAGTCACATAAAGCCTGATCTTTCCATGCCTTAGTATTCTTTGTGAGCTACAGTGGCTGAAATATATTTGTCCTTTGGCAGCCAAACCTATGGTGATGGATCTCTTCAGTACTACCTTATCTTGGACTATTGGATGATAAAAACAAGATCCTGAGGTTCATTTGTAGCTTTTCTATCTTGATCAGATTTTCCGTACTTGGCATTCCTCTGACATAGCCCAGGGTCACTGCCATACTTCAAGGTGGGATTGGAGGAGGCCTTCTCAATGTAAGAGTCTACAAAATGTGTACTGTAGTCTATCTCTTTTGATTTCACTGTACTATATTCCTTGGATGTTCCTACATGCTAAGAGAGGCTCTGTCCCCTAAGGCTCTCTGTCTTTTCTCCCTTGGTGTTCTCATCAGCTCCCATGGGTCCAATTATGCAGGCTCTATGCAGGCTGACTCCCAAATGCTTATATCCACCTCTAATCCCTCTCCTGCATTCCAGTTCAGTGGAAAGTGTGCTGAATTTGGAGTGGGAGCATCTGCTTTGAGATCCTGGCTTTTTCATTCCTATCTTGCATAAATTACTTTGGTCCTTTGGCCCTCAGTTTCCCCACATGTAAAATGCAGACAGTGGTCTAGATGACCTCTAAGTTCCTTTCCAATTCTTAATCTAGTCGGATGCCATACACCGTGGATTCTAATTCTGCAATATTTTTCACATTTGTTCCTCTCTCTATTTACAGTCGCCACTCAGCTTCAGATCCTCCTTACCTCTCATCTGAGTTTATTGTAATAGCCTCCTAATTAGTCTCTTTTCTTTGAGTTTCATTCCTTTCTAATACATTCTTCATGCTGTGATGGCAATCAGGTCTGACCATGCAACTCTCCTGCACAGAAACCTATTAAGTACAATTTTTTAAGGCTGACATTTAAAAGTCCCTACACAATCCCCTCCTAACAAAATTCTCCAATCTTATTTAATCTGAACCCCCTCCATGTACTCTGCATTCCAGTCAAATTGGATTTTTAGCTGTTTGGTGAATTAGACATTCAATTCCTCACCCTCCACATGGTCCTCTGTGCTTGAAATGTGCTTTTCCCTCATCTCAGCCTTTAAGAATTCTTAACTTCTTTTAAAGTGTAGTTTAGAAGTCACCTCATCTTGGAAACCTTCTCTGAACCAATCACCTAGATTCTGACCGAGGCCAAATTGCCTTCTATTTACTTACCTGTATACTTGTATTCCAAAGATGAACTTAAATTCCTTGATACCAAAAGCTATTTTTAAAAATCTCTTAATATCCAGTAAGTATTTAATGAGGGTGTTGAAGGGAATTGAGTCAAATGGTCATTTCTAATAGACTCTTTGCAAAGGAACATGTTTTATTTTCTCTGATAATTAGAACAGGGGTGGGGAAACTATGGCCTCGAAGCCACATGTGGCCTTCTGGGTCCTCAAGTTCGGCACTTTGACGGAATCTAGGTCCTTGAGGACCTAGAGGTAAACATTTGGCCTTGAGGATGCAGGTTCCCTACCCCTGGACTGGAAGTTCAGCAAAGGGAGAGCCTACCTTCTTTGAATCCCAGAGGCCTCCTCTAGAAGTCACTTAATCACTATCAGTTACTTTGAATTAAATCCAGTTGAAAGAGATGGGACAGATTCATTCAGAGGAACAAACACTACTTTGCTATGACAAGGGAAAAAGATGAAAGAAAAAAGTTGTTTTTGTTTTTTCTTTTCCTCGAGGTTAGTTTGACTTTCCTTTGAGAGTTTTCATGTTAGACATTCTCTTTGGAGGGTGAAGAGCTTTGCATCTGTAGCAAGATTATCCAGATCATGACAGTTGACATTAGCCAGCCTTGTTTACACAAGGGATTTAGAAACACAAATACCAGCACACATCTGAATGAGCTGCTGTCTCATGGCTGGAAAGCGGTAATTCTCCAACTGATTGTCTATATTAGCCTGGCATTTACTCTGACCACCGTTTAGATGGGTCACTTTGGATCGGAAAATCCCAGCCTTACATTCACAGGCATCATGTGCCTTTCATTCCACAAATATTTATAAAAATAACAGCTCACATTTATATAGTTCCTTATGGTTTACAGAGCACTTTCCTCAAAATAACCTTCAAAGCACTCTACTACAGTCAAACTGGAATCAAATAAACTTACACTTTCCCATCTCCGTGGCTTTTCTCACATCGCTCCCCTTGCCTGGAATACCATTTCTTCCTGTCTGGCCTTTGAATTCTGCTCCTCCTCCTTTGAAGCCCAACTCACATAAAAAGTCTACCATGAAACTTTCCCAATCAAACCTCATGTTGCATCCTCTCAATTTCATTTATTACACATCTATTATCATATATTAAAGTTGTATTAGTTTTCTATTTCTGTACTAGACTGTGAATTCCTTGAGATTAGGGACAGGATATTATCTAAACACAGTATCTCCCCCAGTGCCCAGAATAGTGCTCTGCAGATACTTAAGTGTTGTGTGGAACATTTGCTGCTGATTTTGTAAGTAAGGAACTGAGGCCCATAGAGGGAAAGTGAATTTCACCAAGTCCCATGACCAGTAAGTGATATAGCCATGTTCAAAAGACCCAAGTCTTTTGATTCCATATGGAAATATCTTTCCATTATAAAATCCTGCCTTCTTTTGTGCTCGTTGTGTGAAGAACTCTGAGCTAGGCATTGGTATATATTAGATAGGAGAATTCCCTGCCCTTCAGAAAATAGCTATCGACTCAAGTAGCTGGCATTAACCTCTGAAGGCTCTGCTCAGCTATAGATGACCCCATGATCAGAGGGCCAGAGGCTGAAATGCCATTCACTCATGCTAAATAGTGGCATTGGCACATCCTAATATGGCATTCTCCACTTCCAACATTTCGCCATCTTGAATTACCCTCTGGTGCAACCTTTCTACCTCCAGGATCATAGCATTTTTAACAGTGGTAGACCTAGAAGGCACTTCAGAGCCCCTCTAGACAAGGGATTCTTAACATTGTTTTGGATCATGAACCCCAGTGGCAATTTGGTAAAGTCTGTGGACCTCTTCTTAGAATTTTTTAAAAAAGATTCATAATAGAAGAAAATGCCAAACTTCAGTTAAAGGTTAGTAGGCATAAAGATGTAATATTTTTTCTCATCCAAGTTCATAAACCCTCTGAAATCTATCTGCAGAGGGTGAGAAATGACTTGTTGAAAGTCTTAAAGTCTCACAGGTGGTAAATAACAAAGTCGGGACTTTCACCCTCTCTCCAGAGTCCACATTCACTGCCTCATGCTTTCTTACTTCTTCCAATCTACAGACTGTCCCTGTGAGGGTCAGTCTCTGTTCCCCTCCACCCTCCTCCCTGCCCCTGTATTGGGGAAACATTTCACATATGTCTACTTACTTTGTCCCTCTCTTGTCTCCCTCACCCTCTCTACCCTTCACACACCCAAAGTTCAAAACATTTAAAGTTCTGCAGCAAGAATAGGTTTTCTGCCCCAAGTCTGCTCAAGTCAAGGAGCACTTATTCCTAAAGGAAGAGAATCTTGAACACTGGCAAGTGCTGCTGAGCCACAGTGAGAAGTCCATTCAAGATTGGCTGATCTCACCTTCACTCCCCTCTCCCATTTAACAGCAATAAATGTTTTGTCACATTTTTTATTGGGACTGCTGGATCTCATTAGTTCCTCACTCCTCAGCGCTTCCTAGAGGAGTTGGAGCTGGAGGTTCAGATGCTTCAATGTAGCCCAGAATTGGGCCTGAAGGAGAGGGAGAGACTTGGCTCTACTCCCCTCTAGACCAGAGACAACCTGGTCACCTCAAAGCTGAAGTGGATTATTAGCAGTTAGAGACCAATCCATCCTGAACTTATCTAGCATGGAAGTGGTGTGAGGGGCAGTAGAAGTAAAATATTTCAAGGACTGGGCTGCCTTTTGGACTGGGAGCTCTTCACAGCTGTATATAAACTTAGACAGGTCACTTTATCAGAGGGCTCATGATTGGTCTTATCAGAGGCATAGCATAATGGCTAGAAGACCTAAGAGTCAGGAAGACAGGAGTTCAGATCCTTCCTTAGACACTTAGAGTATGATCAGAGTTAAGTTATTTAATTTCTGTGATCCTCCATGTCATCATTTCTGAAATAATAATAGTGCCATCTCCCTCCTGGATCGTTGTGTGATCAGATGAGATATAAAGAGCTTTGCAAGCCTTAAAGGACTTATGTGCAAGGGGGCTCTTATTATGGAGGAATAATACTCTCATTTGTACCTGATAGGG
The DNA here is from genome assembly GCA_028658325.1 of Potorous gilbertii. NCBI lineage: Eukaryota > Metazoa > Chordata > Mammalia > Diprotodontia > Potoroidae > Potorous > Potorous gilbertii. Next base: position 221,824,732 of record CM053772.1, read on the forward strand.
CTGTTGTGAGGGGGAAGAAATCTTGTAAACCTTAAGAACTGTAGAAGTGTGAGCTGTTGTCATTAATAAAAAATAAAAGGGAAGTCTTCAAAATATTAATTATAAAGAAGAAACAGTGTAGAAAAATGAACCCCTTGGCTCCTCTCCAGCTGAGCTGTCATGTCATCTGAGCTCTAGTAATTCCCATCCCATCACTCCCACTCTGTAAAATAATCTGGGTTATTGGCCTTTCGCTTCTCATAGAAAAAGAACTATTTTATCTACATACTTTTTTCTTCCAAAAAGACATTCTAGCATATAGTGGGCCTGGGGATTTGTGTTTTTTATTTTAAAAAGTGAAGGAAATCATGAATTTCCGCTGAGAGGTGGGGAAAGTCTTGGTGGTTTTGATGTAGTGCCAATACTACATTCTGGGTCCATGAACTTATCACTGGTGAAAGGGACCTTTCTTTGTGAGAAGGATGTGAGTGATGGCTGACCTTTGTACCTTCCTTACAAACCCAAATTCCAGACTCACAGAGGAAGGCATGAACTTGAATGGACCAAGTTCTACTTTTATGGCAAGTTCATTAATCCAGTGAGTCTGTGTGGAAAAAAAGCAGATTAAGAAACTAACTGCCTCTGTGTGGGACCTTTTCCATCAGGAGAACTGTCTTAAGTTCATGATTTGAAAGAACCCTGTGGCCATGGATAAAGAGCCATTAAATCCAGTAAGCACAGAAGTCTATTGGAAAGTCTTTCTGGTGGAGAAAACATGGCCCTCATTCCTCCAAAGTTGTCAATGGTGCAGAATCCTCAGAAGCAGCTTGAATCTACTCAGTCATGGTCAACTCTTTATGACCCTGTGGACAATAGTGTGTCAGTGCTGTCCATGAGGAATTCTTGGTAGAGATACTGGACTGGCTCACCATTTCCTTCACTAGTTCATTGAACCCATTCATTTTAGCTTGATAACTTTTATCAATTACAAAGAGTTTCTTTCACAAACACCCCTGAGGTAGTAGTAGTATTCTTCCATAAATATATAGTAAGTGCATATTAGGTGCTAGGCCCTGTACTAAGTACTGAGAATGCACAAAGAGGAAAAAAAAGTTCTTGGTCTCACTGAATTTACAATGTAATGGATTACAGATGATGAAACCAAGTTTCACTGAAGAGAAGCAACGTTCCCACAATCGTAGAGGTAATACATGGAAAGTCTACAATTCATCTCTCTTTTCTCACTTTAAGGCCAACATTCTTTCCTTTGCCCCTCAACGGTGAGACCTTGACATATGCCAGTTTCCTTTTGTGCCTCAGTTTACCCTCTGTAAAAGAAGTTGGATGATATCATTACCAAAATTCGAATCAATCAACAGGTTGTGATTTGTCCATCGTTCTCAAAGAGGACCATGATGTCAGGGAGGTGGCGCTATGACTTGCAAGTGAATTAGATCTAAGTGAGGGAGGGTTGTGTATAATGACCAGCCTCACTTTCTCCTCTGGAGCCCATCAACACACATGTTTTAGGTGTTTCTTTCTAGGTAACAGCTAAGTATTAGAGATACAAAGAAAGACCAAAAAAGAAAAAAAAAGATCACCTATATTTCATTCCTAGGATGCTATCTATTAAGCATTAGAACTGAGCTTTCAACTCAGGGTCTTGTGACTCCAGGGATGGCATGTGTCCCATAACTGAATGCTGATTCTCTCTATTGCATCATTTCCTTGTGTATGAGTCCTTGCTTCACAAATTCCCCAAAGCTCTCAGCATTTAAAAGGGCCTTAGAGACCATCCAGTCCAGCCAGTAACTGAACAAGAATCCTGTCTACAACATAGTGGACAGGTGGTCATTCAGCCTCTGTGGTTTACTACCTGTGTGACCTTGAACCAGTTATAGGACTCCTGGGCCTCAGTTTGCGTGATCTGAAAGAAGCAGCTGGTGTTCCAGTATAAAGACAGCTGGGCCTAGACTCAGGAAGACCTGAGTTCAAATTTGACTGCAGATACTTAGTAACTATTTTATCACATAACCCTTGTCTGCCTCAGTTTCCTCAACTGTAAAATGAGGATAAAGATAATGCCTACCTCTCAGGATTGTTGTGAGGACCAAATGAGAAAATATTTAGAAAGCCCTTAGTACAGTGCCTGGCACATAGTAGGTGTTTAATCAATGCTTGCTCTTCTTCTTTCCTTCTTATGAGATGAAGGGGTTGTAGACCAAAGACCCCTAAGGTCTGCCTACTCTATTTCTGGATCAGGTTTTCTAGACTACAGGGACCATTCTACTCTGTTATATTCCCATCCAGAAATACTTAGATTTCTAGAGCACCTTAAGGGGTATGGATATTTCTCCCCTCCCCCTACTCCACCCAGAAATAGAATGCTATTAGCTCCCTGTTATTGAGGCTCAAGGAAGTGTGATTTACACAGCATCATACAACCAGAGGCCTCATACATGGGTGCAGACACTTCCATGAGAATCAATGTCCCTAGCAACCATCTCTCCAGAAGCACCAAGAACCCTGGGCTGATGGTTAGTGTCCCTGAAACACATATGGAGGAAGCAGAGTCCAAATGATGAAAATGAATTATCATTTGTCTTTTGAGTGGGATATAAAATCCTTCCATGTTGTTTCATTAACAAATTAAATGGTAAACAATACAGACATACTCTAGGAAGGGCCTGGTGCCTGCACTTTTGAAGGATCCTGGGAGGAAATAATTGAAATGATACCATCCTTCTATCCTTGTCATTCATCCTCACTCAGGTGGGAAGGGAAAAGGAAAAGGAAAGAGATAAACATTTATTATATAGCATCAACTGTGCGCCAGAAACTAGGCTAAGCACTTTTCAGATATTGCATAATTTGATTTTCATAACAACCCTACAAAGTAGGTGCCCTTATCATCCCTGTTTTACAGATGTGGAAACCGAAGCAAACAAAGATTAAAGGGTTTGCACAGGGTTACACAGCTAGTGAACATCTGAGACCGAATCGGAATTCAGGTTTATCAGATTCCAGGGCCAACACTCTATTCCTAATAATAGCAACAAGAATAAAAACTAACATTTACATAGTACTTACTCCATGCCAGCGTGAGGACAAGCCAAGTAGGATCTTTTGCTGTTTTCGTTTTAGTGTAATCAAGTGCCTGTGTTTGAATCTTGCCTTTATCAACCAAGAGTCTTCACTGGGAATAAAGTACAGAAACAACAGTTTCTTTAACTAAAAATAGTGTGTGTATATATATATTTAAATATTTTAATGTGATTAAAGATATTTCCCACCCATTAATGGATCTGTCCATTAAGGGGAGTTTGATTAGAGAAAATTTGTAGGAAAGCCCTTTTGTTAAGTTTCTAATGAAGCATGGTTTTCAAGGGTTGTGATGCCTCCTGACTCTAAAAAATGTATAAATACTCTGATGGTGAGGTTTTACTTTGGGGATTAGATTTTGGAAGAAGCTTTGTGTGCCAGATGAGACTCTGGGAAGCTTCTAAGCAGCCCCTCTGGCTTTGCAAACCCAGATGTTGGTGCTTCCCTCTCTGGTAACTATGTATGTAACCATCAGACAGTTGGAAGCATGTCTGTTGATTTTGATTTCTCTGTATTTTCTCTGAAGTTCAAGGTGCTGACATTTTCCCCTAAACTAAGTGAATGATACATGTGCTTGATCAAAGTGATTGTTGACCCCTCCAAAGGTGCCTTTCCTTTCAGAAAAGCAGATCTAAGAATCTGTGATAGCAGGCCCCACTGTGTGTGTCAGGGTACCTGCTGTTACAGTTAGGAACTATGCAATTATCACCCCATTTTGACTTCACAACAGCCCTAGAAGGTAGGGGCTACTATGACCCTTATTTTACAGTTAAGGAAAATGAGGCGAACAGAGGTTAAGTGATTTGCACGGGGTTGCTCAGCTGGTAAGTGTCTGAGTGCAATTTTTAACTTGGTTCCTGATTCCAGGCCTGGAGCTCTATCTATTGTGCTACCTAGCTGCCTCTATGTTCCTGTAAGGTAGAAAACTCCCATTTGAAACAACTCTTTCCACCATTTTCTTCAACTTAGAGTTCATGAGAATTGTCTTGACCATGGAGAGGCAACTTACCCAGATCTCACTGCCAGGATGTGGCAGAAGCAGAATTTGAACTTGGGTCTTCTTAGAGCTAAGGCCAGCTTTCTATTATCTGATACTGCCTCTTAAACAGTAGGATAGATTTTATCTTTTAGGCAAATTAGGTAACATCATCAGGTCTCAATCACATGATCCTAGCCTATGACTCTGGGTCTGGGGTTCTTAAATAATCATTTTATTTCACAATTTTATTTCACAAATATTTATTTTACTACTAAGAATGCGCAGTGTGCAAAGAGCCCTGAGCGAGGGACTCAGGCAACTTGAAAGATTATCCAAACCAGAGCTGTGCCATTATAGAGTCTCACAAGGGAATTTAACATTTAATAGTTCTAACTCCCATTAAAAAGGAGGGATAGGGAAGTCCTGCAGGACACAGAGGATTGCCCTCTGCTTCCTGTGATGCTGTAATTGTCCAGATGGACTTGGATTTTGATGTTGCTCCTTGGATGAATTAATTAAGTTCAACAAAAACATGAAGGCTTTCACTGTGCTGGCGAAGCCCTCAGTATTTGCTTAGTAATAAATGCTTGCTGAATGAGTGATGAACAAATGAAGGAGTTTACAAACTACTTTTCATTTTGTAATTTGGTATCTGATTCCTAGAAGGAATTTAATCACTCCAGGGTTAGTCAATGCACATAGGCGGTACTTCATATGTGCGGGTTGTATGAAAGAGAAAGTGCCCAGGATGCCATCTGCTATCTTAAGATTGTATGTAACCACCCCCACCCACCCCCACCCCTGCACATATATACATAAATTTATAAACATGTATACAATATGCATATTCCTTACATATATGTTTACACCGCAGGTGTATACATATGTACATCTCTTTCTTTACCTTATCTCTCCCTCTATCTCTGTCTCTGTATACACATACACTCTCAGAACAGTGAATGGCATCCTGGGTACTTTCTCTAGCATACAACTCACACATATTAAATACCTCCTGTGCTCATTGACTAATCCTGGAGTGATTGAATTCCTTCTGGGAATCAGACACCAAATTACAAAGTGAAAAGTGACCTGTAAAGACCTTTATTTGTTCATTATGTGTACACATGCATGTACACACATGTTTCATATGACATAACACACATTCATATATACACAAATGCATTTGCACATATATCTATGTATAGATGTGCATGTATGAACGTATGCTACTTATATTCATAGACACATTTGTATAATCATACATGTAGTACACAGACATATAAATGGACATGTATGTATGTATGTATGTGTATATCTCCAATGCCCTAAATCCCATTCCATGTATTCCTAGTGGAGCTATTCTAGAAACAAAACCTGTTTCTTTTTCCTGCACAGAATGAGGTGAAGACCTTTTCTCACTCCAGGAGCATCTTAATTTCTAAAATAAGGACTGGTAATGGGAACTGGGACAATGGGCATCCCTTCATCCTTTTATCCTGTGCAAACACATCCTTAGAGAGGGGAATAAAAGTGAGAGCCTCCTTGCTTTTGTTCACCTGAAGCCTTCACGAGGCAGTTGTACTTCACTAAGGTTTGAATGGAATTGTGGGGTTACTTTGCTGCGCCTGGGCCATCAGTGCTCCTAATGAAGGCTTGGGGTTTGTTACTGATCTGTAGGATAGCATTCAGTGAAGGACACTGATGGGTAATGATTTCCCCATCCTTTCAAAGTGTCTATTGAAGTCTTCAAAGGGGAATTCGATGTTGAGTTTCATTATAATCATCACTCACATTTCTCTAACTCTTAAAGGTTTACTTGTACCTTTTGTACCCTTTCCCCTCGATCTGTCAAATCCCTGGAAGCAGAAGGAAGCAGGGTGGGGCTGAAGACCATTTTATGTTGCTATTGGTTTCATGCATCACCAGAGACAAAGAGTTCTTCACCGGTGGCCAAACTCCTGGTGAGGAACCTCTCGATGCTTAGCTCATCTGGTCCTTGGATGGGGATGGGGGTGCTGTCATTGTGCTAAACTCTGGGGACTCGGTACCCCTCTAGCTCCATAGCATTTGCCAGTGGGTGCCCTGCCAGCAGGGCTTGTATGTACTCAGGCTCACTGCCATGGTCCAGTGAGGCTTGAGGTGGGAATTTAGTGCAAGATTCATCCTTACTCATCTACGACTTGTTCTCAAGAGACCTTGGGGTGCAGAAGGAAGATTTGAACTCTTTGGTCTTGAGTTTAAATCCTGACTCTCTTATTTACTCCTTCCAGGCCTCACATCCCTCATGGCGAAATGAGGCAATTGTATTCTAGGATCTCTAAAGTCGCTCTAAATCTGTGATAACAATGAAGATTTAAGGCTGGCAAAGCACTTTACAAATATTATCTCATTTGGTCCTTTAAAAGCCTCTGGAAAATCAGGGCTGTTATCATTCTCACTTTACAGATGGGGAAACCAAGGCTGAGAGAGGTCCCTGAGCCTCCTATGAGTTCAGAGGCAAGATTCAAATGCATATCGTCCCAACTCCAAGTTCAGTGCTCTATCTATTATGCCAGAAGGAACTAATTGTTGAGTCCCATATCCTTCACTTTACAGATAAGGAAACTGAGGGCAAAGAGATTAGAAGTGACTTGTCTGAGGTCATATAGCCAGTGTTTGAGACAACATTCCATCTCAGGTTTTCCAGAGTCCAATTCCAGCACCCTATCCACTGTGCCCTCTAGTATCTGCTTTGGATGACGAGTAGTTATGTGTTGATAAAAGGGATATCAGAAGGCTATGGAGAGATAATAAAGCTCTATTTTCAGGCATTGAGAGAGTATGAACAAAATATCAAAGAAGCAGAAGTTCTTTACTGTGTTGTCTTGGGAGGGTGAGTATCCATGGGAAGGCAAGTACTTGATATTTTCCAAACATGTTCCTCATAACAACCATGTGAGATTGGCAGTGGTATGCCATTTTACAGATGACAAAACAGACTTAGAAAAGCTAAGTGATTTTCCCAGGGTCCCCTCGCATGTATCAGAGCCATTACTTGAATCTAGGGATTCTGATTTTGAGTCTCATGTTCTTTCCAGCATGCCACACTGCTTTTCTCTCATTCAGAATTCTCTCTCCTCTCTCTCTCTCTCTCTCTCTCTCTCTCTCTCTCTCTCTCTCTCTCCATCTCTCTCCCTCCCTCCTTCTCTCTCTCTCTCTCTCCCTCTTTCTCTCTCTCTCTCTCTTCCTCTCTCTCCCTCCCTCTCTCCCTCCCTCCCTCCTTCTCTCTCTCTCTCTCTCTCTCTCTCTCTCTCTCTCTCTCTCTCTCTCCCTCCCTCCCTCTCTCTCTCTCTCTGTCTCTCTCTCTCCCTCTTCCCCTCTATAACAATGGGTCACAACTGATCTAACAGGTATTAACTGTTGGAGAGAATGGGGCATTAGGGGGTAAAGCACCATGGGACTAGAAGGAAGTTTGCATGGATGTTTGCAAATACACTAAGAAAGCAGTAACTGAGTGCCCCTACACTGCTAACCAAGTGCTGTGGATTATGGGCCCCTCCTCCCCTTCCCTCTCCCATCTTCTCCAACGATAGGAGCAAACAGTGCCCTCACAATGTCTTTGCAATTTTCATTGTATATGAGCTGCTGAGTCTCTGTGATACCAGTGTCTGAGCAGATGCCCATACTGGGCATATGCATCCATTTGTATTCCAAGGCATGCTCCCGGTTTGACTGGCTGTTCCCACCAAGCCAGCTTCCTCAGGTAAAGGCTTCAGCCAGAGCGGCTACAATTCACAAAGCAGGTACTTACAGGGTTCCTAACCCAAGCTAATCTCCTCTTTGTCAAGCCTCCCATCCAGTGGAGGGGCTATTTTGCCTCAGCCTGAGCTACCCTGTATGAGTAAGAAGATTAGATCGCTTTTGGTAAACCTCTGATAGAAATGATTAAAATCATTAAGACTGAGCCTTCCAGAGGTCATCTAAATCTAGTTCCTGGTCTCTTTGTGAGGTTTGGGCAGTGACTTTGTTCTTAGAGATCCTCAGGAAGGGAGATTCCTACAGTAATGGGGGCCCTTCTTCCACATGGAGAGCAGCACGACATACTTGAAAGGCCACTGGACTTGATAGTCCCTTGCGCTTAAGTCACAGGTTGGAGACACCACAGCAAATCCTGGCTTTTGAATTTAAGAACCATGGACAACTCATCTCCCTTTCCAGAGCCTCACTTCTCTCATCTGTAAAACAGGCATTGTAGTACTTTCCCTATCTGCATTACAAAGCTACTGTAGGGAAAGTGCTTTGCAAACACCTTGAAATTGTAAACTTTGGTTGTGGAACTTTACAAAGAATCTAGACCTTACAGCAGTCATTCAATCAACAAACATTTATTAAGTGCCTACTATGTGCAGGCACTGGACTAGGCACTAGTCATACAAAGACATAAATCAAATAGCCCTTGTTCTCGGGAGCTTACCTTCTGTTTCCAAAGCTATGACACGCGCTGAAAGGATCCATGATTTCATCAGCTTAAAGAACTCCTCCCTTCCGATATAGATCATAGTCATCACCTAGGGGATAGAAGGAGGGAGTCCTTTAGGGCCCAGAGGGTAAGTGACTTATCTAAGGTCACATAGCAAGTAAATATGACAGTAAAAGGATCTCAACTCAAGCACAAGCAATGTCTGATCCACAATACTGCCTCCAAAGCAGCTCGGTGGGGGCAGTGGATAAAGCCCTGCGCCTGGAATCAGGAAAATCTGAGTTCCAATGGCACTTCAAATACTACCTCACTGTGTGATCCTGGGCAAGTCAGTCTCTGTCTTCCTCATTTTTCTTAACTATTAAGTAAGTGTAATAACATCAAATTAATATGAGGGTTGTTGTGAGGATGAAATGAAATATTTGTAGAACACTTTGCATGGTTCCTGGCTCATAGTGAGTAATTAATAAATGCCTTTATCCTTCTATCCTTTCCCTCCTTCTTTCCTTCTCCCTCTTTCCCTTCTTCCTTCCCTTCTTCCTTCCTTCTTCTTTTTCTCCTTTCTGTTTTTGTTCCTTCACTCCTTTTCTTCTTTGCTTCTTTTTTTTTCTTTCTTTCTTTCTTTCTTTCTTTCTTTTTTTCCTTCTCTTATTAAGAAAGACACTTGGAATATGAAGGTGGAATCACAGCAATAGCTGGCATTTGGATGATGCTTCATCATTGCAACTTGATGTGAGGTAGATAGTACAAGTAGGCATCCTCCCTCTCTTATAAAACTGAGAGTTGAAATGACTTTCCTATGGTCACATTGTTATAAGGAGTAGACCTGACTAGACCTTGTAACTCTAAACTCAGGGTACTTTGTATTTCAGGAACCTGTACTGCCTCCCGTCATGTCTTGTAAAACTCACATTTCTGCGGCTCGTTGAGGTTTGTAAGAGAAAAGCAGGTATAATAATAAATATTACTGTCCTCATTTAGCAGATTAGGAAACTACGGATGAAGAGAGGGTAAGCAACACAGTGAGTAAGTAATTGGGTTAGGATGTTAACCCAACTCATCTGACTCTAATTGGATGATTTTTCTGTGACACCATATAGCTTCTAGACTTACCTCTATCACCATTAGAATGATGGGTTATTTGAGTTCATTTTCTAGTAGAAGTGATGAACTGACATACATTTATTTTCTCTTCCTTGGCCACCCTTGGGATCACCTGTCTGCATTTACAAGGATTTATTCTGAAGCCATGAAATGGAGCCAACCTAATTGGGCTGTGACTGTATGGGGATGGAACCTATGACCTTGGCCTCATTAGCACCAGGCTCTAATTAACTGAACTAATCAGCTATGATCTTTAGGAAGGTCCCTGGCCAGAATTCTACTCCATTAGACCTGGAAAGGGATTGCTTTACTGGTACTTCCAAATTTGTAACTCCCATGTCATAGATTACCATAATCGCCATAGTAAAATTGTACATGTCTATAACATTTTCCTCAGTAAAGCTATTTTTAGATATTGAAATGGAGAAAAAATGACAGTTAATAAACCTCTTTTAATAGATGCTGAGAGAAGTTAAGTGACTTGCTGATTGTCACGTAGCTACTAAATGGGAGAGCCAGGATTTGAACCTAGATTTCCTGACTGTAAGTCTAGCGCTCTTGTTATGGCATCATACTTAAACTGCTTTCCATCAGTGAAGGACAATTTTGTACAATATTTATACCTGCATTATTCAGTCGTGGAATCTGGGGTTGGAAGGGAACTTCAAGACCAATGAGTCCATCCTCCTTATTTTATAGATGAGGAAATGGAGAGTAAGACATTTTCCTGGCATCTAAAAATTAGCAATGTCAGAAGTGGGATTTGATCTCAGGCTTCTGAGTCCAAGTCTTGAACTCTATCCATTATGTCCCTCATCTTCTCTTTGCTCTGTTTAGGGGTGGTATCAGACAACAGATCATCGAATCCTAGAGCTAGAAATGACTTTGGGGGATCATCTAGTTCAACCCCTACCAGGAAAGTGAACCCCCTATAGCTATTTCCATGGTTACACTGCCTGTGATTGAAGACCTCCTTTGATTGGGAGCTCACTATCCCTGAGGCAACTCCTACCACCTATGGATAGTTTTAACTGATACTCTTTCTGTTCTCTGGCAATGGGCAGACAAAGACTAATCTCTTTGGAGAGATAGAGAATGTTTTTAGTTACTCATAATGGTGGCAGTTAGGTGGTACAGTGGATAGACTATTAGGCCTGGAGTCTGGAAGACACCTTCCTGAGTTCAAATCCAGCCTCAGACACTATCTGTGTGACCCTGAGCAAATTGTTTAACACTGCCTCAGTTTCCTCATCTGTAGCTAGAGAAGGAGATGACAAACTACTGCAGTGTCTTTGCCAAGAAAATCTGAATTGAAGTCACAAAGAGTCAGACATGACTGAAAACAACACCAACACTGATATTGGTGGTCATATCTCAAATAGCCTATGACCGTAAGAACCTTGTGAGATACCTATGATTGTTCCCTGTTTTATAGATACTTGACCAAGGTTAGATAAGGGGTCAAAGCTGGAATTTGAATCCAGAGCCTCTGACTCTGAATCCAGTCCTTTTATCCCCCTCAGAGATAGTGCGGTACAATGGAAAGAGTTCTGGAGTTAGTAGACATGGGTTCCAATTCTGCCACTGCCAATGTGTGTATGGCTTTAGGCAAATCACTTAATTTCTGTTTTCTCATCTGCAAAATGAGGGGATTGGATAAACTCTCCTCTAAGACTCCTTCAGCTCTAAATCTGTAGTCTTAGGGAATTCCACCTCTGACGTTTAGAAGTCGAACAACTGTGGGCCACAGTTTATAATCTGGGGATATAATACAAAAACTGCCTACCTCACAGTGTTGGACTCATCCAAGCTCTCTAGAAATGGAAGCCACTTGCTCTTGCTACTTTACCTTATACTCTTTGTTTCTTCATGAGCGGGATGTCTGTGCTATCCCATGATGCTTTGACATGCAGAACCACATTGTTTTATTTTTCCCCAGCCTTTAAAAATAGGGAAAGGACTTTAAAAAATGATGGTGCCTTGGAGATCCTGGGACAGAGGAGCTGATGGAAGGATGGGTTAGAGCCCAGTTGGTGCTCCACAGGGCATATTGCAGACAGTGAACCAGGAAGTAAGAAAGTTCACATGGAGTTGAGGAGCAGGGGGGTATCCGATGGGAGGGATTCATTTGGAGTTTGGCCAGGCCACCATCTTTTTTGGTGAAAGGACCCATTGATTCTCAAATGATTATGGAATAATTAGAGCATCTCCCCCCCGCACCGTACCACTCTGGGCCATCTAATGATGTGTCCTCTCTTAGCTGCCAGAAGAAATGGATCCATAAGCTGAATTCCTGCATTAGGGAGAAGGTTGTGCTAGATGACTTTGCAAATCTCTTTTGACAGTGATAATTAATAATAGTTAGCACTTACACAATACTTTAAGATTTGTGTGTTTACGTATACTGTCTTGTTTGATCCTCACACAACCTTGGCGGTTGTGGGGTGGTAGGTTCTGTTATTAGCTCTGTTTTACAAATGAGGAAACTGAGGCATATAAAGGTTAACTTACCCAGAGGTACATGGCTAGTAAGTGTCTGAAGCCAAGATTTCACCTCGGGTTCAGGTTCAACACTCTGGCTTCTGTTCCATCAAAATATCTTTTTATTTGAAGAGTCTGTGATTTTATGGTCTTATTTTTCGATTGTACCCCTAACAACAACTTGGTAAGTCTTTCAATGTGGCATAGGGGATAGGGAAATGGACTTGGAGTCAGTGAGACGAGTCCTGTAAATGTCTGATGCAGTTAGCTCCTATATTTGATGCTTAGTAGTTGAGTGGCTCAGGGCTGGACACAACTCCAGTGACTTGCCATGCTATCAATTTTCCCTGGATTTGAGTCACAGCTTCAGGTGAGATGATAGTATGAGATTGCAGATTTAGAACTGGAAGAATCTTCAAGACACCTCCTAATCCTACTCTTTTATTTTCCACATGAGGAGATGCAGTTTGCCTAGAGCTATATGGGTAAAAAGTAGCAGAGCCAAAGGTTCTTTGACCCAAATCCAGCGCTCTTTCCATTAATCTGCAACTCCCTTTTTGTTATTTGTTTCTTTGATTGATTCCCAGAGGACAGTCCATCAATAAGCATTTATTAAGTGCTTGCAGTGTTCTTGGCATTCTTCTAGGTGTTGAGAATATGAAAGTCTCTACTCATAAAAAACTGAAATTCTATTGAGAAAAAGAGCATATGTACCCATGAGTACATTGTTGAAACCAGCCCTGTGAAGAGATCTATTCCTTTTGTGCAATCAGTAAAAATGTCACAATTTTGTGAAGAAGATTCTCTTCTAGACTGGGACAAATGATTACACTGCATCTGTAGGCATAGCAGAGTACATTAGGAAAAGCACTGTATCTGAAGTGAGAGGTCCTGGGTTCAAATCCTGACTACCACTCAGACCTATGTTTCTTTGGGCTAGTCAAAACTCCAGCGATCTGTGTATCTTGACCCTTCTTTGTGGAGTAACAGGGGTGACTTTCTGTTGGTCCTCATGCAAAGGACACCCCTTCTCTTTCTCTACGAGATAAAGCTTAGAGACTGAGGCAAGTATCTGTCCCAAAGTCCCATAGGATTTAGGCAGCAGATTCAGGATTCATGTCCAGGTCCCCTCACTCCAAAACCAGATTGCCTCCTTGATGGCACCCTCGCATGCAGAGTTATTGTGTCTCCTGGTGGTGACTAAAGAATGGGAGACTTCATGTCTAGGCTGTGTGACTCAGGGCTCCCAAATCCGGGGGCAAAGATTCAGGCCCTCTCTGCTCAATAGCTGCTTTCACCAATAAAGGCAACTTATGCGTTTGAGGACCACAGTCCCATCTATTCGAGAAGGGCAGTGTAGTCTCGGAATGTGGCCCAGCTGAGCTCATGCTTCACTGTAAATCCTTCTGTCTTTGTATGTGGGAGAGCTGGGCTAGTGTTCACCGGATTATATTTAAAGCAGAAAACTGTGGACAATTTTCTCATTCTCTGGGTTATTTTCTCCTTCTGCAGCCATAAAAAAAGCAATGATAGGGAATAATTAGGTGTTTCTCTAGCTTTCCAATTTGTAGACAGCTGGAAAAATAGATGCACCAAATTCACCTGGGACTTTAAGCAACAAAGCACCAAGGTGTCAATCAAGCAACTGCTAGCTCTGAATTCATGGTGTGGGAGCTGATGAAAACCACTAGAGAGTTTTTCCTTTTATGAAAATAGTAAAAACAATAAACATGAGAAAATGGCAGACATCATAATTACTTTTATTGCCATAACCCTTTGTCACTTACAAAGATCTTTCTCCTCAGAAGTCCAGTGATGATGGTGGTGAGCATAAGAATAGCTAGCACTTAGAGGGTACCTACTGTGCGCTAGGTACCGTGCCAAGTGCTTTACAATTCCAATCTCATTTGATTCTCACAACAACTTGGGGAGAGAAGGTGCTATTATCATACCATCATGAAGAAGGTAGAAGGGCATGTTACTGTCCCCAGTTACAAATGAGGAAACTGAGATGCAGAAAGGACTGGAAGTAGAACCTTGTCAAGCAATAGAGCACTGGACCTGGGGTCAGGAAGACGAGTTCAAATCCAGCTTCATACCTACACTCATTAGCTCTGTTACTCTGGACATGTGCTTTAACTTTTGTTTTTGCTTGCCTCAGTTTCCTCAACTGTAACATGGGGATTATGACAACACCTACCTTGTGGGATTGTTATGAGGATTCAAATGAGATAAGGCACAGTGTCTGGCAAATAGGAGGCACTTAATCAATGCTTATTCATTTCATTCCTCAACATCTCCCATCTCTGTTAAATTTAATTCCATTAAAATAAAATAAAATCATTAAAGACCTACTGTGTGCAGGTTTGGGTTATGCAAGGATGAAAAATGATAGTCTCTGCCCTTGGGGAGTTTATAATTCATACTTCTTGGAAAGATCCAGGATTTCATTAGCACAGAAGCTTCTTTGGTCAATGCAGCTGGAAACCCTGATAGGTGTTTGTTGGTGGTGTTTTTTTGGCCATAGTTGTTGTGGCCAAAAATTTTCACCTTCTGATGGCCAATTTCTTGGCAAGTAGCCTCTCCAAACCTAACTTGGCTGGTCCTTAGAAGGCAGACATATAGTATTTTTTTCAAATTTATTTATTTTCAATTTTCAACAATCACTTCCATAAGTTTTCAATTTTCCTTCCACCCTCCTTCCCCCCTCCCTCCCTGGGACAGCCTGCAATCTTATATGAGCTCTACATAAACATTCTTATTAAATACATTTTCACATTAGTCATGTTGTGTAGAAGAATTAAAATGAATGGGAGAAAGCATGAGAAAAACTAAACAAAACCATAACAGAAGAGAAAATATTCTGCTTCATTCTGTGTTCTGATTCCATCATTCTTTCTCTGGATGTGGATGGCATTTACCATCATGAGTCCTTTGGAATTGTTTTAGGTCCTTGCATTTCTGTGAATGGCTAAGTCTATCAAAATCAGTCCTTGCACTCTGTAGCTGTTATTGTGTATAATGTTTTTCTGGTTAAGCAGACATATAGTTGATCATTGGTTCTGTACTCAAAGTTTCTAATCCAGTAGCACCTGCCAGAGGTTATCCTCTCTTGGTGGACTTTTGGGGAACCAGATCCTCCTCTGAGGCATCATAGTGGACTTCAGTGCAGGAACAATCCATAATGCTACAAAGAATAGTCTTTTCAACTCATGCTTACGCTTATATGGCATTTACTCTAGTGTGCAACTGGAGGGGAGAGATCAAGGAGATGAGAAGCAAGGCCTAAAATAGGCCTTTGTTATTACCAAAGGATGGGAAAGGAACAATTCACTCAGTTTTTTCTAATGCAGGGTATGTGCCAAGAGCTCAGAAAAATAAAAACCCTCATGGTACTTGGGGAAAAAACCAAACCACACCAAGCAAATGTGAGTTCGGAAGTCAGGAGGAATTGAATTCAAATTCCAACCCTGAAGGTTACTTACCAATGTGACTTTGGGCAAATCTGAGACTTTCTGCTTGATTTTGTAAATCAAGATGATTTTTGTAAATTTATAAATCATCTGTAAAATGGGGGCATTGGACAAAGTCCTTTCTAATTCTTGATCTGTAATCTGGAAGTAATGCTGGATGTGTGATCAAAGCATTTGGGCAAAGTTGATGCCTATGTGGTATAGGGCAAGTCTCTCTACCTTGCTGAGATGGCCTTGATGACCTCTAGGTCTAAATCTATGACCTTATGATTCCTAACCCTCATGAAGCTTATAGTCTACACAGGCAGTTTTACTTATGTTGGTTGGTGTGGGTAGCCCATCTGTTGCCCAAAAGCAGTTTCCCCCTACCTTAGAAACATAGTTTCCTGAATCTATGTGGTGAAAAATAGTTATTCTTAGGTAGCCAACCCATTGGTGATGATCTCTGGTCTAGCCCTGGGGCTTAGCAGGTGGAAGTCTGGTCAGACACAGAGAACTTCCTTGATTTCAGCTCAACGTACAGAATATCTTCCTAATGATTAGAATTGTCCCAAAATGGAACACTTGAGCTATTGGGGTTGGGGGGATGGGACTTGCTCCTCTCTGGAGGACTTCAGAGAAATAGCAGAAAGACTTTTCGGGCATGATGCCTATGAGAATTTCTGATCAGTTACTAGATCTTTGAGGTTCCTTCTGACTCAGATTGGGAGGCCATCACCTTCCACTTAGCATTACAGTCATAATAAAAGCCGCTAATTGCTAGTATTTGGTCTTTTAAGGTTTGAAAAGCATTTTCCAAATATAAAAAGTAGATGATAATTGCACAAGAGGGTTGTGAGGGTCAAATGAGGTAGTATCTGTATCGTGCTTACCACAGAGCCTCATATGAATGCTTATACATAATGCTTATTTATGACACTGTATAAATGATTATCTTTCCATTTCTTTAATGTGGGTAAAGTGATTTCCAAACCTTAAAAACAAACCAAACCAAACCAAACAAAAAAACCCAGTCCTACAAGATACTATGTCAATGTCAATCTCTAATTTTTCTGTACATCTGTAGCTTTTCTTGGCGTGACTGATTCTTACTGACTTCAAAAGTGATAAAGAGTGAGGGAGTCTTCACTGATCCCCAGTAGGGAAATGAATCTTTCTACTTAGGTCCTCACTTTGAAACCCTCTTAGGATCTCATTATATTCTCTTTAGCCCTGTAGCTATTGCATATTACCTCTCTGTCTGTGTGTCTTAACTCCCCTAATCTCCTGTCAAATAGTGAACTGTGTATCAGTTGAGAATAAATCATATCTACCCCAGTATCTAATATAATGTTTTGCACCTATAGTAGGTCCTAAACAACAGGTTGCTAGTGAGATAATCAAGTGCTGTCCTAACCAGAAATATTTGAGAGAGTTGAATCTACTAGCATCTAATCCTTCTGAGGGCAAGAACTATCTTCTTTTATAGAATCATAGGATTTACAACATGAAAAGATCTTAGAGCTCATCTAGTTCATTTTACAGCCGAGGAAACTGAGTCCCGGAGGAAATAACCTTTGTTTTTCCAGCCCCCGGAGTAAGATATTGCACATGTAGGAGATAGGCTCGTTGACAATGGATTTGGAAGGAGACTCCAAGGTCACCTATTTCTACTACCTCATTTTAGAGTTGAAGAAAATGAAGTGTAGATGAGGGGATTAATGATAAGAATAAAAACCAGCGGAGAGGGATTATTAGTCCAAATCTCAGTATCTTCCTACTACACCACCTTGCCTCTCAATAAATGGCTGTTGAATTTAATTGAATTAACTGAGAAAATACATGGAAATGCTTTATCTAAACATCAGCATTTCTGAGGTGTTTTTCCTCAGCATAAAATTGAGTCAGTATCCCAAAGGCAACTCATGCAGATGGTGAGGTATTTCAGATGAAAATATTTAAAACCATCCAGAAGACGATGTTTGCCAATTTTTCCTGAAAGTGCTGTCATAAATGAGATACCGTTTTGAGAGTTCCACACTCAAACTCCTCTTAACCTTAGATCTGGCCTGAGACAATTTAATCTTAATATATATATGTTTAAAATGATGCTCTCATCTGGGCCACTTTCAGGCAGATTTTAGCCTAGAGTAATATTGTTCAAATGAGTTCTAAGGGCCTCAACAACTGTACTTAGGATGGAAATACCGACAAGCTGTTAAATATAATGATGCTATAAAGGAATTAAAACTAACCCCACCAACCATTCTAATTTAGGTAGAGACAGATGGGGAAACTGAATCACGCATCAGAGAACTCTTTGAAAACATGAAATAGAATATTACAAATGTAATTACCCAAACTATTTAGGAAATGGCCACTCTACAATCACTTTCAATTTCTACTTAGAGATTGCCCATTTATTGGATATTGCATGTAGCACATGACTGTGCTGGTTGACCCACCCTAGCAATCACCAAATGCCCAGCACTTTCTGATCAAAAGTCATAGATTCAAAACTGGAGTCAAAGCTGGCATTAGGAATGCCTGCTTCTGCAGGGAAGAAGAATAAAGGTGACATTTAATTCTTCTGGCCATCTCTAAGGCATGCCTTCTCTGCTCAAAGCATCTTCTCTACCTCTTCCCCACTAGAACCTTGGTCTGTGCCTCTGGGTCTCCTGATTCTAACAGGTAAGCAGTTACCGTACCTAGTTGAGGCCCAGGACTCCATCCCACTTCTCCGATATTCCCATGTCCTGCTGCTGAGAGTGCATTTGCTGTCTTCTCTACCCTCTCAGTCTGATTTCCAGGTCCCTTTAATGTGTTTTCTTCCTCCATTAGAATTTAAGTTCCTTGAGGGGAGGAGCTGTCTTGCTTGTTTTTATCTATACGCCTAACACTTTGCACAGTGCTTAGTTCAGAGTAATAATATATGCTTAATAAATTGCTTTATCGATCTCTCCCTAATCTCATAACTGGATTAGGGATGATTGTGATAAGAATGATAAAATATTATTTTTATATAGTTCTATATGCTTTATGAATCATCACGCCCATCCCATAGCCCTTTGAGGGATGTGATGCAAACATTGTTATCTCCATTTCAAATATGGGAAAATTGAGACTAAGAAATATAAAATCAATTCCTTAAGGCCACATATCTAGGAAAGTGCCATGCTAGGACTTGAGCCCAAGGCTTGGGACCCTGAGTCTCTGTTGTGCTTTCCATTAAATAATACATGGGGTTATTACTACATAGCATTTTTTAACCCAACGAGATGCATTTGCTCTATAATCTTTTGTCAAGGCTATTGTGACAGACTTCTCACTGAAATCCTGCCTTCTGGTCTTTCCCATCTTGCATCCATTTTCCCCAGAGCTACCAAACTTACCTGCTTAGAACTCAGACATAACCATGCCACTTTCCTGCTCAAGAAGTCTAAGTGGCTCCCTATTGCTGGAATGCAAAGACTTTTGTAATCTGATCCCAGGCTCATTGTCCATTGATTTCTGAATTTATCTTCTGGTCAAACAGGCCTGCTTGCCCTCTCCTGAACTTGACCTTCCATGCTTTTCATTGACTTGTTTGCTTCTTGTCTCTTTTAGAATCGCTAGCTTCTTTCAAAGGTTCAGCACTTGGGCCACTTCTTATGGGACTCCATTCTTGACCCTCTTCGTTGTTCATGTTCCCTCTCTCTCCTCCTAAATCCTAGATATACATAGCTACTGACATGCTGTATTCTCACAGTGGCACTTGAGGTTTTTGAGAATGCTGGATGAATTGGTTTTTGTTCTTAAATCTCTAGCACGTATCTTGGCACCTCACACATCTTAATAAATAAATGCTTGTTGGGTTGGCCATGGGGGAGCAAAGAAGTTAGACAATGTACTCCTTTGATGTTGTTTTAATGACACTTGCAGGCTCTCAAAGGCCAATAAAACTCTCTCTTCTATCCCACCCACACCATATGCTCAAGGAGTGATGGATTCAGGATTGTTTAATTTCAAATCCCCAGAAACCATGCAATGGGAAGCCGGATGGTGTTCTCAACTCTGAGAGAAATTGCACTGGATAGGGATTAAGAACTTTCAGGGTTCTTGTAGATAATGGCTGGATCTTCTTTCTGAGTACCATATAATTTATAATTAGGAGCAACTTTGCAATTCATCTAAACTAATCTTCTTAGGCCCATGAGGGTCAATCACTTAACTATCATTTATCAAGTACCTATTATGTACCTACTATATAGCCCAGTTATATGGTACCTACTATCCACCTGCTATATGACCCAGCTAAGGGCTGACATTAGAAAGAAGGGTCACAAGGAAGCCCGAGAGTCAAGATTTGAACCCAGATCTAGTTGCTCTAAATCCATTGTTCTTTCCATTGGACTGTTCTCAAAGGTCAGCCTAGCCAAGGTTCTAGACTCAATGGAGGGAGGTCATTTGTGCTAGTGAGTTCTCAGACTTATAGTACCAATAAGCAGAGACACTCAAATGAGCTTTGATTCAAGTACAGGTGGCTAGTCCTTGAGTTCTCTGTTAAATTCTTGGTCCCGATGTCCAAGACTCAATTGCAATCTGGTTCCAATTAGCTTTCTGGAAAGAAGTACCTCCCACTATTCCTTTCACATATTCTGTTTCCCATATTTACTAGATTACTGTCATTGTTTCTTGGGCACATTTATTGCCTTCTTCACTCAGAGTCTTTCTGTGTGTTGTTCCCGATATCTGGGATGTCACTCCATCATCAATGCTCTCTATTTAGCCTTTTGAAATCTTACCCAAGTTTTCAAGGCTCATCTCAAATGCTACTTCTTCCAGGGAGCCTTCTCTAGTCATCTTAGCTGGGAGAAATCATCCCTTTATCTGAGCTGCTAATAGTGCTTTATACTCCTTTTATGGACTCATCATATTCTAATATATATTATATATGTATATATATCCTATATGTATACACACATATACATAACTATATATCATACTATATCTAACTAAAGTTATATATTATGTGTATGTTTATATATGTATATATATTTGTATATCCACTGCACACATATACATCCATCCATCCATCTATATAGCTGTCTCCTTCATGTGTATATATATATATATATATATATATATATATATATACATACACACATATATACATATTCACATAAGATACACACATGGCTATATATATTATATATGTACAGGTACATATAGTTGTATATATAATACATGTATATATACATACATATACACACAACTGTCTATCTATCCATCTATCTATGGACACATGCTACATGTACACATGTCCTTTTGGAAAGGGAGTGTGATGTAATAGATAGAGAGAACTAGCCTTAGACCAGGAAGACATGAATTCAATTTCCATCTTTGCTCTTGGGGAATGTCATTTAGACTCTTAAAACTTTAGATCAAACTTGTGGGCTGCAATTGGCTGGCAAAACTGTAGAATGTAATGAGAACCAGATTAAAATTTAATTGAGAAATGTTTTAAAAGATAAATATATAATACAACAGAGATGATGTTAATTTGTGGTTTTCTCAGTCACTGTGTGGCCCACAGGAACCCCTTTCTATTAGAGTTTGACACCATTGCTCTATGATGCAACTTTCTACAATTATAAATTACAGAGAAGGGGTAGACCTGCATTGAGAGAGAGAATTGCCTCATATGAGAACTTCCTACCAATATAATTGCAGATCTATTTTCTAGTCCTGGCCTTCATGTTTTTTCATTCTTATAAACTGCCCAGAGTCAGAGACCATGTATTATTTTCCTTTGTATCTTACTA
Source organism: Potorous gilbertii (assembly GCA_028658325.1). NCBI lineage: Eukaryota > Metazoa > Chordata > Mammalia > Diprotodontia > Potoroidae > Potorous > Potorous gilbertii. The sequence continues at coordinate 221,846,092 of CM053772.1, forward strand.
TCCCTCAGTATCAGGACCTTACACATAGCAGATTCTTATTAAATGTTGCTGGGCAGAGGAATGATGGCTTTGGGCAGCTCTTGGGGCTAAGGTTATATAATCACAGGCAGATAGAGAGTTTGAGGTCCACAGCTATGCTTTTCTCATTACTTGGGCAAGGGTGAAGATATCCAGAATATGGAATGGGATGAGGAAGGAATGAAGGTGGTATTTTTTTGCCTTGGAATAGAGCATATGGTTCTATTTTATGATTCCCAAGAGAGATGGGACAATGCCCTTGGGTCTCCCAAACAAGACGGGGAAATGGCGCCTATGACTTTGTTTGCCAGACATTTGGAGCCATCACTGTGAAACATACAACTTGACTGTGGACTATGGAATTTTCTGTCATTATAAATCTTTGCATTGCATAGAATGATAAGGCATAGTTGGATTGTTATTGCCTGATTGTTTTACGTATTGGTTGTGGGAACACTCACACTGATAAGAACATGGATTCATAGGAAAAACAAAGTACAGTTTGCTGTGAATCACTTAGGACAAGAAATAATTTTGATATGGCTTCATTTTTATGAAAGCTATGTTCACGTATACATTCTACTGACAGTAGGCTGATTCAGATAACTAGAAATATCTAAAGAGCTGGAGCATTTATGAGGCACTTTCTATGTGCTTAGAATAAAAATACAAGTGAACAAGGCAGTACGACCTTCAAAAAGTTGACATTCTCACCAAGGAAGACAACACACAGAAAGGGGAGAAGGGTACAGATGTACAGCTGGGGGCAAAGAGGTTAATGAGGAAGAAGAGAAGCATGGTTGGCGATCTGCCTGAAATGGTGCTTTAGCAAAGGGAGCCACTAATTAGAAGAGTGGAGCCTAAAAGGGGAGGCATCTCTGGAATGAGAAGGCAGTTGATAAGAAGGAAGAGGTGCATAGAGAATGAGTTTCAGTATGGGTGAAGTATGGTGTATGTTTTGTTGCTCTTTTTTTTTTTTAAATTCTCTGTTTTTTTAAGTATCCCAAGAAAAGGTAGCAATGTTGTAACTCTTATAGAGCACACTTTACTGACTATTAGAGATATTGTATTAGCTCTTAGTGTGGGAAAATCAAGTATTTCAAGAATCGTTCAAATAACAACGAAATAGGATCAGTTGCCCTGAAGCGCAAAGGAAAGTAGGATAAAAAACAGGAACAACACCAAGGACTGATCAAAAGTTGCTATACCACAGACCAAGTAATCCTCACCAAACAAAGATTTTAAGAAGGACCTGAAGGCTGGAGGGGTTGTTACTGATTTTTTTCCCTCCACACGGTGTCATAGACTTTTTGAAGTTGGAAGAATAGGAAGAAATCCAGTTGTCCAGTTGCAAAGCAGCTTCTAGCATTTCTGCAAAGAAAAGGTTCTTGTCATGGGCTAAATAGTACTGATGTCCTCAAGATTAGTGGATGACTGCATATGAAGGAAGATGCTATCTGCATCCAGAGAAAGAACTGATGAATAGAAGTATGTATAGAGCACACACACACACACATTTGTGCCTAATGGTGCCATCTCTAGGTTGGGGGATAAAAAAAGGGATAGTTTTTTTTTTAATTTACATGATAACTTTATTACATATTTAAAAGGAATATCAAGTTGTACATAATAGATTTGTGGCTTCATGTGCAATCTTTTTTATGCTGTTATTGAAAAGCTTATTTTATTTCATAAATTAAAGATAATATAAATAAAATTTTTAAAAGATTACTTAATTATAAAAATTAGAAAAAGGTAATTTTTTTATCAATAGAACTTCCTTTTTCATTCAAGACTATGCTAAAATTCCTCTGGCAGAAAATTTTTAAGTAATCCTCCAAGTTCTGGGCATCTTCATCAAACTGAAACATCTATCTAAATACAGGTTTGGTGGATTTTCTACTTCCAGGGGACCTGGAATTCTTGTCTCCATTGAGGAAGTGATGAAATCTGATAAATATGATGATAAGCTGAAAAGCATCATTATTTCCGAATTACAGAAATTCTCAAATAAGTGATGGAATATTGCAATACTGCTTTCCATCATACCTCTACCACATGTCACAAGAAGCTAAGAGATTTATTCAAGACACTGAGATAAACATGCTTCAGACTTCCTTATTTAAGCACTTTTTGAAAACCTATGGACAATAATTCAAGTTCGATTTGGAAAAATGGACCGTTCATCAGGGATATGATTAACATCCAATGTGATAAAAGTATGGTTTCATGATAAAGAATTTAAAAATGCAGATCCAAATATTGTGAACTTGTTTCCAAAGCACATATAACAAGTTATTTCACCAAAAGGATATATTGCATATTTGACAATTTTTAAGATGTAGAAAAGTATAAATCTTTCTGTGTATGCTTTTATTTTTAATACATTTCATTTTTAATACATTTATTACATTTAATACATTTTTATTTTAAATAGATTTAATCATTTTAATTTGTCCCAGTTAATTCACAGATTATTGCAAGAGCATATTAAAAAGAAAAGTATCACTCATTGGCACTTTATTCTCCCATGTGTTATACCCTTGCTGGTAGCAGAGCTGGTTCTATTTCCAGCTTGGAACTACAATGTATAGTATATAAAACTGATGCATTTTTCAAGTGATTAGAATACAGTCAAATGCACATTCCCCTCAGACCTACCTGGAAAGGGCTTTAGAGACCATTTTACTCTATCTTCATAAGTCACCTCCTCCAAGAATCCTTCCTTGCCCTGATAGTTGAATGCAATTTTATATGCTCTCATAGATAGCTATAGTTAAAGTGCAATGCAGTGCTGTTAGGGTTTGCAAAGTGCATTACTTATATTATCATATTTCAGCCTCACAACAAGCCTGGGAGGTATTCCTCATTTTCATTTCTTGGATTCTTAGAGAATCTTAGTTATGGTGGGTAGTAGGTATGGTATTAATTATAGTAGGCATGGTGATCCTTTTTGTACTTAGGGTAGATGAATGAATGAATGAGCAGGAAAAAAACATGTTCCATTGCCTTAAAGGCATTGACTTCAATTGATTCTGATTTCCTCTTCTCATTCAGTTTGGATCTAAAGGCACAAATTCTCAATTACTCTTTTGCATGCCTCCTATACAATGTGGTTACCTATTTGCCCTTGGGCTGTCGGGTTAAAGCAGTCATTATATTTCCTCCCTCTCCAACACCTTTCAAAGGAAACCACAGCGTGTAAACCACTGGCTTGTCTCACATGTAGCATACTAGTTTATTAAGTAGGCTGTTAAAAAAATGTTATAAAATGGAGAATTTAAGCTGGAAGGGAGGCTGAAACCTAGAGCATGGAATGTCGGAGCTAGAAAGGATCTTGGCATGTAGAATACAGAATGTTAGAACTGGCACGGACATTAATTAGAACAGTGAATATAAATATAGACTCCAAGGAAGCTTAGAAATCTAGTCTATCTCTCACCCAACATGTGTCTTGTCCCCTGGTAAAATGTAATGTTAGTAGGGACTATGTCTTATCTAAATCTTATATGTCCCCCTGAACCGAGCTTAGTGTTAAGCACACAGTAGACACTTGATATATGTTGATTGAATTTTGTTTTGAATTTATATGAGAGGAAATTGAGACTCACAGAGGTGAAATCCAAGGTCACCCGGTAAATTAATCCTTGATAGAGTCAGGACAGGAACTCAGGCCCCTTGACGTCCACCCCTCCCCGTTGTTCTTTCCTCAGCAGGGTACAACTCTTATTCTGTTTCTTATTTTGAGAGTGGCTGTTTAGGATGAAACTCAACATTTAGGAACCCAAATAAAAATGGTTCCAGATAAAATAACTGTCTAGATCAAGATTGATTTTCCTTCTGCCCAAATCCTTTGTTCCAACTTTCTGTTAAAAAAAAAGGCTTCTAAAAGTGTTTATTTCAAACCATATGAAAGTAATAAGCAGACAGCCTACGGGGTAATACCTTTTACATGAATCTGTCTTTATCTTGTGGTCAGCGTTTCTTTCCGTCAAAATATTTCTACTCACCAGGCTGGTCTGGTGTGGGAGAGAGCCCAAGGGAAACATTTTTTTTGCTGCCTGGAACAAGTGGTGGCAATTTTGCCTCCATGGCCTGTATTATTCATGGAAATAATAGCAGATGTTTATACACTGCCTAACATATATTATCTCATTTAAACCTTACCACAGCGGTGTGAGGTAGGTGCTACAGGCATTTTTCTCCCGATTCTACTGAAATGGAAGGAAACTGAGGTTCAGAAAGGTAAACACCCAGGTCTCCCCTGAAGCCAGGTGCAGTACCCCCACTACCCCACATAGGACTCACAGAGGTGGTTACTTAGCATAATAGGTTTTAGTGGTTCCAGCTCTGAATATTCTTTCCATAAACCTTTGCTAAGATCCTTATGTTTCTTTAATAGTTGTCTAGTTCAATTTTCCTCATTTTACAGAGGAGGAAACTAAGGGTCAGAGAGAGGTAAGTCCCTAGACCCAGGTATACAGATGGCATGAAGCAGAACCAAGATTCTAAACCTGGTCCTCTGACATCAATTCCAATGTTCTTTCCTCCAGACTGTGGTGCCTCTCCAGGCTCTCATATTAAGGTAGCAGAAGCAACAAAATCAAATGGAGATTAATTTCCATAAGTATTTTACTGCATGGAGTATATTTTGGTCACAAGTGGAAGAAGTATTTATTTTAATCCATAACTCCATAACCCGCCTAACTATATGCCACATCCATATAAGTTTGGTGAGGGCAATATCTTCCTTACTTACCCATGCATCTATTAGTCTGACTATAGATCAATGTATTTCCCTAAATATGGCCTGTTATAAAATCTAAGCACAGTCAATAATTGTTTTTTCTTTTCACCAGTTGTGTGCCAAGTTTCTCATCCTTCTTTCAAAGAGATCTCATTTTAGGGTTGGGACCTATATTTGGGTATATAACTTTGTTTTATAGCAGAATTTGTCTTACATTCTTAGTACTATTTGAAGAGCATAAAGCAACTTGTATGTTAGTGTTTTAAAGCAACCAGAATGTGGAGGGCACTTAAAACCATGTTACTGGACATAGAATGTTAAATCTGGAAATAGCCTCAGAACACAGAATATAAGGCTGTGAGGGACATTAGAACAGAAAATGACAGAAATGAAAGGGACCTTAAAATAGAGAATGTTAGCACAAGAAAGGCTTAGGCCCCTCTGATATCTCAGATATCAGAGACAGAGAGAATCTTAGAAAGAAGGATGTTAGAGATGAAAGGGACCTTAGAATATGGAATATTAGAATGGAACTTTCCATGTCATAGATGGAGGAGTCCCTTAGAATATAAGATCATAGATGTAAATGTAGTAAGGACCCTAGTGTAAGGGGTTTGGAACTCTTGGGTTATCAGGATCATGGTATCCTTTGGAGAAATCTCTTGGGACGTCATGTCCTTGCATGACTTATGTGATGGACCATCCTTATGCAATAACTGTTTATCTTGAGCAAGTTATGCAATAACACAATTATCTTGAGCAAGAGCAACAACAGCTAAGCAGGTAAGCTCAGCACACAGTGTATACAAGCTTCTTGCATGCATGGAAGTAGAATGCCTATATATACTCTGAGCTAGCTGAAAATAAACGGAGTGCATACCATCCTTGCTCCAGTCTCATTCATTCGCGCCTGGAAGAAAGATCTTATGCAGGCACAGATCTTTGGGGAACTCAGCACCCTAGAACATAGAACATTGAAGCTGGAAGAAACCTTAGAAGTCATCTATACCCACTGTCTCATTTTACAGATAGGGAAACTGCAGCAGATGGAGGCTAAAGAATTCATCCAAGTACATGCAGGTGGAAAGTGGCAGAGTCAGGACCCTCTGACACCATATCCAATGCTGAATGATTGTGCCTTTTTCAGTCATTAAAGCTGACTGACATCATCTAGGTGAGCAAAAAAGCTTGTCCTGTCAATCTGGACCCTAAAGTATGTTCTGAGAGTAAGAAATGAAACTTCCAAGTATCAGATTTAAACCTGTTTTCACCAACTCAAACTTACATTAAGAAAATAAAAAGAATTATATCCCCTGGAAGTTCCAGAAAGTAGAGAAAGAATGCCTTATTTATAGTTTTCCTTGTACAGGCTTCCACATTGCCTGGAGAACATATTTTTCTTATGGAATCTCCCTGGAGAGTAAAGGGAATTTTAAGGGGGAAAATGCTTCTAAAGCTGAAACACTTTGCAGAACTAAAACATGTCAAAATAATTTCTCCAGGCCTTATAAGGCCTCAAAGCTGTTGGGTTTTCCTATCCTAAGAGGTACATATGAGCCTTCCTCTTCCTTCTTATGACTTTTCACTTAGTCTTTTTCTTTTTCTCATCCCTTTCTTCCTTCAAACAGACTAAGATTTTGAGCTGGAAGGGCTTTGGAAATCCAACTGTCTGATTTTACACATAAGGAACCTAAGGAGAGAGGTGGGATGACTTGCCCAGGGTCACCTGGCTGATAAGTGTCTGAAGCAGGATTAGAACTCATATCTTCCTTATCCCAGGTCCAGTGCTCTTCCACTGTACCACACCCCTAGCTACCTCCAAGACAGAGAAGTGAAGTGATTTGCTCAGGTTCACACAGTGAATTTGAGAAAGGCTAGGAATGGAATTCAGGTTCTTTGACACATTATCAGGTGTATTACACATTTTTTTTAAGGTGAAAACTCTATAGCTCATTGTAAAGAACTCTTTGCAAATTGCAAATGGTAAAATAAATTATTGTATACCAGAAAATTCCTCACAGGCAAATTAACCTTTAGAATTTAGAAGCATTGTACAGCAGAAGGTTTATGAGACAACAGTTCAAATCCTGAAGACTGGAGCTTTATTCATCATTTAATCCCTTTATTCACGTGGCTCTTGGTTTCCTCATCTGTAAAGTGATTTTTGGGTCACCTACCTCTTTGGGTTGTTGTGAGGAAAGAACCTTTAAGCACAATAGAAAGTAAGCTCTTATTTCATGTATTTAGTTATTCCATGATGTGAAGTTGATAAGGCAGGTGTTATTAGATCTAGGTCTAGACTTGTCCAAGGTCACATATTTAGTAACTGCTGGGGAATTTGGAGATAAAGCCCAAGTCCTAGTGACTATTCTGTTAGCAATAGGAAAGTGAACAAAATCCATGTGTGTGGTTGGTAGGAAGAGTACAGTAGGAAGACTGGCACATAGTAGGGACTTTAATCAACAATTGCTGATTGACTGGTTGACAAGTACTAGTCAAGCGGCTAACCAGCAGTCCTCATGGCTGTCCTCTTTGAGAATTCTTGTTTTAGTAATTTAGATTCCAATGCTGTGGCACTAACCGACTGTGTGACCTTCGACAAATTACATTCCCTTCCTGGGCCTTTTATTCTTCATCTAAAAATTGAGGGTATTTCACTAATAATTCCCTTCCATCTCTGTGTTACCCTTTAAATTAGGGGTTCTTTCATCGTTTTTTGTCCTGAACCCCTTTGGCAGTCTGGTGAAACTTGAGAATCCCTTCTTAGAATAATGCTTTAAAGTTCATAAAATGAAATACATAGGATTTCAAAGGAAACCAATTATATTAAAATAAATTTATCAAAATATTAAAGAAAAGAAGTTCCCAAGTCTACTGGATCTGTCCATGGACCTCTTCAGGAATTGAAGGACTCCAGTTTTAGCTGTCTGACTTGTCCTCTTAATAAAATCTAAACCTGTCATAATTGATCAAACCTTAGGGTTTAGAACTGAACTGTGTGTTAGAATTCATCTTGTACAATGACTTCATTTACAGAGAGGGCAACTGAGGCCCAGAGAGCTTTGCTTAAGGTTATAACAAATAACATGTTAGCTGGGGATTTGAGCCCAAATCTCTTCACTCCATTTCCAGTGCTCATGTTGAGTCAGCCTCATCATCAGCATTGAGATTTCTAATACTACCAAGAGAAAAGTGGAAATGATATACCCTCTCCCTCTCTTTACACAGTAGTTAATGTTTATAAGACCCTTTTACATATCAACTCTTGACTCTCATGGTTACCTTACTTGGCATATGTTACTATTATTGCTTAGTTATTTTTCAATTGTATCTGGCTCTTTGTGACCCTGTTGGAGTTTTCTTGGCACAGATACTAGAGTGGTTTGCCATTTCCTTCTCTAGCTCATTTTATAGATGGGGAAACTGAGGCAAATAAGGTTAATAGACTTGTCCAGGGTCACATAGCTCATAAGTGTATGAGGCCAGATTTGAACTCATGTCCTCCTGACTGCAGGCCCAGTACTTTATTCATTGTGTCACATAGCTACCCACAGGTGGTATGTAGGGTGTTTATTACAAGTAGAATATATGTGTACATATATACACACACACGTTGGTGTGTGTGTGTGTGTGTGTGTGTGTGTGTGTGTGTGTGTGTGTACCCCTTGAGGATAGAGACTGCTTTTATCTCTTGTACAGAGAGAGAGTTTAATAAATTCTCATTTGATTTGATTAAAATTCCCACTTTACAGATGAGGAAACTGAGGTTCAGAGAAATGAATGAATGGAAGAATAAAAAAGCATTTACATGATGATCATGCAGCTAATGTCAGAGCTTGAGAATTCAGACGACTAAGGAGAGAAGTGATCCACAATGAGTTCAAGTCTCAGATGCATTTTGAGTTTCCTTGAAAGTAGTGATTTCTGGCTGTGAGTCTAAAATCTTGGGGTGGGGTGGAGGGAGAAGCTATGATGTAACTTGAGTGTGAATATTTACCATTCTTAGCCATGGAGCTTCTCTGCCCAAGCTTTGTGCGAACACCTCCCAGTCTGGGGGAGTAACACATTACTAATGGGATGAATCCTCCTGTCAATGGACCGTTAAACACAGTCAGGTTGCATATGGATCACATACAGGCCAAAAAAAAAGCAGATACTTCATGTGCCTTATCTTGATTTCCTCCCTAGTATCTTTCTTTTCTTGGAAACCAGTATTTCACTCCATTAAATTCCCCATAGACCATAAATATGTTGGAAAATTGGCTTTGTTCGGGCATTGTGGATTCGTGGGTGTGTTCTTTGGCTCACGCTGTATGTGTCTCTTACATGGTTGAGGAAGTGTTGGTTTATGAACCTTCTCCATCCCTCTAATGCCTGGCTGCTGACTCCATGGAAAGCAATAAATGTGTGAGTATGTGTATAATGACAGTACTCATATCTCCCTTTTATGTAAGCTTAGTTTAATAAAAGTGCCTTGCTCCCAACAGTTGGGTTATTATGCCCATTTTAGAGATGAAAATATGGAGATAGAGAAAAAGTAAAGCGGTGCCCTCAACATTACATAGCTAGTCAGCACCAAAACCTGGATTCAAACCCACAACTCCTGACTCAGTCTTAGTGTATTTTCCGCAATGCCATGCTTTACTCACACAAATGACCCAAGGAGGTGTGAGATGCCTCTCCTGGATAGATGAACTGGCAGGGCTTGACGGCAGCTCCTGCCCAATGGCTGACTGACTGGAAACTTAGGAATAACGTTGGTGGTCTCATTCCTGAGCCCTGAAGACAGCTCTCCACTTTGCTAAACCCTCAGCACCTCCATTAATGGCTCACATTTGGCATTTAACGTCAGCCCAGAACAGCCCAGAGGTAAACAGACAAGTGCAGGATTCCAGTTAGAGCTCAGAGTTTCCCAACCCAAATTAAAAAATAAAAATGAAAATTAAACATTAGCCCCTCCCTGTCATTCCCTTTCTTTCTCAAAGTAATGAATGCATTTTATTTTGATAAGTGCTTTCCCCTCTAAGACTTAGAGATAGACAGGACATTAAAGACTATTTTGTCAAATGTCTTTATTTTGTAGGTAAGGCAACCAAAGTCCAGAGAGCTTTAAGCAATTTGTACAAAGTCGTACGAGGAGTAAAAAAGAAGAAGAGTTAAGATTCGAGTCTGAGGATGTTGATTTGAAAATTAGGGCTCTTTTCATTCTATTACACTAGTAATAGTAAAGTGCTGTGCTAAGCACTTTACAAATGTTCTCTCATCTGATCACATTGTTTCCCAGGTATATCCAATTCAATAAGCTTCGGTAAATGTCTACTATGTTCTCAGCAGTGAGCTTGGAATTTGGTGTTCAGAGGGAAAAAAACAAACTGGACTTACATTCTACTTTGTGGGTTGGATGAAATCAATGACTGTTCTGCTAAGTAGGACTCCATTCCCTTATGTGATTTTGTGATACTAACTTAAAGGAGCTATTGATATGATACCTTGGTAAGTCTGTCCTAGACCCATTTGACTTTAGGGAGGGATGTGTTTTCCATGATCTTTGTGTCTTCTCCTTTTCTTTCAAATCTCACATCATGTTCAGCTGTCCATCTCTTGAATGCATTGATCATATATTATTATGTATTATTTTAGATCTACCTACATGTCTTATTCTGAGACTGTGAGCTGTGTACTCCATGAAGGCAGAGATTATGCCTTAATCAATTTTTTGTTAGTACTTGAACTATCATATTCAGAGTACTCTGATCAATTCTGGGGAAACAAAGACAAAATGAAAGGTAAGTCTGGCCCTCAGGGAACTTATATTCTAATGGAAAAGATCTTGAGTCATTTCAAGATTTTGATCCTCATATGTAAAGTTGAGATAATTATATATATATAAAATATATTAATATATAATATAATTATATTAATATATAATATAAGTAATATTAACAGTATTATATAATTGCATATTATATAATCATATATTAATAATATAAAAATACATAAGATATAATTAATATTTAATAGTTTAATTTAATAATTAATATTTAATTAACAAAATAATTATATACATATATATACACACACTCCTGCCTCACCAGTCCTGAGTACAGTTCTAAGCACACAATAGGTACTGAAGAAATTTTGTTAAATACATTTTTCTTTTAAGGCAATGGGGGTTAAATGCTCACATAGCTAGTAAGCACCTGAGATTGGATTTCAACTCATGTCCTCCTGACTCCAGGGCTGGTGCTCTATCCTCTGTGCCACTTAGCTGACCCTGTTAAATAGAGTTTTAATAAATGAAACTTAAGGCTATCCTCTATGCATTTCTAACATTATTTGATCTCCAAATTTTCCTGTAAAACAGAAAATGTGGAGAGTTTCATGGTAGCAGTAGCAGTAGCAGCAGTAATAGCTAACACTTATGTAGTATCTACCATGTGCCAAGCACTATTCTAAGCAGTTTACAGATATCATCTCATCAGAGCTCATGACAATCCTGGAAAGTGGGTGCTATTATCAGCCCCATTTTATAGATAAGAAAACTGAGGTAAACAAAGCTGAATTGCCCGGCTAAATAAATACGTAACCCTGAATTTCAAGGTTTTCCTTACTATGGGTCCACTACTCTATCTACTATGCCCCTTTACTGCCTCCTATATAAACACACAGAGACAGGCTTTCACTGTTTTAACCTTGGGGGAACTTTCAATCTGTGTCTACATTATGCCAATACTCTAGATTAAAAGTATAAATTTACTGAAACTTTTTTTGAAGGAGTGCAGTAGGGATGGAGCAGGTATAGGAGAAAGAGATCCTTAGGTTGTGTGACCTTCTGGAAATCACTTCATCTTTTCTGAGACTCAGTTCTGTTATCTGTAAAATGGGAAAAAATACACATCCTTCTTTATGAAGATGTTGTAGGGAAAGTGTTTTATAAACCTTAATGGGCTTTAGAATTATGAGTGATTACTATTATTTTCGCTATAATGTGTTCATCAGATGGGTAGATGGCTGGAAAGAGATGAATTCTTCACCCTTAGAAACTCATGGAAACCACGTACTAAAGCACGGAAGGATTGTGATCTCTTTCAGTGGGTGGGGCCTTCATTTGATGAAATCTTGACTCTTCAAGTGTTGAAGTACTGAATGTGCATTAGATATGTGAGTTATCACAGGTTAGAAGAGATGTGAATGATCCCTACGTGACAATTCCTCATCATAGGGACCAGACTTACACCTTGCCCATCCTCTGAGAGTCTCTATCGAAAGCAGCAGTAGAACTTCCAGAAGGGCCTATGCATTGATGTGTATGTAGTAGGGCACCCATAATCAAATGAGTCCCCCATCTACTTAAAGAAGTTATTCTTTGCTGTTTGTCCTTTGTTCTAGAAGAGGATCATGACATCAGGAAGGTGATGTCTTAACTTGCAAGTGAATTGGATTTAAGTGAGTCAGAGCTGTGCAAAATCACTAGCTTCACTTTCTCCGCCAGAGCCATCTGGGGTTCAGTGGCAAGATACAGATCAGGACAACAGAAGATGACCCTGGATGTAGTGGGAGACCTTGGTCGTTTTAAGCAAAGGTCTCAGTTTGACTGAGGCAATGCCCATTCAGTGATTAAGACTAGGTAAGAAATAAGGCAAAAAATGACCTCTTTTACTTAGTCAAAAAAAAAAAAAAAAGAAAACAAAAACACAAAATCTGCAATTGGAAAACCCTCAGGGTTTCTGGCCCAAACAGAAACAATTGTTATTTACTCTGACTCTGAGCTATGAAAGCCCAAACAATGATCAAGTGAGGCTAGGATTGAGATCTATTGTTGGCCAGTCAATAAAGTTATATTAGAAGGTAACTGAGATGATATAATTATGGTTGTCTAATTTTGTCAGCTGATTGACTAGAGCTCAGTTAACACAGTGGTGGGGGCTTGTGAACTAAAGTTTAGGAGGGAAGCTAACTTCCCACTGAGGGAAATGAGAAGGGACAGAAAAGGGGATGTCCATCCTATTAACGCAACTTTGTGAAGTTCAATTTCCTCATGTGTAAAGTGCTCCTAATGACAGATATGCCATATAATTCTCTAGGCTACCATATTTTAGTTGTGAAACTTCATAGAAATGCTAGATATTGTTGTGTCCTAGAAAGCAGTGAGGTTAGTCATTAGGTAGATACTTTCCAATAAAGAACCCATGTTGTTTCTCAGTGACTCATTGTTACAGGCAGGAAAGTCCCAGCCTCCCTCTCTGCTGCCCCTTGGCCAGGCTAACCTGTTGTATAACTAACCCAGTTTCAAACCTCCCCAGGGAGAGTTCTTCAGCACACTTTCCTTAGGCAGCTGTTCTGTGGGCTAATTAGGTCATGCTGTGAGGACGCATGCTCAGGTATTTAACCCAAATTTTTCCTCATTTTAACATCCTCTGCACCCTAGTGCTAAGCCAGGCAGTTCTTTCCTTTCCTCCAAGTTATACTCTTTTAACGTTGCTTTGCCCCTTCAGAACAGCACCTTCCTAAGATTCCCTAATGTGTGCATGCGTGCACGTGCACACGCATATGTGTGTGTGTGTGTGTGTGTGTGTGTGTGTCTTAGAAGAAAGGAAAAGGCCAAGTACTCATCATGGAGGACAGCTCAGGCAGGATCCTGACTTAGAGTCATGGAATGCCATCCCTGGAAAGAACCTCAGGACATGGAATGTCAGAACTGGGAGGGACCTTAGAACATAGAATGTCAGAGTTGGGAAGGACCTTAGAACATAGAATATCAGAGCTGGGAGAGATCCTCAGACATAGAATGCCAAAGCATGAAGACATCTTAGGACATAAAATGTTAAATCAAGTAATGACTTTAAAGATCTTTTTCCATCCCCTTATTTTATTTTGATTTTTAGTGGAACTGTAATTTCATTGGTAATGGGAACTCCCATTAACCACCTCTACCAAGAGTCTCAGAGAGTTGCCAAGGTCACACAGCTGGTGTGTGCCAGAACTCTTTCTATTCCAATGACAGTTCCCTGTCCACTAGACCATAGCACCACATTTTACAGGTAAGCAAAAAAGAGAGGTGAAATACTTGGCATCACTTGACTGGACAAATGGTAGAGCCAGAATTTGAGCTCAGAAGTTTGAATGCCAGTGCAATGTTCATTCTACTGTGCCTTGCTGGTATAATAGTCTTTGGACAAGTCTCCTCTCTTTAGAAGCAGAAGAACATGTGCCAGTCCAGGATAAACACAACATTGTCATTCTTTTGATAGCTCCAAGTTCTCATGCCTCATGCCCTGAATTCTGTTACTGAAGCAACCTATCTGGTTGTTCCCAACCTTAGCTTCTTTTTTGCCTTTTGGCTTGGTAGCCTTAGCATCATAACATTATAGAAAAACCCAGGGCTGCCTACCAGTAGGGATCAAAGCTGACATATTTAGGGAAAATCAACTAGCTAAGAATGACAGTCAAGGGGAGGAAGATGAAGAATAGTGATTATTAAAAATGAAGAGTATGGTAAACTATAAATTAATATAACTAAACACAAAGAAAATATAGGAACTATATAATGTAGCATGATGTGATATATAATAAATATGTAATGAATATATGGTACTTAATATTATATTATATAAATATAAAATTAGTATTTTCATTGTTCTTCAGTCATCTCAGTCATGTCTGACTCTTTATGATCACATTTGGGGTTTTCTTGGCAAAGGTACTGGGGTGCTTTCTCCAGCTTATTTTGCTGATGAGGAAACTGAGGCAAACAGAGACTTGCACAGGGTCACATGGCTAGTGTCTGAAGTAAAATTTAAACTCAAGATGATGAGCTTTTCTGATTCCAGGCTAGGTGCTCTATCCACTATACCATGTTGTTGCCCTAATGTTAGTATAATATAATAAATATAATATAAATATATAACATAATATAATTAATGTAATAAAATACAAGATTAGACAATTTAATATAATATATAATACAAAATATTACTTGAGATATTATATCATAGTAGATAGAGAGCTGACCTTAGGAGTAAAGAAGACAGTTTCAGTTACGGCCTCTCACCGCCAGAGCATTGTGACCCAGGACAAGGCACTCAACACTTCAGGCAACTCTTTAAAACTCTTAAAATTTTGCAAAGAGGAGCCATATCCATTGGTGAAAAAAGCTTCCTTAATGGTGGTTCCTCATATGGATGAAATTAGAGATTTTATTTGAAAAAAAAAATCCTCCTAATCTTCCTAGTAATTCTGCCTTTGTGATGATGATGTATAATTCACTTTATCTCTTTGGTATCAGCTTCCTCATTGTAAAATAAGTAAGATTAGAGTAAATGATGTCTCAGGTTTCTTTCAGCTTGAATTTATCTGGTCCTGTAATCCTGATTGGAAAACTTCATGAGGAAATGTGTCAAACATTTTTTGTGTCCCATTCAGTGCCCAGCACTACACCTTGTGCACAGCAGAAATTGAATAAATTCACATTTCTATAGCATGCAAAGTTTGCAAGAGTTTTTACATAAAACATCTCATCTGAGCCTCAAAGCCTAAATTAAGGGGTCATCTCCATTTTACTGGTGACTAATCTGAAGTTTAGAAGGGCAGAGCTATTTGTCTCGGATCATACTTGAACTCAGATGTTAGCATCATAGATTTAGAGTGGGATGGGTCATAGGGGTCATCTAGTCCAGCCTCCTCGTTTTACAAGTGAGGAAATCAACTCTGAGAGAAATAAAATTCCCTATGCAAGGTAGCACCCATAGATAAGTGGCAAAGATAGGATTTGAACCCTGGCCCTCTGACTCCAAATCCAAGGTTTTCCATCTACCTGCTCACTCTACTCTCATCTGTGGCTGCCAACCTAAAGCTCTTTCCACTCCATACTGACTCCTAATAAATATTTGTTGATGTGCTCTAAGCCTTCATCTGCATTTGGATATGGCATTGTGCAAAAGGGCCTAAGCAAATACAATGCCTGTCTTCTGGGGCCTTCTAATCGAGACCTGTCAAATCTGTTAGACTACCCAGAGGAACCAGCATTTCAGGAAATAAAGAATTTTAGAAATATCCTATTTTAGCCCAGAGTCTAAGTCTGTGGAGTCCTAACGTTTCATTATTATTTTTTTTAGAATGCCAGTTTATTGTATATCCTCCCTTCTCTCAAAGCCTGACTTCCCTTGCTCCCAGCCTGGCCACTTCAAAAGCTCTTTGCTGGTAGGGGTATGTGATCCTGGGCTCCCCCAGGTACCTTGCTTGAAGATGAACTCGAAGGTTTTCAGCTCTTCTCCAATCTCCAAACCTGAAAATTTGAAAGTTTCCTCACCTAAAAAATGGAAAAGAGGAAAAATGTCAACTGCATTGAAGCCACTGAGCAACAACACCCTTGCTAGTTTGGCTTGGCTGGGAGGCTGTTGTCGAATTCGTCCTGGAATTCTCTACTTCATCTTTTGCAGCAGATGGTCATGTGTGTACCGCATGTCTGTTTGCTTACTCTGTGAGTTGAGGGGAGCAAGTGTCTCAGAGCAAAGGACGATCCACTTGGCATATGATGACGGTAAGTTGACTATAATAAGAACTTACTGGTAAGGAGTGAAATAAAAGTGACCACTTGGTTAATTTGCAATCAGAAAGGGAGGTGAGGCGGTCACTATCAGGAGGCCAGATGATGAATGGGGAGCCCTGGTACTCACAAAATAGATATTTTAAATTTTTTTCTATGATTTATTGACATGAAATTGTGGTAAAGTATAGAAATAAGCTAGTTTCTTACCTCCCTTCCCCTCCCATAGTTCTTGATCCTGAGAGAGAATTTTATATATATATATATATATATATATATATATATATATATATGATATGATATGATATCTAATGGAAACTTGCCTTTAATTTCTAGTTATTATCACTTATCTGACCTTGGGCAGATCATCAAATCTTTCTGAGTCTCAGTTTTATCAAATTGGGGCATTATACACTAATCTCACAAGGATGTTGGGTATTCACAAAATATTAAAGCAACCTGAGGAAAGTAGTATCTTTGGGGGATCTAAGGGAGTACACAGACAGGATTCTTCGTGGATTTGGAGGTCAGTAGAACTGAGCAATGAGGAGGGGTCTACTACAGGGGTGGGGAACCCATGTAGCTCTCTAGGTCCTCAAAAGTGCATCTGTTTGATTGAATCCAAGCCCCACAGAACAAATCCCCTTCCTTAATGAAAGCATTTGTTCCATAAAACTTGGACTCAGTCCAAAGGTCTAACCCAAGGATCTAGACAGTCACAAGTGGCCTTGAGGCTGCAAGTTCCCCACCTCTGGTCTAGGGAGATTAGAAAGGATGTAAAGTAGAATCATAAGGTGGGTCAAAGTCATCCAAAGCCTACCAAGCAAAGGGTCCAGCAGCAGGAAGCAGGAGCTGTGTCAGAAGTGCCATTTGGATAACTGAAATTCTACAGAGAATGGAGAGTGGATAAAATGCTGGGCCTGGAGTGAGAAAGACCTGTCTTCCTAAATTCAAATCTAGCTTCAGATATTTACTAGCTGTATGACCCTGGGCAAGTCACTTAACCCTGTTTGCCTCAGTTTCCTCATGTGTAAAATGAGCTGGAGAAGAAAATGTCAAAGCGCTGTAGTATCTTTGCCAAGAAAACCTCAAACAGGGTTATGAAGAGTCAGAGGAAGAACAGAGGACAGAGGAGGTGAGGAGCTGCGATAATAGGGGCAGAGAGAAGCTCCTGATTGAAGAGGATAGAAAAGATTTGAGTTTTCCAAAGAGTTGGAAACAATTTACTTTGATAGACATTTTGTGAGTGGGAGGCAGGCAGCAAAGGGGTGCTGATAAATGTGTACCAATCATGCTTTCTGGGGAAAAATAGATGCAGGACACACTTTATAAATTTAATCTGCGTTAACTCCATTTCTTTCTTAGCATTTCCATTATTACATTATTTTCTTGGGTCTAGATAATCAACAGAACAATAAATCAAGCTGTGATTTGTAGTGTTTGTTGATTTCAGAGGAGTAAATATTCACACATTTAACAGTTTTTAAGCTGATTCCAGCATGCCTCTGGATGCAGGTGTGCTGCGTTCTGTTGTGTGGACACTGATCTGCTTCCCTGCTTATTCTAGATAATTTTCACATCCCCCATCCCTAGTGCTAGGATCATCCTTAGGGACAGAGGCCTCCTTTAACCAGGAATAGACATCTCACTTACTCTGAGGGCATTATCTCCATCCTGTGCCTTCACACTAGTTATTAGATGCAGGTGGGTTTGGTATCTGAGGCGCTTGGCCACTGACATGAAGGAGCCAGCCTGGTCCCCCTCTAAGTAGGGCTGCACAGCTGACAATAAGGACATTTGCCTTCATGAAAGACAGAACACGTTGATGGATGGCAAAGAGGACCTTGTGCGCTTATAAAAAAGTGGATGCACTTCCAAGGGTCAGGGCAAGCTGTCAAACCTGCTGGGATTGGAGATTACAAGGCACATGTGCAGTGAGCTAGTATGGTAGCTGGGATGGGCTTTTGCCAGCCGTACCACATTCCAGCTGAGCAGGTAACCAAAGCTTTAAGAATCACACTGTGATGCTGATGGCTGCATTCTGGTTGCCTCCATCATTTTGGTCAGATTAATGTGTTAAACACTTCTGGCTTTCAAGATTAGGATATTTGAAGGATCCTATTGTCTTGGAAACTCCTGGAGCATAGTGCTGAGTCGTGTAAGTTAATTGCCTCCTTTGGAATCTATTCATTTGAACCTTGGTCCAAGGTTTCACTTCCAGTCTTTATGCTCCCAGAGGAGTGTTTGCACCTATTTGTAGAAACCTCACTTTTGACTCTTGATTTCTGCCCCCTAGGGGAAAAGAAAGGGAAATCGAAAAATAGGCTATCACACACTTTGGTAATAGACACTTGGAGAAAACTTGAGTTTCCTTCAAGGGTCAAATACCATCTTCTCCTGATTTGGTCCATCAGTCAACAAGCTTTTAAGTACTTACTTTGTGTGATACACTGTGCAGGTCCACCATCTTTGCCCTTGGAGATCTCTTATTTTAAAGGAGGGAGGCAGCAATGCAAACAGTATGTGGGGGGGAGTAGGGAGTAGGAGGACTGGGAATATTCTCTTGCAGAAGGTGAAATGATGAGATCCCAGCCTCCCTGACACTCTCTGTCTACTGTGTCCTTGGGTGCTTGGCGTAGTCTACCTTGTGTTACAGGATTTCCTTGTGTGTCTTATCTCCCCTCCACAGTAACTCTTTAAGGCAGGACCAATATTATCTTTCATCTTTGTATGCTCCAAGGCTCAGGATAGCACATGGGATAGTTTGTTGTGTAGAATAATAATATTCTGTGACTTTGCTGGGTGACTCTAAAATTTGTGCATTTTGAGTATCTCTCATTCAAGATCTTATTTTATCCTTCTCAAAACACCATGTGTCATGTGTAAAGCCATTATTTCTTCTATTTTATAGATGAGGAAACTGAGGCACAGAATGATAGACAGTGTTGAGTAGTAAAAAGAGCAACTGAACTTTAAGTCAGAGAAGCTGAGTTCAGATCATGACTCTGACATGTAATACCTTAAAACTCAGCAACTAGACTGCTTTTGAACCTCTTTGGAATTCTCCATCATGACACCTACCTACCTCTCCCTACCCACCCACTCACAACTTCAGCTCTCTTTTTTCTTCAGGTATCAGCTACTTGAAGACAGTGCCTGTCTTTATTTTTATTTTTAGTTGGATCTAAATCTCCAGTGCTTAAACAAGGTTTAATAAATATGACCATGACTAACTGTGTGACCTGGAGTAAGATACTGCTCCCTGAGACTCAGTTTCTTTTTCTGTAAAATGAAGTTGGGTTAGATGATTCAATGCAATTCACAAAACATTTACTAAGTACCTACTGTGTACACGGCAGCAAAATTAAATACTAGGGATACAAAGACATTACAGCAAGGCAAGCCTTTTAAGCCCTTTCCCCCACTGACTCACTAGTGAGATAATATTATATTGTCATATTAATAATGAATTATTAATTGTGGTCCACCATTTTTCCTTCATTTTCTTTAGAGCTCTAAATCCTGTTAAGGTCAGTCAGTCTTTGAAGGGCATGGCTGATCTATGAATTTGCTTCTGGTTCTTAAGGAACAAGTTGGGTCCATTTTGGGTTAGGATCCCAGCCAACTAGGAGACTTAATTTGTGTTTACAATATAAATAAAATCCAGTCTGAGCTAGCTGTTACCCTGGAGAAAACAACCCCTATCCTTGATGTCTTCCATTAGAGTTAGCACGAATGAAGGAGAAAACAAGCCAGAGAGTTCTGGAAGGAAATGACTTTCCCTGCATACATTGCTGGAGGCTGCTAAGTCTCATGATTAGCTGGAAGAGCTGAAGACTTTTAGCCTACCTTCTCATTAAGTGTCTACCAATCAAGGTTGGTTTTACTTGTCAAGGGAATTCCCTTTCAGAAGGGATTTAAGGCTTTTCAGGATCTCCCTTGGTGTCTATACTTACTTAGAGAAACTACTGACCATCCATTTATTAATTGCTAGTTAGCCTAATTAATAAATTGATTATTGCTTACCTGGAAACAGTCTCTTGGAATTTTCATTTGTTTCACTAGCAGCCTTTCTAAATTTTTTTATCCCTCTTAAGTTTCCCATAGCACTCCCTGTCCCTACCCTCTCAGTGGAGGACCTTGCCACATATATCAGAAAAACAAATTCAAGAGTTCACCCGTCTTCTTCCCTCCTCCTCATCTCACATCATTCTGACATCATCTCCCACTCTCTCCTCCTCCTTCATCTCTGTTTTGCATGAAGAGATGGCTGTTCTCTTGCCAAGACATTCCCCCACCCCCATCCCATCATCCCCATAACTCTAATCTTTAATCTCTTGCAATGGGGGAGGGGCTTCCCTGCCACCTACAAACAAACCCATGTCTCCCCATCTTTAAAAGAAAAAGAAAAACCCTCATTAGATCTGCTAACTTTTGTCCTATGCCTCTCCTCCCTTTCTTTGCTAAACACCTTGAGAAAGCTATCATGCTAGGTACCTGTACTTCTCTCCTAAATTTTTTGGAATTTGGCTTGCAACTTTATCCTTCAACTAAAACTGCTCCCCCACTTTCCCATTCCCAAGCTGTCACTTTTCTTTTAATTGCCAAATTTAATGGTCTTTTCTCCATCCTCATTCTTCTGGATATCTCCAGCCTATGACACTCCCAATCACCCTCACCTCCTGTATTCCTGGTTCTCCTCTCATCTGTCTTCTCATTCTTAGACTTCCTTGTTAGATATCCTCCACTTTTCACCCCTGAAGATGATTGTCTCCCAAGGGTCTATCCTGGGTCCTCTGTTTCCTTTATGGTCTCTTCTCTTATCAGCTACTGTGCGTTCAATAATTTATTTATTATACAGATGGTTCCCATATCTGTATTTCTTCCCCTAGTCTCCCTTCTGTGCTCCAGTTCTATAATACCAACTTTTTGGGGGGGGGTATCTTGAATTGTATATATAAACTGAAGACATCTTAAACATGTCCAAGACAGAACTTTTTCCCAGACTCTCCCTTCTTTCCAACTTTCCCCTGAATATGAAATGTGGACTCCCAGTCATTCAGTCTTCAAATTTTGGTGTCATCTTTGATTTGCACTCACCATTCATATCCATTCTGATGTCAAATCTTTCTCACCTACCTTGATAAATTCTCTAGTAGATGCCTTTTGTTCACACTCAATGTAGCTACCAGTTAGTCAATCAACTAGCATTTATTAAGCACCAACTATATGTCAGGCATGGTGCAAAGCCTCCTGGGGTTACCCTAGTCCAGGACCTGATCTTGCCTGGATTATTGCAATAGCCTTCTAATTTTCTCTCTGCCTCAAGTCTCCCCTCACACCAGTTCATCCTCCGTGTATCTGCCAAACTGATTTTCCTACAAGCTCTGGTCGGGTCTGTCTGTGTCACCCAGCTACTCAATGAAAACCACGGGGATCCCTATTACCTCCAGGATCAAATGTAAAGTTCTCTATCATTTAAAGACTTTCACAACTCAACTCTCTCTACTTTCTCAGTCTTCTTATACTTTACTTCCCTCCACAAATTCTACTATCCAGTTACACTGGCCACTGGCTTTTTCACCACTCCACATTCAACACTTCATCTCCTGACCTGTGCTTTTGGGTTTGCCATCCCCTCTCTCTGGAATGCTTTCTCTTTTCACCTCTTCCTCCTAGCTTGGTTGGTTCCCTTGTCATTGTTGGTGTTTGCCCTCTGTTCTTAAAAAGGACCAGTGGTATCAGGAAGGAGATGTCATGACTTGCAAGTGAATTGGATTTAAGTGAGGCAGAGCTGTGCAAAATCACCAGCCTCACTCTCTCCTCTGGAGCCACCTGGCAAGATATAGATCAGGACAACTGAAGTCATTTTCTAGGAACTCAATCCTGGATCAGTCTACCTTGCAGTTGGAACCCAGACACTAGGTGTATTGGAAAAGGTTGGCTTCCTTACTTAAAGCTCAAATCCCATCTTTTGCAGAAGGTCTTCCCTGGTCCTACAGTTGCTGGTGCCTTCCTGCACCATCTATATCTTATAAGGATAGTTATTTAAATTTTGTCTTCTCCTTAAGAAGGTGAGTTCCTTGAGGACTGGGATGGTGCTTTTCCCTTTCTTTGTACTCTAAACCCTGGACATACTACCTGGAGCATGGTAAGCATTTAATAAATTCTTGTTGACTGATTGCTCAACCATGAAACCTATTATTTTCAAAGATCATACCACTAAATGGCCAGGCCATATTTGAACCTATGTATCCTGACTCAAAATACAGCATTATTTACTGCTATGCTATAGCTACTTCACACATAGTGTTTAATATTGTGGATGTGATGGATGACTGGATTATAAGGAGTTACATGTCATCTGTAGGGGAGCAGATCTCTACTTCCTCATTCTGTTTTGTAAAATAAATCTACACCATTCTTATTTTTTTGGCCAACTTGGTATCTATTTTAAGTCCATTAACCAAACACAAATGGCTAGTTTCCATGGCATTAAGGCATAGGTCTGACCTTTTTAAACATAAACGGTTTTGACTAAGAGCAACAGAAATTTCAGATTTTTTTAACACTATGTTTTAATAGGCCTTGAAGAAAATCATAGCAACAATACTTTGAAGCCTTTCTGGGATCTTATGAGTGTGGTTGGTGTAGTTTGGCTGGATATGCAGTTCATCTGAGGAACGTTCTCATTGGTGCTTGCCCGTAGGGGAAGGTCCAATCAGAATGCTCCATCAAGGTGTACCAGCACGGGCCCAATTTGTGAACTCCCATTAGTAGTATAATGCTCTTGGGAAGGAGTGGTGGTTGAGTTCAAATCCCATGTAATATATATGCTGTCTGTGTGACCTGTCAGTGCCCCAGGAAACCCTCAATGAAATGATAGGTCTAGGTACGTATGTATCTGCATATGACATATCTATATCTATATATAGGTTGAAGTATATAAATATGTATGTGCGTACGTATATACAATGCACGTATCTATACAATACTAACTGTAATTTCCCTCAGTTTCGAATGATCTAATTTCAGTTTGCAGATGAGAGGTAAAGGGATCAAGGCATAGTGGGTAATACACTAGTCCTAGAGTTGGGTTGATTCAATGATTCATGCATTTACTAGCTGTGTGACCCTGGGCAAGTCAGTGCCTGAATTTCCTCATATAAAATGGAGAAAAATAAAAGCACCTCCCCCTCCTAGGCTTGTTCTGAGGAGCACATGGTATAATATTTGTATACAGAGTGTCCTACAAACTTTAAAGCAGTATATAAATATTATTATTTAATATGCAGCTGGGTGGCTAGTGGATAGAAGACCTTAGTTTGAATCCTACCTAACATAATTACTAGCTGTATGATCCTGGATAACTTATTTTCAAGGTCATTTTGGGGATCAAATGAGATTACCTTTGCAGACTTCAAAGGGCTATACGAATGCCTAGCTATTCATATTCTTTGAATTTCCATATCAAGTCTTCACATATTTTCTTGGTCACCACTTGTGAGGGGGATATAGGAGGAGGGCAGGAGGGAAAACCAAGGCATTCTTCTGACTTTTTGGTCTTGATACAAAGCACTTCTGGTAGGGGGAACGCTCCAGACTATTTAACAGTTGACCTAGAAAGCAGGATGACTTAACTTTTATTTTGATTCCAATGTCTCTGTCAAGGAGAATGCTCCTCAGCTTGGAAAATGTAGAGCAATCCCTGAATCTCAGAGTTAGGAGGCACCTCAGAGATCATTAAATTGAAATCCTACCTGAGTAGTAATCCCCTTATAACTACACTAAATATAAGAGTTAAGAAGCAAAATCGGAGCCAACATAGGTGAGAAAGATAATGAGAAAGCATATGGCTACCCTAAGGGAGAGAGTGAATACCAATGGGTGAAAATTAGATGGGAGAGATAATGACTCTATACAATAACTTCCTAATAATTGAGTTGCTCCCAGATGGAGTGGGCTGCTTCATGAAGTAAACACATTTTCTCACACTGTAGATGTTGAGAAGCTGGATAACTATGCATCAAGGATGTTGTAGAGATGATAGGAATAGATGACCTTCAAGACCAAGACCATCTTCCCTTCCTTCCAACTTTTTGTGATATTCCATTAGACTGTGAGCTCCTTCAGACAAGGACTTGGTTTTTGCTTTGGGTTTTTGTTTTTGGCTTGTTTTACTTTTCTTTGTTGTCCCATCACATAACATATTACCTAGCAGGCACATGGTAGGTGTCCCATAAATGTTTGCTAGCTTGACTTGATTTGACTCCTGAATTATATCAATGGCTTTTGTCCCATCATCTTCCTTTTTAAATTAGTAGTTAGAGTTTATGGACAAATTCCTTAATTTCAATAATTCTCAGTGTTCCACCTCTAAAATGTGGAGTTTAGAATAAGTGACTCAGGTTCTCTTGAGTATTTCCTTTACCAGTGTAATCACAGCTTTAGTCCAAAAAAAGAACTTTCTGAGGAAAAGCAGTACAGCACAGAAGAGAATTGGATTTAGAATCAGGAAGGTCTGGGTTCAAGTATGATCTCTGATATTTAGCAGAAGCATGACTCTGGGACAGATCTCTCAACTTTTTTGTATCTCAGGTGACTTTCTAAGACTAGAACAGGACATTTTGGGTCTATATTGTAGTTTCTTATTCTAATGAAATCACAGATCTAGATCAGAATTCCTTTCACAAAGGGGAGGGTCCATTTTATTATGCATGCAGCAAATCTGATCAACACAGTTGTGTGATTGTGATTGTGTGCTTGACAGAATTGTATGTCAATCAAGTCATCATATACATATATATATATATATATATATATATATCTATATCTATATATATATATTAAGAGCTTACCAGGTGCCAGGCACTGTGATAAATTCTGGGGAAACAAAGGGAGACAAAATATGCCCACATTGTCCTCAAAGGGTTCACAACTGAATGGC
>CM053772.1:221877885-221895936 GCA_028658325.1 Potorous gilbertii
AAATAACATATAAGGGAGTATATGTATGTCTAAGTCTAGTATACACATCATTATTCAGTGAGAAGTAAATGTCATTATTACCCAGTGCCCAGCCTACTCAGTCAGTACACAGCTGGTTCAGACTAATAAGTTCTATAGGTACAGCTGGTTGCTGTATCAGAAAAGGAGATAATGGTTGTTGCTGGGGCTGGCTGTGTCCTTGGGCTGGGGAGAAACTGCCTGGGATAGTATTCTGAGGCTAGGGAGACACATTTAAAGAGAAATGTGATTTTAGAATTGGGGCCCAAGCACATGTACCCAAGCACCCATCATCTGGACTTTAAGATCCAGGTCCTGGTAAGGTTATTCCCTACCCCCACTACCATTTTTGAGCTTTTCGTTGCGTAATGTTTTCCCCATTGGAACATAAGTGGCTTGAAGGTAGGAACTGTCTTTCTTTTTTTGCTACTATTTGTATTCAGAGTACTTGGCTCATAGTAGGCACTTAGTAAATTCTTGCTACCTTGCCTTGACTTTCTGGGACTTTAGTAACTAAAGTCTTCTTTTAGGGGATCCAATTGGTTCGAAATATCTTGAATTAATCTCTCCTGTATTACTGTACTCTCTCCCTGTCAAGCTGAATCTGGCATATTAATAGTGTACTTTATTTTAGTACTGCAGTTAAGAAAGATCATTCAGAGCTGGGTTGCATAAAGAGAAGGGCAACTACAGTCATAAAGAGCCTTGAGAGAATTTCATGAAAATTTGGTTGAAAAAATAGGTGATGTTTATTTAGCCTATGAAAGATTATGTGGTGATTGTCTCTAAGAATTAAAAGGACTGTTTTACAGAAGTGAAATGGTTGTTCTTCAGTCATTTCAGTCATATATGACTCTTCATAACCCCATTTGGGATATTATTGGCAAAGATACTGGAATGGCTTGCCATTTCCTTCCCCAGCTCATTTTACAGATGAAGAAACAGAGGCAAACATGGTTAAGTGACTTGCCTGTGGTCAAATAACTAATGAGTGTCAGAAACTAGATTTGAAGTAGAGATGAGTCCATTCACTGTGCCACCTAGCTACCCTGAAATGGAATGAGACTTATTTTGGGCAAGATAGAAGTTACAGAGGTAGTTGTAGGCACAACGAAAAGGAAAAATTTCCTAGCAAACATAATCATTCAAAAGTGGAATGTTCTGTCTTAATAGGTCTCCCCCTCCAAACATATCTACAAGTACAATCCAGACATTCATTTCTTCAGGATGCTGCTGATGGGATTCTTGTTCTGGTAATAGCTTAGGTTACCTGGAAGACTCCAAGGTCCCTCCCAATGCTGCCATTATGCAATTTTGTTTCTAAGCGGTAGATGGAGAAACCAATAGTATGTATTATGGTAATCTTTCTTAGTGCTGGTCACAGAACAGATGGTCAATAAATACTCATTGAAAGGAACTGAATTGAGATAAGCTCAGCAAACCACTATGGAATCCATTTCATGCCGTATTAAGGAGAGGAATGCTCAAGGCTATATAACTCAATGACTACTGACAATTAATCCATGAAAGGAGATTAAATTGACTTTTCACAAGAGAGAATATGAATTCTACCATCACCAATATCATGGATTCTCCTAGTCATGCAGAAGACAATTCTCCTTTGGTTCCTAGCCTCCTTTATCCCATTCCATATCCAAGAGTTCAAAGAGAGCTGCTGATCTAACCTATGTCCCATTTCTCCTATCTCTCATTCTCAAAGTATTTCTCTTTTCATTCCCAAAGGTATCTTTCTAGTTGAGATGCCTTAACATCCCTTTCTTGAATTATTGAAGGAATCTCTTATCTCCCTAGCTTTTATCTGCATTCCCTCTAATCCAGGGATTCTCAGCTCTTTTTGTATCATTAGCTCCTTTGTCATAGGTTTGGCATAGGCATGGACTCTTCTCAAAATAAGATTTTGTTTTGTTTTTAAATATAACTGAATCAGTAAATTTTGGTTAGAAACTAGTGAAAAAAGATTTTTTTTCCCATTCAAGTTTTCAAATCCCCTAAAATCTATTCAGGGGCCTGTGGAAGGCAGGTTATGAGCCCCCTACTTTAAATCATGGGGCAGCTAGGTGGCACAATGGAGAAAGTACCAGGAAGTCAGGAAGACTCATCTTCCTGAGTTCATATGCATGCTCAAATATATACTAGCTATGTGACACTGGGCAAGTCACTCAACTCTGTTTGCTCCAGTTTCCTCTTCTGTAAAATGAGATGGGGAAAGAAATTATAAACTATTTCAGTATCTCTCTCAAGAAAATCCCAAATGGGGTCATAAATAGTTAGAAAAATACAAAAAGTGACTGAAGAACAATAACTTTAAATCAATTACCTAAATGATCTTCCTAAAGTCTATGAAATACCCATAAGTAAAAATTCTTTAGCCTGGCATTCAAAGGTCTCTAAGTTGATACAAACTATATCCATTTTCAGATTCATTTTCCATTCTTCCCCTTCATATATACTGGGGGCTTCTCCAGTTGTCCTGATTTATATCTGGTACTGGACCCAGATGGTTCCAGAGAAGACTATGAGGCTGGTGTCTTTGCACAGCCCTACCTCACTTAAATCCAATTCACTTGCATATCATGGCACCACCTCCCTGATGTCATGGTCCTCCTCAAGAACAAAGGATGAAGTACAGCAACAATGATCATATAAACTATGCTTTACCAAACCAGAATAATTGTTATTACACAAATATGTCCTTTATTTTTCCTATGTTTTTCCACTCTTGAGTCTTTGTTCATGCCATTCCCTAAGTCATCTGAGGTGTCCTCTGTTTGGAGAGTGGGGGTTGCATATTGTCAATAAAGTTCTCTTCTAGGGTACATACATTATTGATGCTGTAATGAAGGTAAATTAGAGCTAATAATATATAGGTTCATAGATTTAGAGACAAAAATGACTTCCTTTTGGCTATGGGTAAAAAGGCATTCTGCTCCGCAAGGCTTCTGTGTTAAGCACTTGGAGCCCAGACAGGACAGAGGGTAGCACAATATTTACTGATTGAAGCAAGTGCTTATGTCTTGCCAAAGCCTCAGTTGCTTCCAGCTTCCCCACATAGCGATTGTTCTTGGAGGGAAAACAGGCTTCCCAAAGGCAGTCCCTCCGATTGCTTTCTTTGATTCTCTCTCTTGTCTTTTTGCTCTCTTTGTCCACGCTAGACATAAAGTAGTGACTGGGACTGAAGGAGGTGGTCCACACTTCAGAAAGAATTCTGGCCTGTGCCTGCTAGGACTGGACTTTATGATCTAGAAATGAAGATTTCTATTTTTAACTAAAATGGAAAATTTTATCCAAAGTTCAGGAATCCCCCTGGAGACAACTTTGGTGTCTTTAAGAATATAAAAGCTGCAAAACTATAATTACCGTACCACGTGAGGAAGCATTTGCCGACTCAGATTGTACTGTGGATCTGCTACATTTTATATCATACAATGTTCCCGCTTTGGTAGGGTGCCACATCACGGAATGTCAAAGGTGGGTAAGGACATGGACCAGCCACTAGACGGGATCTCAGAACAAGCTTCTGAGTTAGATGCCTCAAGTCATTTTGTTCCCATCTGAATCCCAAAGATGGGAATTAACTTGTCCAAAGTGGCACACCCAGGATTAGAACCCATATCTTCTAACATCTAGTGGATGTGTCCCAGTCAGCTTCCTTGACTCAGTGCTGTCTTCTGTGGTAAAAGCAGAGAAATTCTCATATAGCACCCCTTTCAGGGTATGTTCATCAGCTGGCTACAGTCTGAGATACTTCTCCAGTGGATGAGGTAATTGTCATTTGCCTGGGAGAGTTTCCTTCATAGTATGTATAGCACAGTAGCTGGGAGTTGGGGGCGGCGGGGTTTCTCACAATTAATTACTTGGAAGGAGAAAGGAAGGTTATCATGAAGGGTGCCTGAAAGTTGTCAAATTGCTGCGGGGAGAGACATGGGGTAAGGAAGTCAAGGGCTGATATCAACCCAGCTATGAGGAGGAGAGAGTGAGAGGTTCTGGTGGGATACGAAGTATATGGCCTGAGAACATCAAGTGCCAGGAATCACGTGAGGTTGGACAGCTGCAAGATGCAAGACAGTTGCCTTGTACGTCCTTACCAGTACAGACATCCATTCACAGGCTTTTGTCTCAGCTTGGTGTTGTGGCTTCATCACTCTAATAAGCTCACATGGAACATCAGAATGGAGCAAAGTTGTAACTGATGACAGCTGGAAGATCATATTTGATCTTGCTGCATTATCAGAGTCGTGGCACCCAGCTGAGCTCACCTCCAAGTTTCATTCACAAAGAAGAATGTTTCTGTACTATATGGGTAGGGGCACTAACCACTGGGATACCACACAATAGACCTCTCTGTTATCTCATAGAAAGATGAGTTTAAAAAAAGATTTTCACTTCCTACTTGTTTTCACTACATATACAAAAGTATGAGACAAGTCTCAGAGCTTTGTAAGGAAATCATCCCATGGTTAATCTAAGGGCTGAGAAACAACAAAGACAAGAATATCCCCAGCATATGAACTCTCCTGTATCCGTCACCTATCCCAATTTACTAAGGCTTAATCTATGAGACCTGTGTCACCTCTGGTTTCTCCCTGCTCTAATGATCATCAGAATCAGGCTGGGCTATGCTGCTACATTAAACAGCCCTATTCCTAATGACTAAAACTAGGGATTAATTAGGGACAGCTGCCCCCTGGTATCTAGCCAGCCACAGCACCTGCGTCCTGGCATCTGCCTCTCAATATGTCTCATGAATAGGGAGACTGTCTATGTGCCTCTTGTACTACCCAGGTCAGTACCTTTAGCCTAGTGTTGCTATGAAGGCAAACAGCTGTGCCCCATGCATTGGCTTCCTCTCTTGTCTTGCCTTTATTTCATGGGTAAAGGCTCTCTTTCCTTGGTGAGTCCACCCCCCACCTCACACACACACCCCCACCCCACTCCCGTCAACGTGCTGTCCTTGGACCCTGAACCTCTCCTTCCTCCTGTTGACACAAGAATTCTTCTACTTCTCCAGGATGCCTCACCATGAAACAAAGTTAACACTGAGCCATGGTTTCTAGTTATAAAGCAGCATATTAAATACAGGGTTATCATTGATAATATCACCTTGAGAATAAATAGACACTTTCCCTAATACTCAAAACTAAAAATACTCAAAACTAAAATCAGAACAAGCATTCTATATAGGAACAAGAAAACTTCCCCTGAGGTGGATTTTATTGGCATAGGGAACACCAGCCTGAAACAAGTGCATCTACCAGTCTCTGCAAGCTGTGGTCTTAGAGAGGTTAAGAAACTTGTCCAGGGGCACACAAAGTCAACATGAGTCAGAGGGGAGACTTGAATCTAGGTCTTCCTGACTGTCCATATAACTGTCAATATACCATACCATGCAGCCTCTCTAAAGTCAATACAATTCTGTATCTAAAAATTTTGTATACCATGGGCTCTGCATAAGGTTACCAAATAAAGGAGTTAGATGGATGTAAGGTATCAGAAGAGCTCTTAACAATGTTAACTGGAAATATTTTCAACCTCACTTCTTTGGCAATTCAATCAGGCCTTGCTTCCGGAGAGTAAAAGGAGAGTGTTATTCGTTCATACTACGGTACCTTTATCCCTACTGGAGTCTAACATATACCCATGGTGATTTTTCAACAAATACATAAACTGATCACTGTCAATTGCCATGCAACCAGCAGAGAGACAGTTTTTCTTGCTTCCAACCCACATCTTTCCTCACCATACTATCCTACCTTCCCTTCAGCAGAGGTTGACATTTCCCCACCCCCACTCTTCACCTGCTTCTGAGCCTTTCCAGAGACTGTTTTCAGAAATATCAAATAAATAAAAGCATCAATTGTGTGTCAAGCACTGACATAAGAACTGAGAGAGGTACAGTGTACGGACAAGACAAAGCCTCTGCCTTCAAGGAACTTAGAGTCCCATGGGAAGTTGAGTCACAGTGGCTAGAGAATGGGAGTTTAAGTCAAGAACATGTGAGTCTTTCCTCCTCAGATAGTTACTAGCTATGGGACCCTGAGAAAGAACTTTCTCATCCTGTTTTCTCATCTGTAAAATGTGAATTGTAACAAGAGTAACTCCCTTTAAAGGTTTGTTGTGAGAATTAAATGAGATAACATTATTATGAGGGGAGAATAGATGATGAATCCAAATAATTTTAAATCTACAAAATTCCATGTTAAGTATGTAGTATTTGTATATATAATATAAACAATACACATAAATATATTGTAGGACAGGTAAACATATAAGAGGGCTGTCAGCACAGATCCATTCTTCCTCTGGTCAGATAGGAAGGACAGGAAGACAGCTTCAGAGGGATTAATAATCTACTTTATTCTGATCTATTCTTGTCACAAGAGTGTTTGCTGATAATGTGAGCACCAACTCCTACAGCATTCCCTAATAACCCTTCTTGCAGGGGCTGACAAGAAAGTGGAGGGCGGGCAACTATCCCTATGTCTCGATGGGGTCAATCAAGAAAGGAACAGCTTGAGTACTCCCTTAAATCCTCTCAAGTCTCAATAGGGTCCAGTTGAAGCAAACAGACTACCCACCCCCCCACAAGACTTGATGGGAGCCAATCAAGTCACACACAGCATTCTGGTTTGTGCATTCAACCCTAAGGATTCCCTGCTCACTGATTAGTACCCACTTGCTTTATAGGGCAACAAACACAGAAGGCAACTTGCCAGTAATAGCCTCATAAGTATACATTATCTCACCATTATATTTCACTGCACATTCACAGTGGATATTTACAATTTAAGCATAAATGTTTATATTATTTATCATTATATAACTCTGTGAGATGTTTACAAGTCATAAGCCTAGAAAACATACATTATTATGGCCATGGATCCTGGGAAACGAGACTAAGAAAGAATAACAAAAATCTACCTTACATGCACTAAAATTCACCTTACACACACACACACACACAGAAACACACTTGTGTTCACACATGTGAGTAAGCATATATAGGTATTTGTGTGTATGTGTATATGTATACATCTGCATGTATATTTGTATGTATATTGTATTTATATGTGCACAGTAAATTCACTAGGTATATACATATATGTATGCATATAACATAAGTATGTGTGAATATGTATGTATATATGCATATGTATGTATACATACACATACATATATGCAGATATTTATTTATTTGTCAAAATCATTTATAGCATCAAGGCATGAAAGCCTAGCCATGGCGCAGGGCTGGAGGTGGGATGCTGGCTTTCACATCAGCCACTTTTTGGCAAGCTTTGCTTTGTGGTTATACAATGAATTTAGCCTTTTGGTCCAGAACCCCTTAGAAACAAGTAGGTCCCATAATAAATAAACAAGCGTATTTCAGGACTTACCCTTTTCTTCCTCTCATACTCTGCTTACATCCCTCTAGCACAGATGATTTTTATTCTCTGTGTGCAGAGAACACTCCTACCTGGTGCTGTGCTAGACTCAAACCTGAAGTGTTAATGGCCTTCAAATTAGGGCCTACACAGCCTTCATGGTTTATTCACACTGAAAAGAGGTGTTTTCTTTTCTAAATCCCCCATGCTGACTCCATGGAAAAGGCAAGAGTTTTCCATTGGTTAATTCTGAATACAAACAGGAACCCACATTATCCATTAGCCTCCAAGAGGCCTCACTTCCCCTGCAGAGAAAGAGACCCACCTGGTGAAAATATGACTATCATTAAGAAAGTATGTTTCTTTCTCATTCGAATCCACCCCTGGATTTGGAAAGCCTTCCTCCTCTGGGTCATGTCACACAACTACAGAAATTTCTGGGGTGCTGGAATTTCCATTTCAATATTCTCTTTAGCTGACAGATGTGTAAAATCTTAGTCCATGAGACGAGTCCCTGGTGACCTCCGAATGGCAAGTACAGACGGAGAGCACAATTTACCCAAGTGAAGGTCAGCATTAATTTATGCTCCCAATTCGCTCCTCAGGCAGAACTTTGCCTGCCTGGAGAATGTGCTCTCCGTGTTGCATTGTGCTTGGTCGACCTAGGCCCTTACTTCTGGGCCTTTCTCACTCAGAAAATGCCGACTTTGAATTTTCAAACTAACCCACTGAGGGAAAGCAGAGAGGGCAATGAAAGCAGGCAAGGTTCAAAGGTGACTTCATGTGCCTTACATAAATGATGCTAGATCTTCCAAGTTCATAGTGGGAGTGATTTCTTTGTTCCTTTCTACACCTTGAGTCTCTCCCAACAACTTCAAAGTGACATCCATACAAGAAGGGGACATCAAGGATGTGACAAGGAATAAGAATCAGATCTGGCAGAACAGGACAGGAGGCTATCAGTTGGCCCATTAAACAGGAACCAATTAAAAAGAAATTCAGTCGAGCTTTAGAAGGGTAGATTTATTATGCAAATGCCATACCTGTTATTAAAAATGTATTTGTTGAGTTTGCAGACAATATTCCAGGAATGCTTAGTACATTTTTAATAACTCCAGCTAACATTTTTTTCCCTTCTCCATGTTGTAGCTGTTAACCTACAAAGGTAGGATTTGAAGTTGATCTACTTGAGTTGCATGAACAGGACCTTCTTTCAGTGCTTGAAAATATTCTAATGGGCCAGACATATGCCTAGATCATTTTCTAATGATGACCGCCATGGTTCTCACCAGAGTTGTGCTGTTTTGTTTCTGTGTGTGAAAAGCACCATAAAGGGACACTCTGAACCAACAGTCTTCAGTCCAGCTACCAGAATAATCTTTCCCTGTGCCCCCTAAAGTCAATGATTCCATCTCTAGTGTATGAAAGTCAAAGTTTTCCACCTGACACTCAAGACCCCACAGTCACTCATGCTTTCAATAAGCATTTATTACATACTTGTTGGCAGGAAGGAAGGAAAGAAGGAAGGAAGGAAGTCCCTCAAAGAACTTATATTCTATCGGTGGGAAATAACATAAGCACAAAAAAGTAAACAGAAAATATATGTAAAAACTGTTCAAACTAAACTCAAAGGCTACTTCTTCCAGGAAGCCATCCCTGAGCTGCCCAGTGGGATAATGACCCTTCCATACTCAATGTGACATTTTGCTTTGTAACATTTACATAATGTTACATCTTATAGTCATTGTGTTAGTAACTTTTTCTCATACTAGAAACTCCCTGAAAACAGGAACGGTGCCTTATCCCAATTCTTTATCTCCCCCAGTAGTTCCTGCAATGCTCTATATACAGTAGGTATTTGATTGGCTGCATTATACTGTCATTGCACTGTAAAAGCAACCACTGAGATTTACTTTGATATTTAGGCAGGACAAATGAAAGTTCCCATTCAGGACTGCAAACTATCTACTTCCAAAATATCACAGGAATTCTGAGTTCAGTTCTGAGGAAGAATCCTCAGATCTCTTTAATATTATCTACATTAAACTATAAGTCCTCACAATAAATATGAAATGCACAAAGCTGCAAGAGCACAAGCCCTGTACTGAAGGCATTTTACATTGAATTGTTTCTTTTCCCACCACCACCGCCATCCTTGTTCCAGCATATGGACACAACTGTTTCCCACTGAGGGAACTTTGAAGGATGATGTCCCTACCTTGGGTGTAGCTCATTGAGAAAAACAAAGAGGATAGTCAGTAGTGTCTGGCTCTAAAGCCCAGAGTACTCAGTTGTTAGAGCATCAGTCTCTTCTCCCAAGCATGGATCTTCTTCTTCGATCTGTTTAGTATCTGCATTTTCCTGATCTTCACTTTGGCAGTCAATTCTACTAGCTCCTTTGGGTTTCTCTTCAGTCCTGGTTGCTAACTATATGCTCCCAAGCTACAGACAGATCTCTTCCCCTCCTTCTTCTCAGATTTTGTCATTAAGATAGCACGTACTTCTGCCCACAGCCAGCCTTCCCATTGACTCTGTACTAAGACCACTTTGTCCAATGTTGGGTCACCCATGCCATACCTCTATCCTTGGCTCCTGCCTTGAAAGACACTCAGCTTTTGCCACAGTGCTATTCCCCAGGTCTTCCACAAGAACAGCATGATTATGAACAATAATTCTCAGCCATTTTGTCTTGAGTGACAATAAGATATGACTCTTGAAGAGGGGAAAAGGAGGGTCAGATTTCTAGGTATTCCTAATGAAGGTTTCTGAGACATATTAGTAATTTTAATTGAATATTAAAAGAATCACTTTCCTTCTAATTACTTTCCCTCTAATTTCTGTTTGATGAATGATTGCAATATGGAAATGAAGCTTAAGGAATTACTGAGGAAATCCTGTTTCCATGAATATTGGGATTACCCTCTTTTTTGCTTAATTTGTACAATGGGGGTTAAATCGGGGAGGCTCTCTAAAATATCAGCCTAAGAATCCAGAGGTATCTTTGACGTTAGAGGCAAGGTTCTACCTGGAAGGCTGCACTAGGTCAAGAGAAACCGAGACATTTCTTCACTGTTTGGGGAATAGAAAAATCTTCTACCACATCTCTCTGGGGACCTCAAGGATAATGTCAGATCTAATCTGCTCTTTTTTGTGAAGCAAGGGATGAAACTAAGACAATGGAAGCTGTGAGATGATGCTACCAAGAATTAATCTCTTATCAGCATCAGCATCATCTTTCTATCAAGATTGCTCCCAAGAATGTTATTCCAAAGGGAAAAGGCACTTCCTTCAACTGATAAATAATGAAGTCTCCTTGATACTTGCGATGTGATTATAGCTAATTCTGGCTAATTTGCTTTAATATCACACCACTCCATGGCCAGTACTAATTTTGGCTTGATTCAGCCTGAGGTGACTAGCTTTGGAGAGGAATCCTCTTATTCTTGTTTTAAATAAATTGCCCTGTGAAATAATCCACAGAGAAACCTGTGGCAATATGAAGTTTAAGGGACAATATGAAAGGAATCCCCTTGATTCACTTTCTTATTCTTTGAGAGCAAATGATTACTCATTTGGAGAATGAGGGAGAGGCTCAAAGAAGCCTTGCAATTGGTGGTTTCTTCAAATGATTTCCCATGAATAAGGCATGTTCTGAAATAAAGGCATCCACGGTACCCATGTTCTGGTCCCAGCATGCCCATTCCATTGTAGGCACTTACAACAAATGAAAAACCTGTGCAGAGATGGCTGTGCTTAATATACACAAGATAGAAGTTCCTCATCCTGCTTAACCCCTCTTCAACACCTTACCAGAATGTTCTAGTGTTTGCCTTTTTTACCTAGAAATGGTTAATGGATGGCTAAGCCTATTTGCAACCTATTGACCTAGCTCCTTTCCAGACAAAGAGTATGCATTCTCAGACTAGTTTCCTTGCTGTTTGGGATGCCATCCCATGACTGGAGGACTGAATTTTTCTTTTGGAAAGGTTTACTCTCTTTTGTGTGACTCTGACTCACAGTCCTGTCCTCTCTTTGGTAACCTCATCAGCTCCCCTAGATTTAACTCTCATCTCCACGCAAACAAATTACAGATCTTATATATGTATCTATATATATATACATATATATATATATATATATATTACACAGAGACACATATACACACAGAGACACACCACACACACACACACACACACACACACAAACACACCTCCAGAATTTTCTCCTGAGCTTCAGTTTCATATGATCAAGTGCCTACTGGACTTTTCAAACTATATGTTATGGGGGAACTTAAATTCAACTCTCCAAAATAAACATTATCTCCCCAAAGTTCTCTCATCTTCTGAATTTTACTGGTTGTCAAAGGCACCACTATCAGTCCAGTCTCTCAGTTTCATAACCTTGGCGTCATCCTTGACTCCTTATTCACCCTTTCCCTACACATACAAGCAGATGCCAAATCTTACCATCTCTGCCTTTTTTCATCCACCAGACCCTGTTCTCTATACTCACATAATTCTTAAGTTATTTCCAGCTCTTCTCACCTTTTGCCTAGATTACAATAGGCTCATGATTATCTCCCTACTTTGAGTTTCTCCCTGTGCCAGTCCATCCTATACACTGCTGCCAACATGGTATCTATTTTCCTTCAACATAGATCTGACCATGTCATTCTGCCTAACTCTATCAACTCAGCATCTTCCTATTCCCTCTAGGATTAAAATAAAAACTCTATTTGCTTTTAAATCTCTTCAAAATTTATCTATATTTCCAGCCTCACCCACCATGACGCCCACTTCCACACTTACTCTTCCAACCAAACTGGCCTTTTGTCTCTTACTCACACATGGCACTCCATTGCCCTTTTCCATGCCTTTGCACTGGACTAACCCCATGCCTGGATTGCACTCCCTCCTCAACTTCACCTGCTAGAATCTTTCTTTCTTCAAGATGCACCTCAAACATCACTTTCTATATGAAGCCTTTCCTTAACCACCAGACTTCTTCCTACCCTATCTCCCAAACTACTTCCCACTTAGAACCTGACTTTTTTTCTTTTTATAGTTATTTAGCATATACTTAAATATATGCTCAATTTTTGTGAACAGGTATCATTTTTTTCCATTGTATTTATTTCCTGACACTTAGCATGGTGCTTTGCTGATAGCAGGTACTTACTACATAATTTGCTCCTCATACTTATGAGGCAATTTCACAAGCCCTGATGAAGTTAGTCATGAGATAAGAGAACAGATTCAGGGCCTATCATCAAGTGCCATGAAAACATCTATTTCACTCTACATGATCCTCAGGTATATTCTGGGGACAGAGGTAAAGAACTAACAGAAAGTAATTTTATAGATCATCTTTTTTTAAGGGCTAAACTGAGTCTCACAAGTCTAGACTGAATTCAGATCTCAAGTACAGAAAGATGTTCTTCTTTATTTACTGAGCTAAGCCAAAAGAAAAGCAAGGGGAAAAACCCCCACTCCTAAACACTGAAGATAATAGGCGCATTCAGTAGATTCTGATCACTCCATGTGAAGTCAAGAATATAAGTGTCAGGAAATTGTTCATTGACCCAATTTTACAAGACAACCCTCTGCTTCTGCTAAAATGGCTTCTAAAAGGTTTTCTATTCTCTGATGGTGTTTATTTCCACTGCATAAATGCTTAATTCTCTTTCAGTGTCTTCTCTGCCTGATACCAAACCAAAAGAAGGATGTCTGATTATGGCCCAGGAAATCTGACCAATATCTGGCACTCAGCCAGCAGTTTAGCCTCTGATAAAGGTTCCTTGGCTAAGGGAGTCAATGTGAGGGTGTGGAATCCTTTTGTAGCGTTTCAAAAAGAAGGAAAAGAAGATGGTGGCTCTGAGAGCCCTTACCTCCACAGAGAGCTCTCCAACACTTTTCCCATGTCAGCATGATAATACTTGGTCAGAATCAAAATTACCTATGGAGGGGAAAGAAACAAAAGAGATTAGTGACCACTTCCAACCTCAAGGAGAAATACCACTTCTTATCTCACGATTTCATTATATATCAAACACTGTGTGTGGGTTCTTTGCTTTTTCTTCAAGTTGGTCTTAGAGGGAGGTGTTGAACACAAGTGGTCCTCCATGTCTCTTTAGAGAATATGAAGGTGACTGTGGGTTACCAAAGCTTAATGCCAGTAAAAAACAAGTTCTCATAATTCTGCAAGATTTTATTAGTGAGTCAGCTAATGAGCATGTATTAAGCACTTACTACATGCTGGACACTGTGTGAAACATGGATATAAATACAAAAACATGGTCCTTCGACAAGGAGCTTACATTCTAATGGTGGAGACAAACATTCAAATTTCTATGTATGTTTAAGATATTTTCAATGTCAAGGTGTAAAAGCAAGGA
Source organism: Potorous gilbertii (assembly GCA_028658325.1). NCBI lineage: Eukaryota > Metazoa > Chordata > Mammalia > Diprotodontia > Potoroidae > Potorous > Potorous gilbertii. The sequence continues at coordinate 221,891,698 of CM053772.1, forward strand.
CCCCGATGTATGCAGGAGGGCCTCCTATCACAGGTTCTTTGATCTGCTTTTCTAAAAGGAAAACAATTTTTGAAGAGTCAACAGTCACTTTAATCAAGCACATACATTATTCACTTAGTTCAGGGGGAAAAGTCAGCACCCTGAACTTCAGAGAAAATACAAACAGAGAAGTAAAGTTCAGCCAACAGACAGTGCTTCCAACTGTCTGACAAATCAACAGACAGATAACTGTTTGACCATACATACATAGCTACCAGAGAGAGAAGCACCAACATCTGGGTTTTCAAAGCTGGGAGACTCCTTAGCAGCTGCCCAGAGTCTTGTCTGGCCAAATAAACACTTCCAATGTGAAAGCCACAAAGAAAAACCTCACTTCAGATTATTTGTACACTTTTCTGAGTCAGAAGGCTCACAACCCTTGAAAACAGTGCATTAGAAATTAACAAGAAGTGCAGGCCTCCCTTAATTAAGTTTCCCTTAATGAGCAGGCCCAATTAATGAATGGGGAAGATCTTTACCTCAGCATTACATAACAGGAAGAAATATCATAGGAGATACTCAGAAGGAGATGTTGGGGAGACAGAACAGTAAAAAGGCCTCCTGCAGAACATGAAATTTGAGTTAAGTCTTGAGGAAGTCAAGGATGCTAAGAGGTAGGGGTGAGGAGGGAGAGCATTCCAGGTAAGGGGGGAGGTGAGGGGAGGAAGCACTGAAAGGGCCCAGATAAGGGGATGGTTCTTGAGTGAGGGGTGGTAAGAAGGCCTGTAGAGCTGGAGCATGGAGTAAGGACAGATTAATCAAATGGCACAGGGCATAAAATCTCCATGGACCAGCTCAGTAATAGATTATGCTTCTATCATGTTTGGAATGTAATCCCTTCTCACTTCCTTCAAGACTCACCTCAAGCATTAGTGTCTATGTAAAGTTTTCCTAACCACCCCCCACCCCAAGTCCTAGTGCCTTACGTGCCTAACTAGTACAGAATTGCATTGTATATATTTCATATGTATGTATGAGTGTGTTCATGTTGTCTCCTTTGATTGAAATGTAAGCTCAAGGCCAGAAACAATTTCATTTTTCTCAGTAGATCTCCACTGCCTGACACTGTGCCTGTCATATAGTGGGTACTTAATAAATGTTCATTGATTAACTAATCAGTTGATCTATCTGCTGAATGGATCATCAGCAGAAGGTTGGCCACCTCAGAGTAATAACCTTTTATGACAAGAGCAAAACATGGAAAAGGCATATTCTTCACCGGTAGAAAGAACATCCATGATAATACATCTCAGATCTTTCCAAGCATCACAATATTCAAGATAAATAATACTGAGAAACAGATTCAGATATTTCAGAAGATCCAAGATGGAATCTGTACATATTTTTGCACCTAAGATTAGGCTCTCTGGATATCAAAATTGACTTTTTTTCTCTTAAAAATGCAGCTCACCAAAGACAGCTGCCAGTGAGCTCAAATGATTCAAGCCCAGCTTTGAAAAAACCAGCTCTGTCACCAAAGGACCAGCTGAGTTAGTCCCAGTCTTGACATAGAGTGGGTCCAGCTTGACTTCTCTTGAGTAGCATTTATTAAACAGCATATTCCACAAAGGCACTGGGCTTCAGCCAGAGAGTGGTGCTTTGGTTCTCTCTCCAAGCCCAGAAAGGCAACCCTGAAATATGCCATCTCATTACTTTTCTTGAAATGGTGGCTGCTTTCCAAGGCATATGGGGGAGGGGAAGTGTATAAATCATCCATGGTTCAAAAACTAAATAAAAAAATGTATTTAGCACATAAATTGAGCCCCACTTAGCAAAGACATTTTCATTATGTGCCAATGAAGAAAATGGAAGGGGTTTAAACTGGAAGGAACCCTATCCATTCCAAATTAATTTAAAATCTTTAAGTTAGCACAAAAAATATAGGAAGCAAACATCCATCAAGTCACAAACACTAGTCTAGTGGGGAAGGGGACTCATCCAAAATTATTTCACTAGCCACTGCATTTTAACGCACATCAAATTCCATTCCATTCTCTGCCAGCCCATGCTAATTCTTAACACTACAGTTGCCATGGGAACTCCAGAGAGGTAAAATTGGAATGGCCTCCAAGTCCCTGCACAGCTGTTAGCTTGGTTAATTTGGGGTCACCACATCAGCCATCTCCAGCAGTTTGGATCTATCATTCAATTGGGACCGTCCTTTTTCCAATAATCAATCCACTGCTTACTGCCAGAATGGACAATGGCGATTGAGTCTGCCATGCGATTTCCTAGGAGATGAAGAAAAGGTTGCATATGGGTCACTTACATCTTGGACATGAACACTTTAAAACTGGGCAGGAATATTCATTAAAGTCCAACTTCCTTCTCTTATAGAGGTTCAGAACAGAAAAGAGACTGCCCTAAGGCCACACAGTCACTTAAAATTCAGACCTTTTCCCTAGTGAACAATATGTTTATCAACCTCCCAAGACCCCTAACAAATGATTCTACAGGACACCTTCATCCATTCCTGGGTGATGAAAACCATTAACAACACTGGTTCAACCTCACTCCATTCTGCTGCCGCCATGAGCATCCAAGCTAATGGCCTAGATTGGAACTCATCAAAACCTCAAGATTTACTAATTTCAAGGATGTCTATTGCAACTATTGCTTCTTTGTGCAAAGAAATAACACTTTTATGCTGGATGGAAGTAAACATAACCTGCTGAGGAACACTTTATAAGAAAAGAATTGCAATAAAACAAACTTCAGTGTGAATGGTAGCTCAGAGTCACCAGATACTCAGTGGGAGATTTAAGATTTGAACCTATGCCTCTTGGCCTCCAGAAGAGTACTCTTTCTACTATTTTTGTTACCTCGAAATAGAAGGGCCAGGCCTGAAGTCAAAAAGATCAGAGTTCTAATCTGGCTACGGATAGTTACTAGCTGTGTGGAGGCTGAGCAAGTCACTCCATCTTTATTTGCCCCACTTTCTTTATCTATAAACTAACATTACCAACTACCCAGAGTAGTTGTGAGAATCAAGGGAAATAAAAATTGTAACGCACTTAGTATATTGACTAGCACATGGTAAGTGCTAGATATAGATGTTGGCATTATTGCCATTAATCACTATCAGATGAAACTACACTTCATAGATTTCAGAGGTGATTGAAGAATAATGGATCCTTTCAATGGAAATCAAGTAAATCATTTGAATTTATACATTTTTTTCTCTTTCCAAATATGTCACATATAAGGAATAGGTTATGTGAAAGAAGAGTATTTCAATGGACCAGGGACCTCCTCAGTGAAGACACCCTTCCATTGGCACAGCTCACAGCCCACCCGGGCATTTGTCTCATCTCATTCATGTTGTTGATATGTCTTTCCCTAAACCTATAAAATCAAATATATAGACAGACAGATGGACAGGGAAAGATGACGGAAAGAGCAAGAGGGTCAGAGCTAGGCCAGGGCTCTCATGTCACTTACTCGTGATTTCTCTGCCTTCTATTATGACTCTTACCTGTTTCTTAGATTCCTTCCCTTTGATTAGTAAAGTCTGAATCCTTGTTCCCTTCCTCAGTGCTGACTGGCCCAGATCTTGAAAGCCCTTTTGACTCACCCAAGCCTTATGACCTATCTCTTCCAGCTACTGATTGATATCTGCTAATAGTCATACCCCTTGCCTTGTATAGGGACAAAACATGACAAAGATTTTGCCCTGAGAAGTGACCTTTCTTATGGTTAGTTCTTTCAGACCCTTGATTACTTTGAGTACCTTCTTTATTTTGAGGGGGTGGTGTCAAGATCTATAATTTTATTGGTATGGGAATGTCAGATGAGGAAACTTCCTCTGTCAATACATTTTGGTAATTGCCTTGACATTTAGTCTTTAAAAGTTGACTGGGAACACTAGCAGGTTAACTATAGATTTGCCTAAAGTCATATAGACAATACTTGCCTGAGAGGCAGAATTTAAACCCAGGTCATCCTTCCCCTCAGTGTACTAATTACTCCTCAAAACACAAGGGGCAAAAGGAATGAGCTACATTTATTCCTTCCTCTGAGCTTTTTATAAAATACATAATAATTCATATTTTCAAAACACTTTAAAGTTTACAAAACACTTTTCTCCTAACAGTTCTACTACTGAGATAGGTTAGAAAGAAAATGAACTCTGAAAGGAAAGGACCTGGGATAAAATTCCCATTCAGATCTTCATTAGTCAAGGCACCTTACTTCCCTTCT
>CM053772.1:221896436-221910462 GCA_028658325.1 Potorous gilbertii
GTGCCAAGGCCAGAGCATCTCCACTCTCACATCCATCCTCCATGCCTTCAAGCCTGGGAGCAGAGATAGGCACAATACCCACTGAAAATCTCATTGTTCAGCTTTTCATTCCAGCAGTTCCACATGGGATTTCACAGTTCTAATTTCCTGTGTTAACATGACCATATTTTACAGTTTCACATGGAACTTGTGTCCATCATAAAACAACATGGTTTATGAATTATTCAAAAATCCCCTTCAACCCAGTGCTGTGCATGCATAGATGGGAGTAACAGAGTCCTGAAAAAAATACAGTGTGCATTAAACACATTTGAAAGAGGATTCTATCCTCTAAAAAATCTCAACTATGCCCAAAGGGCTATAAAAATGTGCATTCCCTTTGACCCAGCAATACTCTTCCTAAGACTGTATCCCCAGGAGATCATAAAAATGGGGAAAAGGCCCATATGTACAAAAATATTTATAGTACTTCTTTTTGTGGTGGTCTCAAGAACTGGAAATCAAGAGAATGCCCATCAATTGGGGAATGGCTGAACAAGTTGTAGTATATGAATATAATAGAATATTATTGTGCTATAAGAAATAACAAACAGTCAGACTTCAGTAAAACTTGGAAAGATTTATATGAACTGATGCTAAGTGAAATGAGCAGAACCAGGAGAACACTGTACACAGTAACAGTAACATTGGGCCATGAGCGACTTTTATAGACTTAACTCTTTTCAGCAATTCCAGGACCTAAAACAACTCCAAAAGACTCATGATGGAAAATGCTGTCCAAGTCTAGAGAAAGAACAATGGATTCTGAATTTTTTTGTTGTTGCTTTGTTTTGTTTCTTTCTCATATTTCCTCCCATTCATTCTAATTTTTCTATACAACATGACTAATATAAAAATATGTTTAATAAGAATGTATATGTATAGCCTATATCAGACTGCATGCCATCTTGCGGAGGAAGGTGGAAAAAATTTAAAACTTATGGAAGGGAATGTCGAAAACTAAAAATAAATAATTTTTTAAAAAAATATCAAATCATAAGACATAGAGCTGGAAAAGAATCAATTAACACAGTGAAATAATAGCTAGCATTTACATGCCACTTTATAGTTTACAAAATACTCTTTGTCTCATTTCATTTACACAACAACCCAGAAGATAGGTGATATTAGTATCCACATTTTACAGATGAGGAAATAGAGGTAGGCAGAGGTTAAGTGACTTGTCCAGGGTCATATAACCAGGAAGTATCTGAAGATGAGTTTCAACTCAGGTCCTCCTGACTCCAAGCCTACCCTACATAACTGTGGAAACTAGTTACCTTCATTGGCAAAAGAGATTTTGTTTCCCATCATAGGAATGTACTCTCCTACATTCTTATACTCAAGTACTGTCTTCTTTTAAGGACAAATTCAGGAAGGCTTCCTAACCTAAACCATCTGAGCCTCAGATGGAACTGAATGGAATTCAGCAAATACCAATTAAGCCTTCACTATGAGCAAGTACTGTATTCAGAACACACTGTAGATCCAATGATTAAATAACAACAAAGATTCAGGTCTCAAGGAACTGAGAGTATCAGGAAGTTTGTTTCTAGAAAGCTTCTTTTCTCTGTCAGTTTCGACTTTTCCCTTATATTATATATCCCCTTAGGAAACTCCTGAATACAAATTAGCATTATAAAATGCCTGTGGTCCTGAGCACAGTGAACCTCCAATGGTTTTGGAGATGAATTTGTGTTTAAAGTTCAGTAGTCAGCTGCTTTCTTGAAAACAGTTTCTGAACCCTTTCCAAATCGTGTATATGGGTGTCAGCCAAAGAGTGAAGTCCTATAAAAATGAAGTCAGAAGCCGTAGGGCTCTGATGCCAAGTCTTCTAATCTCCAGTATCATGCTCTCATTATACTGGTTCTCCATTAGTTGCAGTAAGAAGAACATCAATTAAGAGAAATAAGAGACTTCAGATGCCGTCTAAACAAAGATCTTTTTACAGATGAGCCAACTGAGGCCCAAAGAGCCCAGAAGCATTAAACAGGAGATCCAGGAGTCAAACCCAGACACTTAGATTCCAAAGCCAGTGTTCTTTGCACCACAGATTTTGAGCAATCCTTTCATAAAGCCTTCTTTTTCTAATCTGCCTAGAACTGTTTGAAAAATACTAACAAATGTTCCCTCTCTGGCTATTATAATAGTGTTATATGGGAGTTAGCAAATAATTGAATGACTATCTGAGAGCAGTCACAACAATGAGCATTCATGGCCGTTCAGCATCCATGAGTGGAATATCCAAGTACAAACTATGTTAACTAGGTCTGTGACATCTCAGAGCGGGAACAAGTTAACAAATCAGTGATAACTTTCTCTAAGCCTAACTTAGATGTGTTAATTAAAAACTAGGGGAAACCATCATCCTATCTAATGAATTCAATAAGACAATATCAAATTCCCTCCCAGGCCTGCGCTCCATGCATGACATGTAAGTGCTAATTAAAATGGATATTTCCATTCATGTAAGTGTTTCCAGTAAAGAAGAAATAATGGTGCAAATATTCTTCTTAATGGAAGCTCTGTTAAGAATACTTCTAGCCAGGATGCTATGATTTACTCTGCCTAGTACTTGTTTCATCAGGATATTTACAATCTCTTCTTGCCCCCATCATTTTTCAAGTCAGCCACCTCACAAAGAATGTAGACCACAAAATTACAGGCTGTCAAGAGTTGGGGGAGACCTTAGAGGCCAACTAAGACAAGCCCTACAAAAATCATGAATCTTATTGGCAACATCCTTGGGAAAGGGGTCATCTAGCCCTTCCACTGTTGTGGGGCAGAAGGAAGCTGGAGGGGTGGGAAGGTCACTGCTTCTCATGTCAGCCCACTCCACCTTTGAACAGCTCTAATAATTAGAACATTTATCAAGTTGAAGTCTGCCACATTAAAGCTTCCATCTATTTGTCCTAGCTTTTCCCCATGGGACCAAATAAAATTAATTTACTCCTTTGTCCTCATGACAGACCTTCAGATGTTTGAAGATGGCTATTCAACTCCCACTCAAAATCTTCTCCATACTGAGTATTCCAGATTCCTTCAGAGGATCCTTTTACGGAAAAGTTTTAGTATTCTTTAATGGTTAACTTTCAATATGTTTCATTATTTCTTCTTCTCTTGTTGTTGTTGTGTTTGTCCTTCATTGCCAAAGAAGACGATGCCATCACAGAAATGATGACATGACTTTCAATTGATTTTGTTTGAAGTGAGGGAGGGCTGTGCAATGTTACCAGTCTCACTTTCTCCTCATGAGTTATGTGGATCCAGTAACCAGATATTCATCAGGATGACTGAAGATAGCCAGGATGCAATGGGAGACCTTGGCCCGTTTAGGCCAAGGCCTATTCAGGTACTTACTTAGGGTGAAGTCATGCTCATTCAGGTAATGGGCCCGTTTAAGAAGTGGTCAGGGGATGATCCCTTTAATGAGTCAAAGTAAAAAGAACTAAATTAGTCTGGGAGGGAAACAGCAACAGTTACTATTGATAAACACCCTTAAGCCAGGAGGATCCAGAAAACAGCCCTTAAGTGGAGCTTGTACAGGGGCCTAGTCTTGTCTAATCTATGGATTTCAGGATGCAATGGTTTAAGGTTTTGGGAAAGGGAAGGGAAGGGAAGGGAAGGGAAAGGAGAAATTTAGCCAGTAAACCTCAAGTTAACTTGGCATCCTCTGGCCATCCTAATTTACCTTCCTTTGGATAGGAGAAGGAAGGGGAGGGGGATACAGACAGGAGAGAAGGAGATGAGTTACCCAGCTAGCTAGATTCTCATTCAGGCAGCTGGGTCTTCTTCTCTAGATAGAAGTGAATGACTAACATCATCATAACTAAGATCTGCATAGCATTTTACAGTTACAAAAGTCTAGTGTAGTGGATAGAATTCCTGATTTGAAAACTCTGAACTTGGTGTTCAAATATTACCCAAAAACTTACTGTCTGTGAGACCCTGGGCAAGTCACTTAACCTTTATGGACCTCAGTTTCTATATTTTAAAATGCTTGACTCTGATGTCCTCTAGGTCCATTTTGGTTGTAAATCTTTGATCCAGTGTTTGATCTTTCTTGAAAAAACAATTCCTGTTCTGATTCCAATGTATTCTAGGAATCATCAATTTACCCTAATGTATATAATGGTTTTAGAAGTCTGTAAAGCAGGCAAAACCATTCAAAAGGGATCTGGAAGAAACTCCAGAAAGTTCAAGTCACCAGGGCTGTCAATCACTAAAATCTATTGGTCACAGTCTAATTGAGGTTGCCTTGGAGTTGGACATAACAGACCTCTCTCCTCACATCTCACCGTGGAGGGATTTGCCTCACCCAACTTTGCTATTATCATAAACCCATCATCACCCAAGGCTGATGGGAATCCTCAGTGGATAGAGCACTATGAATAGGGACCATTTCTCTTTCATCTTTTGGCAAGTTATATTGTGCAAATACTACAGATCTCCTTGCTATAGCCACATGACTGAGATGCTGGAGAAAACAAGAGTAGCTACTTCTCAGAAAAAGTTGGGGAAATGCTGCCACTGAAGAAAGTGAAAATAAGGGACTTCATATAAAAGGAGGAAGGGAAGGAGAAAGAAGAAAAGGAAAAGAGGGGAAAGGAAAAGGAAAGAGAGAGGGAATCAGAAAGAGAAGGAAAAGAAAAACAAGGAAGGTGAAGAAAAGGAGAAAAATAAGGAAAAAGAGGTGAAAAGGAGGGAGAGAAGAAAAAAGAAGAAAAGGAAAAGAAGGGAGAGGGAAAAACAAGAATTGAAGGAACAGGAGAAAAAAGAAGACAAAAAATGGTAAAAGATGAAAGTGAAGATGATGAAAGAGATGAAGATAAAGAAAATAGAAATAATTCACATATACACAGCACTCTAAACTTTTAGAAAGCATTCTTCTTATAGTAGCTTTGAGCGACAATAAGTAAAAAAAATATTATTACCTCAAATTTACAAATGAAGAAACTGTATCCCAACAAGATGTAGTGGTTTCCATACATATATATATATATATATATATATATATATATATATATATATATATATTATATATATATATATATATATATATATATATATATATATATATATATATATAGTATAAATATATATATATATATATATATATATATATACACAGAGAGAGGGCTATATATAGAGATATATATGTAGATATAGATATAGATATATCTATGGGGTATATGGTGTGTTCAGGGAGGACTAGTATCTTTGATGTGATGGCTGCTGAGCCTTTTTCAGGGCTGCTTTCCACCTTTGATGTCCATGTGTTCCACCCAACTCTCACCTGTGGCTCCAAGAAGCTGCAGCATGCACAGCAGTCACAACCTGGTAAACCATTTCAGCAGACAGGCCAGACCAGATAGAGGATAACCAAGAGGTCCCAAATTCATTGATGAGTGAGGGGTTATCCACTCCAAGCATGTGAAGACTTCCCCTGGTGGAATGGGAGGATGAGAACAATTTTTTCCAATGGCCATGAAGGCAGCTGAAGGCACTGCATCCTGAGCCATTGCCAGCTGTCTTGATTGTGTCCTGCCACTGGACTATGATGACTCTGGAGGAGAGAGTGAGGCTGATGACCTTGTGCTACTCTGCCTTATTTAAATCCATTTGACACACAAATCAAAAAACATCACCCGTACCATTTTACTATTATACCTCAAAGTCCTGTGGTGACAGGCAAATGATGAAGCAGCAGGTGCTGATACCATAGGAGCTGTAGTTACAAAACACACAGGCAGCCCAGACCATAGGGTCATTTCTCACTGAAAGTAGCAATGGGACTCAGCAGTCCCCTGGGTGTCTGAGCAACCTTTTAAGGATTGAATAACTCACCTCCTGGTGTGAGGCAAGGGCTTAGAAAAGGTGCCCTAAAAATTGCCTTCTTACCCAACCTTGACCTGTTTACCACTGCAGATAGGAAATCCTACTCTGCAGTAAAAATACAAAAAAAATGTACAAAAGATACAAAAACATCTGCAAAGATGATTCCACTCACCATTGGCACATGGAATGTGTGCACACTTATAGACAACACAAAATCCAGTAGAACTGAGAGAGGAACTGTTCTTGTTGCAAGACAACTCAAAAGATATTGCATCTAAATAGAAGCCATGAATGAAACAGGGCTGGCAAATGAAGGTCAGCTTACTGAAGTTGGAGCTGGATACACATTCTTTTAGGATGGCCACAGTAAAGGGGAGTGCCATGAAGCTGGCGTAGGTTTTGCAATCAAAACTAATCTAGTCAGCAAGCTGGTATGCCTGCCAAAAGGAGTGAATGACAAGCTCATGATAATGTGATTGTCACTTTCAGAAAAACGCCATGCCACCATCATCGGTACCTATGCTCCCACCATGACGAACACTTATGTGGTCAAAGAAAAATTTTATGAAGACCTAGAGACCCTTATCATCAATGTACCAAAAACAGACAAGCTTATAATTCTGGGCAACTTTAATGCCAGAGTAGGCTCAGACTACCAGACTTGGCAGGAAGTCCTAGGGAAGAACAGAGTTGGAAACAGAAACAGCAATGGTCATTTACTGCTGAAGACCTGCATATCGCATGACCTTCTCATCACCAGCACTGTCTTCTGTTTACCTAAATGCAATAAAACTTCATGGATGCACCCTCGCAGCAAACATTGTGATAGACTACGTGATTGTAAGAAGAGACAGACAAGATGTGAGAGTGACAAAGGCAATGTGTGGTGCAGAGTGCTGGACTGATTATAGACTTATCCTTTCCAAGCTAAATATTTACATTCATCAAAAGTGCCATCCCCAATGCAAAATGACTACCAGAAGAATTAATATCAACAAGTTAGTGCTCTTTTCTGAGCATGAACAGTTTGTTGATGACTTGGAGGGAAAGTTGAGCCAACACACAGTTGGCAACAGTGAAGCAAAAATGGAGTTGACAGCTTTCAAAGATTTGGAGCATTCAGAGCACTGCATTTGCTCAGCTAGGACAGAACACTTGCAAACACCAAGATTGGTTTGATGAAAGTGATGGGGAAATTCAGAAGCTGCTAAATGAAAAACAAGAACTCCACAGGTTTTACCAGCAGGATAGTTCATCCACCTCTAAGAAGGCAGCATTTAATTCCATCAAAAGCAAAGTGCAAGCAAAGCTTATAAAAATGCAGAATTCCTGACTCAGTAAGAAGGCAGATGAAATTCAGTTTTATACTGATAGCAACAACTCAAAGTGCTTTTATGAATCCTTGAAAGCTATTTATGGACCAAAAACCTATGGTGCATTACAACTACTCAAGTGCTGATGGAGCTACATTGATTAATGATAAGGACATGATCCTAGAGAGATGGGTTGAAATTTCCATAGCGTTCCCAACAGACCATCACCAATCAATGCTGAGGCCATTGACCACTTACCTCAGGTTGAAGTCAATGCCTCCTTAACTGAACTTCCAACTGAAGGAGAGGTTTTGAGGACAATTAAGCACCTATCATGTGGCAAAGCACCTGGTGCTGATTCTATTCCAGCTAAGATTTACAAAGTAGGGGGACCATTGTTCATACAAAAGCTGACTGAAATTTTCCAAGTTATATGGAAAGGGGAAGTTATCCCCCAGGAGTTCAAGGATACCTCCATTGTCCCTCCTCTATAAAGGTAACGGGAATAGACTGTCCTGTGACAATCACAGGAGGGTCTCTCTCTTAGTCATCAGTAGCAAGATTCTTGCTAGAGTCCTCCTTAATAGGCTAATTCTTCACCTGTAAGATGGTCTTATACCTGAGAGCCAATGTGGCTTCAGAAAGGGCCAAGGAACAGTTGATATGATGTTTGCTGCCTGACAACTTCAGAAGAAATGCCAGAAGCAGAACAGAGGTCTGTATACAATATTTGTAGATCTGACCAACGGCTTTAACACTGTTAGTCATGAGGGCTTATGGAAAATTATGTCGAAATTTGGTTGCCCAGAGAAGTTCATCAGTATTGTATGTCAATTTTATGATGGCATGTTTGTCCAGGTTCTGGAAAGTGGACAATGCTCTTGTGCCTTCCCAGGCACCAATGTAATGAACAGGGCTGTGTGCTTATTCCCATGCTTTTTAGCATGATATTTTCAGTCATGTTGTCAAATGCTTTCAAATGAGGATGAACACATCATCAAGGTCAGCTACCATACTAATGGTAAATTCTTCGATCTGAAAAGGCTACAAGCCAACACTAAAGCGGAGGGAGTGTTGGTGCATGATTTTCTCTTTGCTTATGATTGTGCACTCAGTGCAGCCTCTGAAGCTGAGATGCAGCAAAATATGGATCAATTCTCTGCTGCCTATGCTAATTTGGCCTAATAATGAACACCAAGAAAACACAGGTGCTCCATCAGCCACCATCACATCATCCATATGTGGAACCATTGGTTACAACAAATGGAGAAGTTTTGAATGCTGTGGATAAGTTCACTTACCTTGGTAGTGTACTTTCCAGAGATGTACACAATTGTACATCTCTGGAAAGTACACTACCAAGCATTGCAAAAGCTAGCTCAGTGTTTGGGAGGCTCCCAAAAAATTTTGGGAGAGAAGAGGTAGTAGACTGACTACCAAACTGAAGGTCTACAGAGCCATTGTGCTGACCTCATTGTTGTATGCTGGGAAACATGGACTGTCTATCAGAGCCATGCCAAGAAATTGAATCTCTTCCATTTGAACTGCCTTGGGAAGATTCTGAGAATCATCTGGCAGGAATTGCCAAGCATTCAAACTACACTTCAGAGAGTGCAACTCCAATGGGCCGGCCACATTGTTTAAAGGCAAAACATATGCTTGCCAAAAAGACTATTTTATAGAGAACTTGCATGGGGCAAGTGATCACATGGTGGTCAGAAGAAGTGCTAAAAGATATTCTCAAGGTCTCTCTCAACAACTTTGGATTTGATTGTGCAGCATGGGAGACACTGGCACAGGACTGCTCAGCATGGCAAAATAACATCAGAAAAGGTGCTATGCTCTATCACAGCAGAATTGAGACAGTACAAAGTAAACATAAGATGGGCAAATTTGAAGTATCCATCCAAATATTCACATGGACTATCTGTGCCCAATCTGTGGTAGAGCATTCAGAGTTCGTATTTGTCTGATCAGCCACAGTCGGACATGCTGAAACTTGAGTTTATTATGGCGGTATCATTTTGGTCCTCTTTGAGAATGAAGGACAACAACCAACCATATACATCTATCAAGTGATGGGAAAAGGACTTGAACTCTTGTCTTCTGATTCCAAGTCCACAGCCCTTTCTTCTGCCCCCTGATCGTGAGCCCTAAATTGGATCTGTTTCTTGCTTAGTTTTTCTAAAGACCATTACAAGAAATCAGTCAAAGACCCATTCTAAATCAAAGTCAGTCAGTAGAAAATAAATTTATGAACTTGACTGATCTGTGGAAAATTGCATTTTTACATCAAAGCTACTTAAGGAATAAAGTATATTTTAATAGGTAATCTTGGTAGATTTTTCCACCACAGCTGTTCTCTTAAAATATTATTTACCCTTCATTTATTGCAACCTGATTGAATCTTAATTCAGTCATTCCTCTGATTAGCTATTGTGGCTTCAGTTCACATTGTTATCAAAATCACGGAAATGGGACACTGTTCTTAACCATGAGTGTCCTGCATTTCTACCTGGAACACTCAGCATTTTTCAGATCTATTTATGCCAATAAAAAGGTAATTGGATAAGCTGTGGTGCTGTTACCATAATGCTTCTCAAAACATAAAAAGTGCCTTGGGTGTCTTTGAGAGGTTGGCATAAATTACTGATCTTGTTTTTAAAGCAGAAGTTGCACTTCAATGTCTCATACCCTTCCCCTGCTCCTCCCTGCTTGCCCATATTTAGACAGCCATATGGACATTATTTCGAATAATTTTTCTTGTGAAAAGTGCCCAATTTGAAAAGGCTGAGATAATGCATCTAAAAGGTAATTCAGGGTTTTTTTTCTTTTTGTTTTTTTTTTGCTTAGAGAAGGGAGAAATTGTTATTACACACTCATCACACCCTTTCACCACATCCAGCTGTGAAGAGATGGGACTTTTGCAAAATACAGCAATGTCTTACTACACCAGCCCATTAGACTTAATAGGATCCATGCTGATTTAGCCAGGAAAGGAGCATATTTTTTAGAGAGAGGTTCTTCATTATAACCAAAGATTCAGTATGGCCTAGTGACTCAAATGGTAGCTTAGCAGTCAAAAACTTTGAGCATACCTCTCCTATCCATTGCTTATTTCTATGGCGAAGTACACATGACTCATTTTCTCTATATGTAAAATTGGGAAATCTCAATGAATTTGTGGAGCTCAGGTGAGGTAACATCTTCTCAAACTTGGACCAAGCTTGCTGCTTACTATGCTTTGCTCATATCATCCTCTGCATCTGGAATATCCTGCATTTCCAAAATTTGATACTAACTTTCATCTCTGTAGCACTTTACAGTTTACAAGGTGATTTTTTTTCCCTAAAATCTACTGGGTGAAGAAGGTAGGGCAAGTCACATTATCCTTATTTTACAAGTGTGAGATCTAAGAAGTAGAGATGTTAAGTGGCTCACCCAAGGTTACATGTGACTGGAACTGAAATTTGTGTCTAAATCTACAGCTCTTCCTATAGACCATATTGCCTCTTGGCACCAATACCTATTGTCTGGGGTTCAATTTCATCTCATACGTAATATCAATTATCTGGTAGAATCGGGACCCTTCAGGCCTCAGTTTCCTTATCTAGAAAAATGATTGGACTCAGTGAGGTGATCACTAGTCATTCCAAGCCTTTTTGAATTTCCTCCATGAAGCAACTTCTCCCTCTTCTGAACTCTCAGAATTTGTTTTACTTCTTTCATGCTCTGCAAATTATAGTCATATAAAGTCAGTGAGCACTTATGAAGTGCCATCTATGTGCCAAGCTGTGAACTAAGTATCAGGAATACAAAGAAAAGCAAAAATTCATCTGACTCAGAATGCTCATTTTACAAAGCATGAAATTAGAGAAAGAAGTCCATTCTTCCAAGTCCTTAAGTCACAAGTCTGTGAGGCTTCCATAAGGTATTAAACTTATCTACATAAAACTAGACTACATAGTCCTTCAGGAAACAGGCCAAACTTGGCTCCCCTGTTTCAAGCAGAGGGTCCTGTATAAAAGGCAATTTAACAATTATTAATTGTCAAGCATTTGTTAGATGCCTAATAATGTCAGGTACTGTGCTAAGTATCTGGGAAACAAAGAAAGGCAAAAGATAGTCATAGCTCTCAAGGAATTTAGTCTCATGAGGGAGACAAGTAAAAAATCAAGAACAGTAAAGCCACAGAAGAAAGACACTAGCATTAGTGAGGATTGATGCGACCTTGTAGGAGGTAGGGTTGGAACCTAGTCTTGAAAGCATCCAGAGAAGTCAGGAAACATAAATGAGGAGGGAAAGCATTCTGGGAATGAACAATACCAATGAAAATGCATAAAGTCGAGAGATGGAGGTCTTGCTCAAAGAATAAACAGAAAGCCAGTGTCCCTGGGCTAAAGAATTCATGAGGATAAGTTAGGTGTAAGAAAATTGGCTAGGCAGGAGGGGGCCAGGTTATGACAGGTCTTGAATTCCAAACAGAATTTTATATTAGACCCTGGAGGTGATGGAAGCCACTGGGGTTTATTGAGTAGCGGGAGTGATATGTAGTCAGATCTGGATGTTGTCCGCTGCAGAGCAGAGAAGGAAGTATGTATATGAGATAGTATGAAAGTAGAAGTGCCAGAACTTGGTGACACATTGGATATGGAGGACGATTAAAGAGTGAGGAATGAAGGAGAATGTCTAAATGGTGAGTGTGAGTGACCGGGAGGATGATGGTACCCCTGACAGTTCTCAGTCTATATAAGTGATCAGTTCTACAGACCTCTATGTAAAGGGATTTTATGTTCTGAATTTGCCTGTAGTCACAGGGAGGAAAGCAGGAGAGGGGCCGCAGGATATGGAGGGAGAGGGCCAACCCACAATTCAATAATATGGAGGTGGTGATTTCTTCAAGTATTCTGCTTTCACTTTAGAAATGTTTTTGTTGGTTTTGGGTTTTTTGAGGGGGGGAAGGTGTTGAAACACCAAGCTGAGAGACAGGAGAAGAGAGAGAGAGAGAGAGAGAGAGAGAGAGAGAGAGAGAGAGAGAGAGAGAGCTAGTCTACAGTATTGTTATAACAATACAGTAAAGTTAAAAGGATTTTTTGGAATGTGAATTTCTTTCAAAATTCTTTAATTGAACTGGACTTTGCCATAATGCAATTTACATAAAGCAAGAACTATCTGCAACAGGGAACATTTGGGAAAAAAGAAGATTTGAGGGTGGGGGAAAGATAATAAGTTCAGTTTGGGACATGTTAAGTTCAAGATGTCTTCGGATACCTTGCTTTAAATGTCCAGTAGGCAGGTGGAGTTGCAAGAAGGAAAATCAAGAAAGAGGTCAGGAATGGACAAATAGATCTGAGAATCACCTTCATAAAAAGACAACTGAATCCACTGGAATTGAAGAGATTACCTAGGTAAAGAGTGTAGAGTGAGGAGAGAAGAGTGTCCCTGACGACACATGTGTTGACCAGAGCTTTTCCAGCTTTGAAGGGTGTGTGTGGTGGGAGCTTCTACTCCATTTCCATAGCCTTGGGGCACTTCTGCACCACAAAGAGGCATCAGAAGTGAAACTTATCGATCAGCTGATTATGCAAACCATCCAGGCTAGTTTTTCTGAGGCTCAGTGTTCCATAGGGAAAATATTGTGAATTGTAAGCATTCTTCAGTGACTATTAAGGCTACAGGATATCAATGGTATGGTAGACAGAGTAGATATGTGGTGTCAGAAAGACTTGAGTTTTAATTCCGCCTCAAATACTTACTAGTCATATGACCTTGGGTAAGTCACTTAACCTCTCATTCTCAGTTTACTCATCTGTAAAAAATTTCTAATAATATCACATACTCCATAAGGCTACTAAAGGATTGAATGAAATAACATGTGAAGTGTGCTCTGCAGACCTGAAAGCAGTGTTTATACTAGCTATCATTTTTATTAATAGTAGCAATAAAAAGATCTCTAGGCTTAGAGTCAGGAGAAAATTGGCTTTTAATACTGGCACTGACCTTTTCCACTTGGTTGACCCAAAAGTCACTTTATCTCTCTGGCCTTCATTTTTCTCATCTGGTAAATGGGTTGTTATGCATAGATATGCATATATAATTTCTAAACTTTTAAGTCCTATCGAATCAGAGTTGTAATTATTGCTATATTTATGACTTGCAGCAGATGGAAATCCAGTAAATCAATAATTATCTTTATCAACAAATATCAGGGTTTCCCAAACTAATTTAACCATAAAACACTTTAGGGGTTGAAATATTTTGAGAGAACCCCATCAGTACAGAACTCCATTCTCATAGCCACAGGCAATTGAGGGAGGGGGAAGATAGATTAGCTAGGAAGAGAGATATGTTCTTAGTTTGTGTATAGAATATGTCTTACTTCCTTACTGGACTGTGAGTTCCTTGTAATCAAGGACCATGTTTTATTCATTTCTAAATCTCGAATATACATAACAAATGACAACCTCAGAGATCTAGTAATACAAAGACACTTGGGTACATCTAGTTTAATACTCTCACATTTATAGACCAGGAAACAGGTTCTGAATGGGATTTGAACTCAGGTCCTCTCCTCCCAAATTCAAACAATATTCTGTAAGACCAAAGGGCCTTGTCCACAAAATAGTTATAAAGATAAATAAATCATAACCAAATTTTAAAAAATGTAGAGACTACATTTTAATATGAAAGAATTGTCCCGGATGTGAGTATGTGGTTATCCCATGTAACAGGGGCAATCTTGGGCTATAATGTTATAAAATTATAATGCCCCAGTAAAAGATTTTCTAGCTATAAAAGTTATAATGACACTGTCATCTCTCAGTCAGTGCCTTGGT
>CM053772.1:221910562-221935894 GCA_028658325.1 Potorous gilbertii
ACTATTAATGCTACCGCAGGGATAACCCATTTGACAGATGAGGAAATTGAGAGCCACAGACAGGAAGTGACTTGTCAAAACTGGCCAAAGCTCCAGAACTAGAACTCAAACTTCCCACCTCTCTGTCTACTGTTCTTCCCCCTCCACTAAAACCCTTCTTTTGACAACATGCCTGTTTAGAAGCTAGAACAGGAATTAGTCCCATTTTACAACAGATGATACTGACAACCAAAGGAACACTATGTCTTACCCAAGTGAACATAGCAAGTAACTGAGACCCTCTATATCTATGCCCGTCACTTTCTCTACCTCATTATGAGGCTGTTTTGCCAAAAGACCACAAAAAGAGAAATAAAATTTTGAGCCAAACAGGAAAGTATGATCAAAAGTCAAGGAATGAGGTAGCAGGGCATATTACTTGGGGACAGGGAGAAATGAGTTCAAGTTCTTCCTTGGACTTTTCCCCGCTCTGAGACCCCTCTCTATCTCATATTCCCCCTCTAAGATGAGATAATCATATCAGCAACACACACCTACCTCATAGGGCTGTTGGAAAGATTAAATGATATAATATATGGAAAGCCTCTTGTAAACCTCCAGGTGCTATATAAATGTCAAATATTAAAATAATAATTACTATTACTGGAAAGTGTTGGCTCCTGCAAACATATTCAGAACTATAACAGGCATTTTTGTGCATATAAGTGATCAAGGGAAAGTATGAGAACACAGAGACTATAGATCGCAATGTCACATTTCCCCTGAACTTGCTATAGAATCTTGGGCAGTCACCAATCATCCTAGCACCGCAATTCTCTTATCTATGAAGGGAACAGGGTCAAATGA
Organism: Potorous gilbertii; assembly: GCA_028658325.1. NCBI lineage: Eukaryota > Metazoa > Chordata > Mammalia > Diprotodontia > Potoroidae > Potorous > Potorous gilbertii. The sequence goes on from CM053772.1 coordinate 221,911,409, forward strand.
CATATTCATCAAAAGATCCAGGTAGGGTTCTGCTGTAGGATAAATAAATACAACAGATAGCATGTATGTCTCCACAGAGATATCTTAATGCATTACTAAACCCTGTGTGATTATTAAAGATAACATTGGTGCCACTTATCATCGAAAAAGACAGGGTCACTTTGGACATTCCATCTAGGAATTTCTGCTGAAGTTAACTTGCAAGTGTAAAGACTTTGGGATCAAGATTAGATCATCACTTCTATCACACTTTTAACACTGAAGTTCCCAGGATTCCTTACGTCACTGTAGTTATAAATATATTATGGACCTTCAATAACACTTTTTTTCTAGTGAGGAGAATAAAGAAAAAAACTCAGCTTTCTTTTGTCACCCAGGTAAGTAATGTTAGACCAGATCTGACTGCATGCTTAATCATCACTTGGTCCCCATGCTGGCACAAGATGTGTGTGGGTAAAGTCAAAACATAAAAACAGCCCCAAAGTGATACAAAATAGAGTGTGTGTGACAGAGACAAAGAAATAAAAGAGAGAGAAGGAGGGAAGGAAGAGGAGGGGAGAAAGAGAATAAGAATGAATGACAACGACAAAGGCCAACATGATTCCTCTCGTTAGTCATTCCTCCTAGGTTCTTGGTCTCTTTCCAGCACTGATTCATCCTCCAACTCTGACCAAACATTCTGTGCACACTGTCTATACCTCAAATAACAGTCATCTTCTACATCTACCAAGACATTCATACACCAACCATCTTTCTAATTCCTGAATTCCCAAAATAGTAAAATGGACATTATAGTTTCACTCACCTCTGCTGTTTCCCAGAGTAATACGGGAGGAAGTGATGCAGGGAACAATGCCACCTCACAATGTAGCATCTGAGCTAATGTCTACTTCTCAATATGATGGTACCTCATAACCTTACTAGACATACACTAACTAAATCTATTTAGAGAGGCAGCATGGCCCACTAGACTCAATGTCAAGGGATCTGGTTCTATATCTACACCAACTCACTCATTAAATCTTGTCATTTGCCCAAGTCACATTTTGGGAATTCCCTCTATGATATCCCCAAGAAGTGACTTTGACCAGATGGTGCCGGTCAAGTAGAACTTCCACTTACTCAGTCAGCTCTATCCCATGACTGAGAAGCTCTAATTCGTTTCAATACTTTCCTTAAATTGAAACAAAACCTGCTTATGGGTAACGCTGCTATTATTTTGATGACCTGGACTCAAGTAGAGAAAGTACAAGCCCTCAACAACATGAAAACCTTTCTTAGAGCTTAAGATAACTACTGTATCTCCCCTATTTCTTCTTTTCTCCAAGGTAAATGTCCCTTAGTCTTTTTAGTCAAACATTCCTCTTATTGCATGGGCTCAACTCTTATTACCATTCTAATAAATAGAAACTTCAAATAAGTTCTTGAATTCTATTAGTGACAATTTCATCTTTCAAAATAAGGAGAAATCAACCAGGGAAAACTTTATTTTGTGTCTTATAACTCAGTAAAAGGGAGGAATTGGCTGATGGTGTGAAAGTAATAGGCAAAGGAATTACTCTCCTAGAGTTTGTGACAGAGGAGAAGAGAAAAGCTAGGTGTAGTCTGACCAGCATCTTTGATTTGCAGAAAGCAGATGTCAAAGGGTTCAGAAGAAAACTGAGTAGGACAATATGGAGTAAAATGCTTAATGAGAAGTTAGTTCAAGGAGAGAAGTTCAAGAATGAAATTCTGGCTACACAAAGGGAAACAACACCAATAGATAAAAATGGAAAATTTCTGAAGAGACTCATGTGAATGCACAGAAAATTCAAAAATCAACTTAGATCTTAAAAGAAATGAGCAGAAAAATGGAAATCAACCCAATTAAAAGATAAAGATGGCAAGATGCAAGGCATGGCAAATAGCCAGATTATTCCATTCATTCCATTGCAATGAAAGAAGAAATGTAAGAAGTCCCCCGGCATGCTTGGTGAACTCCAGATGGTGAGTTCTTTTAGGAGGAAACAGACAAGAATAGCACAGGATGGATAGGAATGGATGAATAGTGATATGCATTACTGGAAGGAACTCAAGAATTGTTGATATCAAATCCACTTTGGTAGGCTATGAAAAATACATGTGGCTACATCACGATCAGCGCTTCATCTATTAGTGAAGATCAAAAGTGTCATCACATTTTTGTAGAGTGTTTTGTGAATTGCTAAGAATTTTTAGAAATCTCTTCCTGATAACTGATTTTTTGGCAGAATCTCTGCACTCAGCTAAGATACTTAGATAAGAAAGACCATGATTTGATTTTTTCTGACTTGGTAAGGCCTTTAAGAGGCTGACAAGATCTTTAAGAACTTTGGGTGACCTCCACACTGTGACCTCACTACTGTGAACCATTAGAATACTTCCATTAACACAGTTCCAATGACACAAAAGGGTAAAGAGGAGTCCCGGGAATACTCACAGCCCACATGTCATTTGAGAGTAGGAATCCTTGTCATCTCAGTGACAGATTGGGAAGTAGATTATACCTCAGTCATTTTGGTGTCACTCCTGGAAGTGTGTCTGCCAATTGAGGGTAGTCATTCCTTGCCTGAAACTCCCCTTCACAACTTTCCTTTTTCTCCTCACTTCCATCTTGGTCCCTTGGATTTAGAATTCTCAGCAAACTCTGCCCCCTGACCTGATCTGTCCTCTGGATAATAACATTCATTCTCTGGACTCCACTCATCATTCCTTGAGAATGTAGGGATAGGGTGCTCCCTTCAGGTCTAATCACTTGAACATGTCAGTGTCTACTGTTGGGATTTGTGTAGATCCATGCTGTGACAGAGCTTAGAAATTTATTTGGAACTGATCTCTGCAGTTGCTTCCTGATTGAGGGAGGGAGGAGAAGGAGGATATTGGGAAGGAGAAGAGACAGAGGAGAGACACATTCAGCTCTAAGTGTTCAATAAGACAAATGGATGTAATAAAGAAGAACGCTAGACTTGGAGCTGGAATCTTGCCTCTGCTATTTCCTGCCCATGCAATATTAGGGAAGTTGCTTCTCTTTTAGCCTCAATTTCCCTATCTGAAAAATGAGAGAGTAATAAGAAATGATGAAATTGTTTCAGAGGAAAATGGGAAGACTTCCATGAACTGATGCAGAATGAAGTTAAGAGAACAATTTAAACAATGACAACAATGCTATAGAGAAAAATAATTTTAAAAGACTTCAGAACTCTAATCAATGGCATGATAAAACATGACTCCAGACAACTGGAGATGAAATGCCCCATGCCTCATGCCAGAAACATCTCAAAAGGCAGAATGAGACATGCCTTTTTTGGACACGGACAAGGTAAAAATTTGTTTCGTTGAAAAATGTGTTATAAAGGTGTGCTCTTCTTTTTTTTTAATAGTTCAACTAAAATGGGTCACTGGGAGGAAAAAGCACAAGGAGGGGAGAGGAAAAGAGAAAAGGAGAAAAAGGCGGAAGAGGTAAGGGGAGGAGGAGAGAAGGGAAGAATTTGGGAGAGGAAAGGAGAGAGACGCACATACAGAGAGAAAGACAGAAAGACAGAGACAGAGAGACAGAAAGGTTGGACCTTTTCAACTCTAAATCCTTTGATCTGATGGCCCCCTGTTTGGAGCATGTGCTGCCATTCCCAGACCCCACCTGGAGCTCTTCTGTGCAGTCCTTTCTATAGTCTCACAAAGACCACCAGTGAGTATGACAGACCCTACTCAGTGCTTCTTTGTAAAGCAACCTCTCTTCTTTATCTTGCTTCTATTTTTTTAAAAGAGTGAAAAATTATTTTAAATGCTCTGAGATCATCAGTGCAACAAATCATAATTTCACAGCACTCAAACAGCAACCACTGGATGAAGACTCTCGAAAGCCGTCACATTTATTTTGCATGAATGCGTCACACAGGGAGGTGCCAGACCAATTTCCAACAAGGGAGAGCAAAGATTTTCTGATGAAAATCAGGATAGTCTGGTACCCAGCAGAGAGCTATCCTTCCCCTCTCCATCTTATTTATTTATTTTGTTTGAGTGAGAGTAATGGATTCTGAAATTAAGCCCAGCAGGGAGGGGGAATCACAAATTGTAAGATACAAGGTCCTCAGACACATTACTTTGAAGTGAAAATGTGTAATATGCCTTCCCGGACCAACAGAAAAGAAAAACCTCTTCTGGGAAATAGAAAACCTATATCTGAGTCCCCAATCTGCCACTGACTTAATAGAAGATCTTAGAAAAGTAAATTCTCTTATAATTTTCCTAACTTCCCCCATTTATAAGAAATTTTTCTATAGTAGTTATGAGGGGGGAAAGAAAAAGAATAGGAGTAGATGTTATTAAGAAGGACCTTTCCAGTTAACCATCTTCCTATATTCCTAATTGGTCTAACTGGTCATTTACCAGTTGCCAAAATAATCTTCCAAAAGTATAGTTCTATGTCATTCTTCCACTCAAAAACCTCAGTGACTCCCTATTGCTACAAGTTTAAAATACAAACACATCCATGCTCTCTACCTGACAGCCAGGCTAGATTTCTAGCTGTTGCCTTTGCCTATTTCTATAGGCTATTCTCTGTATGACTTTCCTGTAAAGTGGCAGAGGTGGGGTTTGAACCCAAGTTCCCCAGCATTAGATCCACTACTCCATACTTATTAAAAAGGTGAAATCTACCAAACTGAATGACTATATATTTTGAGAAAAGTAATTAAAAACTGTCCCACCACTTCTGAAAAGTGAATTACTTCAAAAGGTGGGACGCTGGGATTCTGCCTTCTCCCAGTGGACAACAAGGGTATGAAAGGCTTTCTCTGACATGGCAAGGAGCAAAACTATAAATGGAGCTAAAGGACTTCAAGGCAAGTCTCCTTCTCATCTGGAGAAGAGGATTTCTCAACTCTTCCACAGCCAAACACATTGAGGAATGACATTCAGAGCTTGACTCCCTTGGCAACTAAATGAATCACCTAAGTTTTAAAATGATTTGACATTGAGAGCTGATACTGAAGCACTCAGAGACAGTCACACAAAGACACTGAATGTAGAAAGGCATTTAGGTCTCATTAATGGCTGCAGTCTTCAGAACATTAAATGAATCTTTATTAAAGTGTAAGATCCAGTGTAAGGTTCTGTAGGTGATATCACAATGAATAAGAAAAGCCATCCAAGATGAGAGGAAAGTTAGTATAGTGGATAGGGAGTCATGAAAGACTTTAGGTTCAAATCCTGACTCTGAAGATTCAAGCTTAAAAAGGTCACTTGATCTCCTTGAGATTAAACAGCCTCATCTGCAAAATAAGAATAATGAAATCTATAATGGCTATTTCACAAGGTTTTTGTAAATGAAAGAAAGCATGCAATATAGGACAATTGATAAGTTCCCAAGAGCTCCATCATTTAATAATAATAAATAATAATAGATAGATAGATAGATAGTATTTCTATAGAGTGCCAGACAACTACGCTAAGTATTTCACAATCATCTCATTTGATTCTCACAACAATACTGGGAAGTATGTGCAAATTCATATCTCAATTGGACAGCTGAAGAAAATGAGGCAGACGTTAAGTGACTTATTTCGGGTCACATGGTGCCTGAGACTGGATTTGAATTAAAGCCTTTCTAACTCTAGATCCAACATTCCACTCCTTGTGTTACTCTTGTTCTGCCTGTCAGAAAGAGCAAGACTGGTAAAAATATCCCATTTTTACAGTATCAGGATAAACGTAACCATGCTGGGGCTTCTTTCATTCCTGTCTTGATCAAGTGGAAGGTAAGAAACTTTCTGAAGGTTGACTGTAGTAAAGGTTCCAGGATCCCTAGCGGAGGGTCCTAAAAAGGAATGTCTGGAGAAACTGTGAGTGTCACATGGAAAACAAGTTCTTCCCTCCTCCCTGGGTGTTTCAGTGGTTGCCCCCTATACCCAATCATACTCATAGGGAGAACATTAATATCTAGAGCTTGGGAGAATAAATATACACACATCACTTCTATCATGATTACTGATTGCTTTACCCCATAATGAAGATTCCTCTCCTTTCCCCACCATGGTTATTTTTGATGATATTTGAAATAGCATCTGTCACCTGTCAGCAAAATGGAGTGGTAAGATTAATACAAAACTCTCCAGGTAAAAATAGGAGAGGCACACATTTCTGTGCATATTGTCACCATTGATAGTATATAAGGTAGGGACTGCTTCAGTTTTATCTTTTAGTTTCCAGCACCTTGTATAGAGCCTGTCACAGGATATTTAATGTTTGCTAGCATAGTAGAAAATTGCCAGTAGCTATTCTATATTTAGCCCAAACCTTTCTTGGCTCTTATTTGCTATCCTAATACTAAAATCAGCAGCTAGGTGCTGCAATGGATAGAGTGCCAGACCTAGAGTCAGGAGGACTCTTCTTCCTGAATTCAAATCTGGCTTCAGACACTAACTAGCTGGGCAAGTCTCCTAATCCTGATGCTTTAGTTTTCTTATCTGTAAAATGAATTGAAGAAGGAAATGGCAAACCACTTCAGTGTCTCTCCCAAGAGAATTCCAAATGAGGTCAAAAGAGTTGAGCTGATTGAAAAATGACTGGACAACAAAATATTTAAACCCTTCCTATGTCCCTGAACAGCCTCTCTAATTACTTCACAGCATTGACTGGTGGCTGCCATTTTTGATTAGTGACTAGGTAGAGATAAACCTTGGCACTGATTCATCTGAAACTGTCACTAGGTGCCCTTTGGACTTTCAAGGCTGATGAATGACAAAAGACAATGGGGTGTTCATGCTGAGACAGGGTCAAGTTGTATAGGGAAGATTCTCACATTAAAGAGATGTTACCACAATCAAGGAGGTAGATTAGTTTGGTGGGTGAAACTGAAAAATAACTCTTTGATATTCATTAGGAAAATTGGTCACTAATTTTCTTTCTCTGTTTTCACTCCTCCTGATTTAGGTATCAGCACCATATTTCTCTCATAAAAGGAATTTGGTGGGACTCTTTCTTTACCTATTTTTCAAATAGTTTATGTAATATTGTAATTAATTGTCCCCTAAATGTTTGGTAGAAATCACTTATAAATCCAGCTGGTCCTAAGGATGTTTTCTTAGGGAGTTCATTTATGACTTGTTCAATTTCTTTTTCTAAGATAAGTATTCTATTTCCTCTTCTTTTCATCTAGGCAATTTATATTTTTGTAAATATCCATTTCAATGGACAAATTTTGTAAATATCCATTTTGTAAATCCATTTCACTTAGATTGTTAGGTTTACTGACATATAATTGGGCAAAATAACTCCTAATAATTGCTTTGAATTAAATTCATCTTCTTTGGTGGCATATTCAGAAGGCAACAGCTCTTACCAATAACTCCAATCAATAAGAGCATCAATCTTTCTCTTCCTCTGATTTTATCTATTATAAAACAAGGAGAGCTCACATCTCTGAGCTGGTGATTTGACTAGTGGTCCATTACATCATAATATCTGAGTTCTGAGTTATTAAACAATTTCCTTTGGGTGTGCCTATGATAATGTTCTCCAGTTCCCACCAAGTGTACCTAGGGAAGTCATACATCCTAGATAATGAGTCACATTGACCAAGGCCTACAGTCTAGAGAACAATACTGTGTTTGGGTGGTGATGAGTCTATAGCATGTAGTCACCAATGACTGTATTTTTGACAAGATCTTCTGAATCATCCCTTACTCTTTTGAGGATTCCTGAGTCAGAGGCTCTAGCAATCAGTGGTGGTAGAATCTTGACAGAATTTTTGCATATTTAAGAAACATCTGAAAATAACATAACATCTCATTTTCAGAGGGAAAGAGTCTTGAGGATGGGGATCTGTCTTAAGCCTTAATAAATCCTCTGCTTTATTAAAGCCTTAATAAAGGCTCTGCATGCAACTCATAGGACCATTCTTGTTATAATCTTCATAGAAAGTCTAGTTATCACCTACACAAGTAATTGAGTATAAGAATGAGAGGATGATCGTTTTGAGAAACAATCAAAAAAAATTTTCAACATATATAGCATAAAACGAGTTTCAAGGTAGATACTCAATAAGTACATGTTGGATTGAATTTAATGAAGTGGATTTGTAGGACATAAAAGAAATCCATGATGAGAAAAATAATTAAGTCAGTTTAAAGAGAAATATTGGTTCCATTTGCATCAGTTTCAGTAAAGACACTGCCTTTACTTTTATGATGAGAAAAGGTCACCTTTTCCATGCAACTGAGTTTTACATAAATGTTCCTGACAATAACACAAGCTTAGCTCCTCATTTCCCCAAAGATTTCATTCCAGTATAAGAAATTTTTTAAGGGCATGGGAAAAAACATCACCTTCTATTCATTCTAATCTGTGCGCGCGTGCGTGCGTGTGTGTGTGTGTGTGTGTGTGTGTGTGTGTGTGAGTATGTGTGTGTGTGTGTGCTATAACAGAAAGGAGACTTGGAATCATAAGAGTTGTGTTTTTGGTGATCTCGTCAACTCCCATGAGTTCAATTATTGTCTATATGCAGATAACTACCAACTCTACATATCCATCCCACATCTCTGTTCTGAGTTTCAATCCCACATTACCATCTGCCTTCTTGTGATGTCCCCTGGGATGTCTCATAGGCATCTCAAATACATGTTCAAAACTGAACTAATTATCTACTCCTTCCCCCAACTTTGACCTGCCCTTTTCCCAAAATTTTGTCAAGGGCACAGTCACTCAGATTCACAACTTGAAGTTATCCTTGATTCTTCTTTTTCCCTCATCCAATCGGTTGTCAAGTTCAGTCTACAAGATATCTCATATTCACCCTCTTCTCTCACCCTAGCTCATGTCATTCTCACATTTTGCCTTACCACAGCCTCCTAATTGTTTTCCTTGCCTTCAGTTCCTCCTTTCCCCAATTCATCTTCTCTACTGTCACTAAACATACATTACCCCTACTTAAGAACCTCCAGTGGCTCTATTACCTCTTGAATAAAATGCAAACACCTCTGTTTGACATTTAAAGTGCTTGACAATATAGTTCCTGCCTGACTTTCCAGCCTGATCTTACATTACTCTCCCTCCCACCCTCTATATTCCAGGCAAAGTGGCCTATTTTCTGTTCACCGTATATGACATTCAATTTGCTTCCTTTTCCTCTGTAACATCCCTTCTGGTTCTAAATTCTATGTTCCTAAGACCCCAAGCTTGGTATTTATAATCAAAGAAGAGGGGAAGTTTTGCTAGCCCTAGTGCTGATATAACCATCCCTTCAAGTGTTACAAGACCTGACAAAAGTAGGAATTGTAAACTCTCCCCACAACACAAATACTATAGTTGAAGCTTAATTGAATGAAGAGGCAACTCTACCCATCCGAACAGCCACATTCTAAGCAGGCAGGATGCTGTTCATTGTACCAGAAAGGGAGCTTCACCCACAGCTGTAAAGTTTGGATCAATTAGTTGTGATGCTGACCAATATACTTGACCATCAATTTACATTCAATTCCACCATTATTTGCTAAGTATCTACTATATGCAAAGCACCATGGCAAGTTCTAGAAGAGACTCCAACTTTAAAGATGACCTCATACAGTTTCTAGTTTGGTAGAGCGATAAGACATCATAATATATGATATCACATGATGAATCAGAGAAAGGTCAAGCAGAGTGCTCCTCAGAGTTGCCATTGTTGCTGTCATTCGTCATTCATTCTCAAAGATGACCAATGACATCAGGAAGGTCATGCCATGACTTGCAAGTAAATAGGATTTGAGTGAGGGAAGGCTCTGTAAAGTCACAAGCCTCACTTTGTCCTCCAGAGCTATCTGGGTCCAGCGGCAAGATGTAGATCAGAATGACTAAAGATGGCTCCATGCTACTTAGCTAGCATGGTGGGTCTTCTAAAACAATAGTAGCTCAGAGTTTCTCAACACACTTCTGCAAGACTTCATCTAAGGAGTGGAATAGATAGCATGTAGAAATTGGTGTCAGCAAGATCTAAGTTCAAAAGCTGCTCCTAACATTTACAAATTGAGAAACTCCAGGCAAATCACTTAACCTCTCTGAGAGTCAGTTTCCTCCTACGTTAAATGAGGTTAATAATAGCATTTACCTCTCGGGGTTGTTGGGGAATAACATTAGTCAACATATTAAAAGTGCTTTGCAGACCTTCAAGCTCAATATAAATGGTAGCCATCGTTATTATCAATATCTTCATCGTCATCATCATCATTTACAAAAGAATCTTGCCCCCAATGGGTCTTCAGGTTTGAGCCTTCATTCCTAGTGTTCTGACCTAGTGTTTCCTGACCTGGCATGGCTGCCCAAAGCAGATGAGCCATGTCTTAGAAGTTTTGTTGATGGTGGCATCTGATCGTCCTTTGTATTGTTTCCCCATGCTTGGAATGTTAACTTTTCCCATTCCCATTGGCCGCCTATTCTATGAAGCCTCCTTGATCCACTCCTGTCCAGATTCCCTAATATTTTTCTTCATCTCTTTCTATCACAATCTACCTTGAATGCTACCATTTTGAATAAATGATACCTTACCTAGATTACAAACTCTTCGGGGTAGGGATTGTCCTATTTGACACCTTGTATCTACTCATGACTGGCCAAATGCCTTGCACATGAGATGCTTAATAAATATTTAATTGATTTTTTTTACAATACTTTAAGAGTTTACAAAAGCAGTATCGTATAGTAGGTAGGGAGATGACCTCAGAGACATGAAGATGGCTAGTTTCAAGTCTTACTTCTGAAACAGACTATGTGGCCAAGACCAAATTGATTATGTGGTCAAGCCTTAATCATTTCACATCTCAGTGGTCTAACCAATTCATGAATACTCTTAACAGCTGAGAAAACATTAACCTGTACTGATAGAGGGAGTCTCCTTATCTGGAATTTCCTTCCATAGTAGTGAAATCACAGTTCCAATCCCAATCTCCATCCTAAAGTTTAAACATTTTGCTGAACGTAACCCTACAAAGCAGGTAGAACAAATATTGTTATTTCCTTTTTACTGGAAACTGAGTCTCAAAGAGGTTAAGTGATTTGTACGAAGTAAATGCATCAGGGCTAAGATTAGAACCCATGTCTCGTAATGCTTAGGTCTAGCACTCTTTATACCATAACTATCCTTTTCCTAAGGGGTTCTTCATTACTCTATGTATGCCCTTACAAACTAGAGGGACTTAAGGGCTACTTGAGCTACCAGTGGGGTGAGTAACCTGAGATGAGAGATGGTCTTCAACCAGTTTATAGTTAGAGCCTGTCTGAATTCCTTCATTCCTTGGGCATCTTTTCCTACTAGAAGAGGAAAAGGAAGACATTAACAATTCAATTCCTACTATGTGCGAGGTGATAGGGGCAATATACACTCAAGTAGCTTACAATCTAGTAGACCCAGATGCCACTGTGTGTATGAAGAGCTGAGTATTGAAAATATACCCTTTTCTTTTAAAATATTCTCATTTGGAATATCTTCCTGGAGAAAACACAATATATCTTCCTCTCAAGGACAAGGCACTGACATGAGCCTACTGGGATTTGAACATATGGTTGAATGGTATACTAAATTTATGAAATCAGCAGCTTTCTTCTCTGTGATGACTCTTTGTGAAATCATTTTTCCAAATCACAACTCTCTTTTCCTGAGATTCCTTTATGTTAAATGCTCTGCCTCCTGACTTCCTTCAAGACACAGCTCACCATCTGTAGGAGACTAAGAGATCTTTTTCAGCATACACACACACAGGGAGGGGGAGGGAGAGATTTTTCTACAGAATTACCTAGACCATCAGTCCTGCTTCCAATTCAGCTCATACAGCCATCATCCAAGAGAGAAACTCTTGTGGAGAAGGGGCCGGTCATCCCAAATAACTGCCATCATTGGGACTTCAAGCCAGCTTAGCCTAAGTAGTAATTAACTTTGAAAGAGAAAGGAAGCTATATAAGGCAGTCAAGTCAAACCACCACTACCACTTTCCTTGATCCTTCAATGTTGACAGTCTAGGAGCCTGAACCCAAGAATAGCAGTGCCCTACTAACCATCAGAGGCAGGAGGCAGCTAGATGGCTCAGTAGATAAGAGTGCTTGGCCTGGAGTTAGGAAGACATGAATTCAAATTCTGCCTCAGACACTTATTAGCTGTATGACTCTGGGCAAATAAATTAACCTCTGTTTGCCTTAAACCACTAGAAAAGGAAATAGCAAACTACTCTAATATCTTTGCAAAGAAAACCCCAAGGAGAGCAGTGGCATGCTATGATCCATTGGGTCATAAAGAATCAGGCACAACTAAATGAAGGGGTCTTCTCTAACATGTATCACCAAATCCAAATGCTGACCAACTACTACAAATGGGAAGGTAAGCCTAAGAGCCCTAGGAGTGATAACATCCCCAAAATGACTATTCCTGCTTCCACATCTATCTCTATGACCCAGTAAGAAAGATCCTTGGAGACGTGCCCTGGCAACAACATCTGTAAGGGCTCTAGTCATAGCTACTGAAGATCTAAAACAAAGTGCTTATGACCAAAGTCCTTGGCCCAGCCAAATGATTCAACATCAAAAACTACTATGATTTGGCAGTGAAATATTAAAGATGTTGTTTTAATATCTATTTTACCACTGTATCCTCAGTATCAAGTGACTTTTCCATCTGACTTGAAATGGAAACCTTCCTTGAGATCAGGGATCATCTTACTTTTCTATTTGTGTCCTCATAATGTAACATAGTGCTTTGCTCACTTATTAAGTATGTAGTAAGTGTTTAATAAATGTCTTTTTTTCATTCATTCATCTATCCATTCCTTAGGAAACTTGACTCTTCACTGTGCTTGGTTGCAAAAGGTATTTTAATAAAAAGAATATAAAGCATTCCCACTCAGGCTCTATCAGGGTTGAAATCAGAGCATGGTCATTTTCTTCTACTTAAAGAAACTGAAACAGAGCACTGACCAAATTTCATAATAATTGAAAGTTCATTAAAGAACAAATCTTCCAGACCTATTTCAACATGTGACATAATTTGGTAACCAGATTTCAGGTGTGAAATGTAAGTGGAAAATTCCCAAGAAGGCTCCAATATTATTATTGGTATAATATCCAATGTGTTGTACTGCATAATTGTTTACTTCATTACGACAAATCTGGAATTAGCATTTTTTGGCAAAAAATCTGATTCCTTGGATGGAGAATGCTACTTATAATGCTACTATATTAGAACTAACTAGTAGGCATCTGTTTGTCAGAATTCATAACTGCATATGTCACATATAGAAGCTAATTTTCCAATGGCCAACTGGATTGACTATAGAATTACAGAAAGGTAAGAAAGTTGGAAACAACCTTAGGAGTCATCTATTATATCACCGAATCAAGGCATAATTTCTACAAATAAGATGCCTAACAATCTATTATCCAGTCTCTGCTTAAAGACTTCCAAATACAGGGAACCTCAACCACAGTTCATTCCCTGCCTCACGTGTAAAATAAGGCAAGTAAGCTGGAGATATGAAGTCCTTTCAAGATCAAAATCCTAAGATCATACTAATTGCCTGTGAAAGGCAATATCAACCTATTGTATTAACTATTGTGATGACTAGGGATGGATTACTGTGATTATTGTGATGAATCCTAAATAAAGCAAATGGAGAGCTTAGAGATTGAAAGAATTCTTAAAAGACAAAGACTTTCCTTTAAAGTCCTTTATTGCCAACATCCTGCTTTTAAGTTGCCTTCTAAATCTCACATTGGTCATTCTTTGCGTTAAGGTCTTTTCCAGCTCCAGCACTCTGTTTTTCCAGGATCCCTTCTAACTACAACATTCTGCATTAAAAGATTCTCTTACATCTATGACATTCTAGATTCTAAGGCCTCTAGGTTCCAGGATCCCTTCCTGTTATAACAGTCTAGGTTCCAGGGGTTCCTTCCTGCTATGGTATCCCTCATTCTAAGGTCCCATCCAGCTACAAAATACTAGGTTAGAAGGAACCTTCAAGATATGACATTCTTGGGAGTTGACATTCCATGTTCTGAAGTCCCTTTCAGTTATGGCATTTTATGACAGTAGGATAAGATAAGGTATGTAACTCATAAAATGGGAACCCCAGATCAGTGTAAGAATTAGATACCATTTGCCCATGGCTGCAAAAAAAATGACTTTTGAGTTCATCATAAAATAATACTGTGTTCTTTTATAATGGATTGATGATAGTTCTTCAAAATATATACCTACTTTGAGGGAATTAACCAGCATTTTTGAGTATGTCAATTTCTCCCCCTGACATGTTCCACTGGAAAGATATTAATGAACACTAAGAAACCTGTCAAAATCATACACTTATCAGGATATTATATAGTTTGGGCTTGAGGCTAAAGAACTGCTGTGACTTGAAGAAAGATGAAAATCTCAACAAATTTATGAATTAATTTCCCTTCCCTTGACCATATTGCAAAACATCTCTCACATTCTCTACCCTGGCTTCACTTCTTTTCAGGAGGGCCCAGACACAAAATCATAATGAATTTAGTTTGTTTTCTATGAGAGTGCTGATTTCATTGACTGCCTAGCGCTAAGTTGACATCATTAACTATAGTGAACCTCAAAGTTAACACCTCTTTCTTATCTTTTTCATCTCCTAAAGTGATGAAAAGTAAATTAATCCATATTTTCCAAAAACAAATCTTCTGGGGTTTTTAGTTCCATTTTTTCTCCTTTATTTTTTTTTTAAATTGGATGACCAGAAACATTATAAAGGGAACAAAATAGTTCTGTATTTTCTTATTGTTTGTGGCAACAGAGAAAGTAGAGCAGAGATGGGTTAAAAAAAACAGTATAACAGAAAGAAAGAATCATTCAATTTGAAAGAAAATTCATTGCTTTAAGTGAAAAAATACATCGACTTGTTAGATAAATAGAATAAATGTAGATATATAGAACGATACTTTGACAGAGATAGATATTAGATTAGGATCTACTATAGACAAATTTAATTAATGGATAGCGGATAACAAGATAAATAATAAATCAGTAGATCAAAACATGTCAATTGAAAGGGAATGATTGATAGATAAAAGACAGAAGATTGATTACAGATAGGTGATGGATATTATTATGGAACAACAGTAATATAAGAGAGAGATATAAAGCTGACAGGGCATTTCACTCTCTCCACTTACATATTTTGTAACTTGAACCTTGTTTTATATCGAGTCTCTTCGGACTTTTTCATCATTATCACCTTTATTAGATTGTGAGCGCCCTGAGGGCAGGAGGCCATACCTTATTTATCTTTGTACCTCCTCTAGCATGGAAGACAGTATTCTCTCTGCACATGGGAGGTATGTGATAATTGTGTGGCAAATGAATGTATTAAAAATCCCAGAAGTGGAAAAATTCCTTGTTCCTAATTAATGATACAAGTCCAAAATCCCCCTGCCTGATGATGTTTGGTAAGACAGAAAGAACTACAAGGTAGACAAGAATAATTCATGCAAATCATAAGGGAGAAAACAGCTTAAAATGAATGAACATAGAGAAAGATGTGAGGCTAGGAATGGATGAAACAGGCATTACCAGCGATAAAAAAAACACATTGGGTTAAATAAGATTGAAATGAAAAAAATCTCACAGTGAATAACCAGATCACATCAACAACATCGGGCTTTGAACTAAGGACCAAGGAGATGAAAGATGAGGTGACCACGTGATGATTGGGCATTCACAGCATGTTTTTTCTCTCAGAGGCCAGACTGGAGGAACAGACTTAATTCAGGTAACCTCGAGGACTAGGTGCCAAAAATTGGCAGAGGGCTTAAGGGACAGGTTGGGGGGGGGGTGCCAGGAAGGGAAGAGATGTTTCCTCACTGTTTTGGCAAAGAGAATGCACAGGTGATCAAAATGAGAGAAAAGGACAAGAAAAAATGCTAAAAGAGACAACATGGGATAAAAGAAAAAATTAGGGGACAAGAAAAGAAGTTCTGGAAGAGAGAAAGGTATGGTTTTGAGATTAAAACTATTGACTCTGATATTTACTTGCTGTGTGATTTTGAGCAAGTCATTTCTCTAATCAGAGACTTTGCTTCCTCATGTACAAAATGTGTATTATATTGGTACCACCTATCTCCAAGAGCTGTTGTGAGAAAAATTCTTTAAAGCATCATCATCATCATCATTCAATTCCGTGGTTCACAAAGGGCTTCTAGGAAGTATCAGAAGAAGCATCTTCTAGTTTCCAGTGCCAAGACCAGGATTATTTCCAGAACACCACAGAAATCTAAGCTGTGGATTGTTTCTTGTTATTAATGCCCATGGGAGACGAGTTTTGCAGTGTGTTCCAAAAGAGAGGGGTTAATGGTAGAGAAAACAAGCAATCTGTCTCCTACACCTGAAGGAAGGCAATTCCTAGGAAGCCAAACACCGTAATAAAAAGCATGATCAGACATTACAGAAATGTCAGCTTTCAACCAGTAACTGCCAGCATATTCACCAGCATACAGCACAGACGCATCAGCTAGATTCTAAGTGTACTAGGGGGAGAAATTGCTGGAGGAAAGCAGAAGCTTTAGCCAGTGACTAGATTTTAAGGGGATAAAGGATCATAGAGCATTGAATACCCTGGATGGAAAGAAAATTAGGTCACAGAGTATAAGATATCAGAGCTAAAGAACTAATTTAAAATAAAAAATATTAGAACTAAAAGAGGTCTTGGAACAGAGAGTGAATGAATGGGAAGAGTTGGAAAGAATTTGAAAGTAATGGAAAGAATGGATGTAAATCAAAAGACCTGAGGTCAAGTACCTGCTCTGTTAAATACCATCTATGTGACATCCCTCTCTGAACCTCTTTCCTCCTCCATAAAATGAAGACATTGCATTTGATCGCTAAGGGTCTTCCAAGCTCTAAAGTGTGTTATATTACGATATTATCAACAGCAATGAAGAAAGAATGGAGGTGACAAACAGTACGATACTTTGACCCCATATAGAATATTTGGCTCCTCTATTATTTTGACAGTTTTAATCCTACTCCCTTCACCATAAGTCCACTTTCCTACCTTTTTCTCTTGCTTTTTTTCTTATCATTCCACTTCCCTAATCCAGGAACAAACTAGAAGATTCCTCTGCAGGATACAAGGTGGAACCAATTTTATGCTTTCTATTTCCCACTCTGAGGCTTCTAAACCTTGAGCCAGAGAGACCTGAGTTCAAATCCAGCCCCAGGCACATGCTAACTGTGTGACCCCAGGAAAGTCAATCTGTATTTGCCTCAGTATCATCAATTATAAAATGAGAATAAAAACAACATCTCTCAGCACTGTTGCGGGGATCAAATAAGAAAATATTAGTCAAATGCTTAGCCTAGTGCCTGGTACGTAATAGGTACCATAGAAGTATTTGTTTCCTTCCTTTCTCTATATGGGTGATTGACTCAACATAGTCATAGATCACAGTTAACATATTAGACAACTGAAAAGGATCTTAATAGTCATCTAGTCCAACTATTTCATTTTACATATGGGGAAACTGATATTTACAAGGTTTAAGCAACTTTTCCATAGTCACACAGTTAGTGTTTGTGGAATCTAAAACTTGAAGCCAATTCTTCTAACTCAAAGGCCAAAATATTTTCTTGGCACAACACTACCCATCTTCATTGATAGAATGCATTCTCCTTGAAGGCAGGAACCATTTCATCTTTGTATCCTCAGTGCCTAAGACAGTAGCCATGGAACCTAGAAGGGACATAATCAATGCTTGTTGATCAATTGACTCACCATCTGGGCTTTTAATTACCCATAGAGCATCTTGTCAACACTCTTTCCCTATCAGAATACCAAAGCAGTTGGTTTTGCTTTGTTTTCTGAACTCCCATAACATGTATGTTTTTTGAGCGGTGTAGCACCTGATAAAGATAACTAGTATGCAGTATTTTCAGATTTACTAAGTGCTTTACGCGCACCATTTTATTTGATTCAAACAACTTCTATTCCCTTTTACATCCTCTGTGATCCAGCGATGACTGGTTTCCTTGTTGTTCCTCAGACAAAACAATCCATCTTCCAGTTCCCGTTTTTTTCATTTGCTGTCCTCTATTTCTTAGACACTATCTCTCCTAAACTCTACCTCCCTGGGACCCTGGCTTCCTTCAAGACTCAGCAAAAGTCCCACCTACTTTAAGTCCTTCCTAAACTTTGAACCTTCCCTCTGAGACTACTGCCAATTTATCCTGTTTGTTTTGGTCCTGTATGACTCTCTGTGACCCCATTTGGAATTTTCTTGGCAAAGATGCTACAATGGTTTGCCATTTCCTTCTCTAGTTCATTTTACAGATGATAAAACTGAGGCAAACAGGGGGAAGTGACTCACTCAGGGTCATAAAGTTCATAAATATCCAAGGCCAGATTTGAACTCAGAAAAATTTCTTCCTGACTCCAGGTCCAGAGTTCAATCCACCACACCATCTAGCTGCCCATTTATCCTATACAAATCTTGTTTGTTGAACGTTGTAGCCTATAGACTATGAGCTCCTTGAGAGCAGTGATTTTTTTTATCTTGACTTTCTTTGCATTCCATGTACTTAGCACAGTAGTGGACACATAACAGTTGCTAATAAATAAAGTTAGTTGACTGAAGACCCCAAGAAGCCAGTGTTACAATTATAGTTTCATTTTACAGGTGAAAGAACTGAGGCACAGAGGGATTGAGAAACTTGCTAGGAGTCACACAGCTAATATATGTCTGAGGTAGGATTCAAATTTCTGTCTTCTTGACTCCCAGTCCAACACTCTGTCAAACACATCCCATCACTGCCTCTCTATCCGTCTTTACTCTACATATCATGACATTCAAACATTCAAATGCTAAACCAGTGACCTCAAAGCAGAACAATCATCCTTCATGTCTTTGTCATGGGAGCAATTGAGCATCCTTGGGCTCCTTATGCATCCTGGCCCTTCCACAAAGCAGAGGTAAACATCGCTAGTGTGGCTGATCCAGAGGATGTACTAAATATAGCAAAAAAAAAAAAAAGACTTTGCATTACTTTGTTCTTGGCTTGATTCTATGACTTTTAAAATTTATTTTACTTTTAATTTACAGAATAAAACAAATATTTTCATAACACAGTACAATAAAAAAAGATTGCTTATGAAATTGCAAATCTACTATGTACTATTTCAAAAATAAAACTGTCATGTAAATTTCTTTTTTTTCTTTTTATCTTCCCTCTACCATCCTATTTAGATACAAATTACAAATCCCAACTTGATGGATGGAATCAATCTCTTCTTCAACATCCAAAAAAGTAAATAATTCCCTTTTCTATAATGATTTAAGTTTTACAAAACTGAAAACAAGACTGTGAGGTAGGGAAAGTAAGAATAATTGTCCCATTTTGCAGATAAAGAAAGTGAGGCCATGAAGAGGGAGGTGAATTGACTAGGCCTTTGAGCCAGGAAATGTCAAAGCCATAAGTGATCAGCTGGTGGGCAGAGCAAAACTTGGGGGGGTGAGGGGGAAGAACTAAAGATCCAACCCTTTCTTAGGATCCCCAACTATCTGTGTCACTAAACATATCCCATCAACCTTTTGGTCTTACTTGTCTCATCTGGAAATGAGAAGATTGGACCCTTCCAATTCTGATCATCTCTGATCCTAAACCTAGGGCCTAGAACTTCCTGACTTAGTCTAATTCTCTTTCTTTTATATCCCTGTTTCTGTCTACCTCCTTCCTTTTATGAATTTGGTCCAAATTCACCAAGCTCCCTTTCTCTTGACTCCATTGTAGTGAAAATTCACTCAGTACAAATCATAGTATCATAAGACGTAGCACCAGCAGGGACCTTGAAGATCTTCTAGCCTAACAAACTTATTTTCGGATAGGAAAACTGAGGCCCAAGGAAGTGACCTGGATAAGGTCACACATGAGCTAAGAAGGAAAGCATTAACTTAATTCCTGTTCTCTTGACTCCAAGGATTTTTCTACTCCACTATGATGCCTCAGTTTTGTATTCTGGCTGCCATTTTCTTACTTCTACTACTTGTTCTCACCATCAATTCCCTTACCCCTGGGAGGAATCACACTTTACTGCCCTAGTCAGTAATCATTGACTATTTTCTATACCAGCTGATTGACTTCTCTATCGACAGGAATAAATTCATGCATTGTTAGAGATAGAGGGGACTTGAGAGATCATTTAGTCCAATTTCTTCATTGTACTAGAGACCGCTGAAGTCAAGTTCAGTGTCATCAATGTAGCCAATAAAAGACCGGGAACACAAATCCAGGCTCCCTGATGCCAAAGCTAGTGCCGTTTCCCCTATAGCCTACTGTCATCTATTTCTAAAACAGATCCCCCACGAATGCCAAGCATGCCTATATCCACATTGTGAACTGCACATGTTTCACATTTGGCCAAGGAAGCAATTATGCTACATTTCAATAACTCCAAGACAAACCACACTCAATTCAGGATTTGTAAAGCTGTCTGTGAATGGCAGGCAACACGTGCCAAGCTGTTAACATTAATGCAGTAGGGATCCTCAGAACACCATTGGAAAAAAACACCTGGGCTTACATTTAATCCATTCCTTTTAATCAGATGATAAAGGAACCGAGCAGGAACAAGAGAAACTCTAAACTGGAAATGGAACAACCTTAGATATAAAAATCTAATGATGGCATAATGAATTTATAATCCCCTGAAAGATAACATAAATAGGAAATTGACATCACCATGGGAACCATCAAGGTGTCAGGTGTCACTCAAGCATAGAAATCTAGAAATAGCAAGAAAACTCATTGGTACCCAACACTTTGCAAGCATCAAGTTATCTCGAGATCATTGATCAAAGTTTGCAAACCATGCACTCTAGCACCTCAATTTTAAACACATTTCTCCTCAAATTGCTAATTTTATTCTGAGGTTCATTACATCTAATTAAGAATAAACATAGTCGTTAGGATTCCAGATGGAGTAGCCTGACTCCTGGATAAAAAAAATGCTATTTCATCTTAGGCCATTCCTTCTTGCGGAAAATCTGCATTCTCTGTGTGGATACAGCACAAACATTAACCAAAATAGAGCCCAGGACAGTGGGTTCTTTCCTGACACAGTCTAGAAGTTGGGGAGACAAAGTACGTACAAATCTTAAGCAGTGTGATTTTTCAGTAAACAGTTTAGGAATTTCTTGCAGTTGGGATCATGGCATCCTAGGACTGAAATGGATCTCATATTGTAGCCTCAAACAGCAGGGCTAGAAGAGTAGTGTATATGACAGAAGGGAGAATTTTAAGTTACAGGAGAGCAGAGAATATAGAATATCACACTCAGAAAGTAACTTAGAACACAGAACACCTAACCAGAAGGTACCACAGTGGAGAGCCAGACAAACATTTCATATAAGAGATGAATATCTGACATTTCTAAAGCACT
Organism: Potorous gilbertii; assembly: GCA_028658325.1. Taxonomy (NCBI): domain Eukaryota; kingdom Metazoa; phylum Chordata; class Mammalia; order Diprotodontia; family Potoroidae; genus Potorous; species Potorous gilbertii. Next base: position 221,932,840 of record CM053772.1, read on the forward strand.
TTATGGTTTACACATTGCTATCTTCACAACATCCTTCTTCAGGTTTTAAAACAAGTATTGGAAAGCCCATTTTGTAGATGAGAAAACTGATACCCAGAAGTCAGAAAATTTATAAGCAGCAGAGTCTTTCTTTGAATCAGACCCAGTACACAAGATGAAATCATTTAGTCCAACCCCATCATTTTACAGATGAGAAAACTGAAGCTCAGAGAGGTTGAGTATTTTGTCCATGGTCACTCAGCCACTATATGTCACAAGCGTGACGTGAAGTTTAAAGTGTCAGCTCTCTATAATGTCTCAGCTACCAATACAAGGGATCCTTGAGGAAAAAAGTGAAAAAATTGCCGGGCTTCACTGGGAATGCCTTTGAGTCCATATACCCTTTAATGGACCAGGATCTATGAGCCTTGACCCTTACACTAAATCCTAAAGTGAAGACCTGAAAAGTTTTTTCCTTATTTCTTTCATCTTTTTAAGAATTGCATACCATGGTGTTGATCACAAGAGGGAAGAGACAAGATATAGTTCTCAGATACCTCCATGACTATTTGTTGACTTAGAAAGAAAACGTACCTATACATTAATCTATCTCTTTATCAAGGTATGGCAGTGTACCATTTTCTAAAATGCCCTTCCATCAACCCCATGGGAGGAAGGAAGGAAAGGGAAGGGAAGGGAAAGAAGGAAGGAAGGAAGGAAGGAAGGAAGGAAGGAAGGAAGGCAGGCATTGTAGAAGGAAGAATGCTGACTTTACAGTCATTTAGGTCTGAATTTGAGTCCTACCTCTGTGATCATGGACAAGTCTCTTCTTTCTTGGAGCCTCATTTGCCCCATCTGTTACATGAAAGAGTTAGAATTAATCCTGGTTTTCCTGGTTTGGACTCTGGGTGATCTCATAGGTGGTGCCCTACCCTTGATAGAGCCTTCCAAGCTGACATTGGTCTGATCAGACACAGCTGGACACACCGTACCTTGACCTCAGCCTACTATTGTCATTTTGGTCCTCTTCAAGAATGAAGGACAACAACCATAGGGGAATAGTGGATAGAGTGCCAGGACTGGAGTCAGGAAGACTCATCTTCATGAATTCAAATCTGGCCTCAGGCATTTATTAGTTTTGTGACCCTGGGGAAGTCACTTAACCTTGTTTGCTTCAGTTTCTTCATCTATAAAATGAGCTGGACAAGGAAATGCAAACCACTTCAGTATCTTGACTAAGAAAACTTCAAATGGGGTCACAAAGAGTTGGACACAACTGAAAAATGACTGGAAATATTGCCCTGCTGAAATATTCCAGAAGGGTAAAAAGTAGTATGTGGGTGGGAGGGGAAACCTTACCTTCAATAACTTCATGATACTAAAAAAATAAGAAAATTATGTAAGAAATAAAGTTTTCCTTTTGAAAAATTAGCTCAATTTTCTTAAATGCAAGGTAAGCATTTTGCTGGCCTGACCCCTAAGTGCTCTTCCAGCTCAGATTCTTCATTCCTTAATGTCTCCTCTGACTCTGACCAGTGCTCTAAGGTTATTTCCAGCTCTAACACCCTAAGATTCTGTAATAGCCCATACAGCATGACTTGGACTTTATCTTGAGTCTTCCTGTTGAGGCACTTCTCCCAACAAAGACAGCAAGGTGGACAGTAGTTAGAGCTCTACTTGGGAGTCAGGAAAAAGTAAGCTCAAACCCTACCTCAGGCACTAACTACCTGTGGGACCTAGAACAGAATCACTTAACTGCTCATAGCCTCAGTTTCCTTATCTGTAAAATGGGGAGAACAAACACACCCACTTCACAAAGTTACTGTGGAGTCTAAAGATGAAAAAATAACCATATGTAAATCACTTAAAACTAAAAGTGTGGTGTGTTGTTCAGTCATGCCTGACTCTTCATGACCCCATTTGAGGTTTGCTTGACAAAGATACTGGAGTAGTTTGCCATTTCCTTCTCCTACTCATTTTACAAATAAGGAAAATAAAGCCAACAAGGTTAAGTGACCTCCCCACAGTCACATTGTATCTGAGGGCAGATTTGAACTCAGGGAGATGAATCTTTCTGACTCCAGGCCCAGCACTCTATCCATGGTGCCATCTAGCTGCCCCAAAGTATAAAATAATGCCTAGCTATTGTAAGTATTAATTTTTAAAAAAATCTGCCAACCATCTCCAATTAATATAGTCTCTGGTGTGTGGGCCATTGGAAAAGAGATTGGATGAAGGATCAGGTGACTTGACTACCAATTCCTGGTCTTTGATTCACTAGCTGTGTGACCTTCGGCATGCTACTTAGCATTTCTAGCCCTCCATTTCCTCATCCTTAAAATGAATGGGTGTGACTAGATGACATTTAAGGTCCCCTCTAGCTCTAAATCTATGTTGCTATGAACTCCCTTTATCCATTTCTTTCCAGAGCCAGAAGAAAATAAGATTGAAAATACATCTCCATCCTTACTTTTTTGTTATTCAAACTTTCAACAGAACCAATTTAAATTCCAAATGTTGTCAGTCTCTAGACTATCAGGGCCTTTCCTGGGATGGTTTTGAATACAAAGTTCCTTTGACTTTCTTTGACATTTCTTTGTAAGGCTGCAGCACAATGTTCTTTATTAAGAGTCTATTCTAACTTGAAAATGAATAGGGAGCTGATTATCATGAGCCTCTAACTTACAGAACAGAAAATGTATGAAGCTAGGGGCCTTGCCCCCTAGGACTTAATGACAAAAGCCTTTCTCATATAGGAAAATGTCATAGGAAAAAAAATCATGGTTCTACTATAGACTTTTTCTTTGCACCCTAAAGGAAAAGGGACATGTTTTATTATTTACGTCTAAACTATTATTGAGCATCCCTGGCAAACACCTAAAGGCTGCTTTCACTCATTTCTCTTGTGGATTCAATTCAGAAATTCTTCAGAGATGTCAAAATGACCTTAGAACAGGAAGACTCTAGCAAGACTTGAACATCACCTGATCCAAGCCCTTCCTTTTATTGTTTGGGAAACAGACACTCAGAGAGGGGAACTGATTTGTCCAATATTGTACAGCTAATTCATAGCAGA
>CM053772.1:221936394-221960787 GCA_028658325.1 Potorous gilbertii
TGAAATGAAGACTGAGATGAATATATACCTCATCCTTTGCCATATCTCATTCTTGCTACATCATTAGCCCCTGTTCTGTTTTGATCAGGTATTGCCTGGATTCTTATTCACAAGTCATCATCTATTTAAATTCACTATACATTTCTTTTTATTATGCTCTTAGGCCCCTGCTATTTGAATTCTTTGCAGAATCTGCTCCGTGGACCACTGGAGCAGCTGAGTGGTACAGTGGACATGGTTCTGCGCTTGGAGTTAGGAAGATCTGAGTTCAAAACCAGTTTCAGACACTTATTAGCTGTGTGGCTCTGTTTGCCTCAGTTTTCTTGATTGTAAAATGGTAATCAATATTGCACCTATCTCCCAGGGTGGTTGTAAGGATTAAATTACATAATAATTATAAAGGACATGCCTATCACATAGAAAGCACTTGTACATGTTAGCTGTGATGATCATCTTCATCTTCATCATCATCATCATCATCATCATTGATTGACATAAGAATCATAGGGAGAATGCCAAAGATATGGGCCTTTCCAGATTGGGATCATTGGAAATACTTCAAAATTCTCCAGATCCAGTCCTATTGCCTCTTCTTGTTCACACCTGGGCCCAGCTCCCTTATATCTGAAATGCCTATCCATTTAGAAAGTCAGGAGGCCAGCCATCTGACTATAGGTCATAATCCGAACCACTGGGATTCTTCTTCCTCTTAGATTTTGCTGTGTGGATTAATAAAATGATTTCTTTTTAAGTAACTACATTTGCCACTGAAAATCCTATAATATTAGAGGCAGATGAAGGATCATATTCAGTGATCCATAACAGTACATTGGAGTTATAGATAGGGATAGAATAAGTTAGAAAAAAGAACAAGATTTTAAATCATAATGGCTTAGCATTGAACAACAACATAAGTAGACAAAGGACAAGAATTCAATATGTCACAAACTGATACTCATTTTTTTATTTTTTATTTTGCCAATTTACTTATTTTAGTTTTCAACATTCATTTCCACAAAATTTTGAGTTCCAAATTTTCTCCCCATCTCTTCCCTCCCCTGACTGCAAAACATCAAGCATTCTGATTATCCCTTACCCCAATCTACCCTCCCTTCTATCACACCTCCCTTTCCTTATCCCCATCTTCTCTCTTTTCTTATAGGGCAAGACAGATTTTTATACCCCATTACCTGTATTTCTTATTTCCTAGGTACATGCAAAAACAATTTTCAACATTTGTTCATAATATTTTGAGTTCCAGCTTCTCTCCTTTCCTCTCTTTCCACTCATCCCCACTGAGAAGGCAAGGAATTCAATATAGGCTATACATGTGTAGTTTTGCTAAAGACTTCCATAATAGTCACGTTGTGAAAGACAACCTATATTTCCCTCCATTCTTTCTTGCTCCCTATTTATTCTATTCTCTTGTTTGACCTTAGCCCTCCCCAAAAGTGTTTACTTCTAATTACCCACCTCCTCTCATTTGCCCTCTCTTCTATCATCCCCCCACACACCACTTATCCCTTTCTCTCCTACTTTCCTGTAGTGTAAGATAGATTTCATACCAAAGTGAAACTGCATGTTATTCCCTCCTTAAACCAAATGTGATGATAGTAAACTTTACTTTTTCCCTCTCACCATTCCCTTTTTCCCTCCATTGAAAAAGATTTTTTTGTATTTTTATGAGAAATAATTTGCCTCATCCCATTTCTCCCTTTCTCCTCCCAATATATTCTTCTCTCATCCCTTAATTTTATTTATTTAGATATCATCCCTTCCAATTCAACTCACCCTGTGCCCTCTGTTAGTGTGTGTATATATGTGTGTGTGTGTGTGTGTGTGTGTGTGTGTGTGTGTGCGTGTAATTCCCTTCAACTATCCAAATACTGAGAAAAGTTTCAAGAGTTTCAAATATTATCTGTCCAAGTAGGAATGTAAGCAGTTCAGCTTTAGTAAATCCCTTATAATTTCTCTTTCCTGTTTACCTTCTCATGCTTCTCTTGATTCTTGTGTTTGAAAGTCAAATTTTCTATTCAGCTCTGGTCTTTTCATCAAGAATGCTTGAAAGTCCTCTATTTCATTGAATGACCATTTTTTCCCTTGAAGTATTATGCTTAGTTTTGCTGGGTAGGTCAATCTTGGTTTTAGTCCTAGTTCCTTTGACTTCTGTAATATCATATTCCAAGCCCTTTGATCCCTTAATGTAGAAGCTGCCAGATCCTGTGTTATCCTTATTGTATTTCCACAATACTTGAATTGTTTCTTTCTAGTTGATTGCAATATTTTCTCCTTGGCCTGGGAACTCTGGAATTTGCCTATGATATTCCTAAAATTTTTCTTTTTGGATTTCTTTCAGGAGGTGATTGGTTAATTCTTTCAATATTTATTTTACCCTCTGGTTCCAGAATATCAGGGCAGTTTTCCTTGGTGATTTCATGAAAGATGATGTCTAAGCTCTTCTTTTGATCATGGCTTTCAGGTAGTCTCATAACTTTTAAATTGTCTCTCCTGGATCTATTTTCCAGGTCAGTTGTTTTTCCAATGAGATATTTCACACTGCTATTTTTTCATTCCTTTGGATTTGTTTTAATAATTTCTTGATTTTTCATAAAGTCATTAGCTTCCATCTGCTCCATTCTAATTTTTAAAGAACTATTTTCTTCAGTGAGCTTTTGAACCTCCTTTTCCATTTGGGTAATTCTGCTTTTTAAAGCATTCTTCTCCTCATTGACTTTTTTGGGCCTCCTTTGCCATTTGAGTCAGTCTATTTTTTAAGGTGTTAATTTATTCAGCATTTTTTTGAGTCTCCCTTAGCAGGCTGTTGATTTGCTTTTCACGATTTCCTCGCATCTCTCTCATTTCTCTTCCCAACTTGTCCTCCCCCTCTCTTACTTGATTTTGAAAATCCTTTTAGAACTCGTTCATGGCCTGAGACTATTACATATTTATATTGGAGGTTTTGCATGCAGAAGCCTTAACTTTTAGGTCTTCCTCTGAAGACCATAATAATTCCTCCTCATTCAAAAGAATGTAAGAAAATGCTTGCCCACAAAGAAAATAACCTTCTATTGTCTTATTCTTTTTACCTTTTTGGGGATATTTTCTCAGTCAGTTACTTGACTTTTGAGTTCTTTGTCAAGGAGAGGGTATATTCTGGGGACCTATAAATTCTCAGTTCTGCCAAGGCACAATCAAGGGAGAGGAGCTAATTCCTCTCCTGCACTCTCGTCTGTGAACAGGATTCCTTCTCTAGCGCCTCCACTAACTCCACCATGCCAGCCAGCTCTCCTCCTCACCCCATGGCCCTGCTCAGGGCTGAGATCCAGATCAGTTGCTCAATTCCTTCAGGGGCTTTAGGTTGGGGCTGCAACAATGGAAGCTTCTGCTGACTGGGGCCGGGGCTAGACCACTATGTTCCCTTCTAATTCAAGTGAAAGAACTTTCTCACTGACCTTTGAAGCTGTCTTTGACATTTGTGAGTTGAAGAATCTGGGACCTACAGCTGCTACAGGTGGTGTGGTGCCTTGAAGTCCACTCCAGTCCTTGCTGTGGTGTGACCCACCTGTGCTGGGCTGTTCTCTGCTCAGTGCCTGTACTGGAGTGTGTTCCACTTGGTGCCTGTACTGGGCTGCACTCCCACTGATACTTATTTTTAGGCCACCTTTCCCTCTAGACGTCTCCTTTCTCCCAGTAGATAGAAAGCTGTCCATGCTACCTTGGTTTTCAATAGTCTTGGAATCCATGGAATTGTGGATACCGGGATTGTGTCCAAGAGATGGATTCCAATAAACTGTGGGTTGGATTGCAAGTGGGACAGTATGGTATAATGTGTGTTTGTGAGGTGGGGGTAGGTGATTGGGGGATGTGTCTAATTGATAGCAGTAGCGTTTCTGCCTGACCTATAGCAATTTTTTGACTAAGAAAAGTATAAATTGGGATATTTTGGGAAAATCCATTGATCAGTATTGCACAAAAATCTGAACTGGACAGAGTCACTGGTAAAAAAGGAGCAATGCAACATTAGAGTCATTGTACTAAGTGGCTCTAGTCATTGTGATATTTCTAAAAAAAATTTCTCCTCAAGTATCATTCCTATCTTGGGAATCTCAGACCAAGGTTAAAAGTTTCCTTATCAAGAACAAAATTATTTTTGTTCTGATAACTCCATTATCTTCAGATTATGAGCATCCCAACAGTAATAACCAGGAATTTCCATCAGTTTTTTTGAATGTATCTGGAGCCAAAACTAGGGGTAGGCCAGGCAGGCAGTTGTCTAGGGTACACTACATAAAGGAGATACAAGAACAGCAGAAATTTTAGTTGAATTTTTTTCAATATTTTATAAGCCAGGTAATTCTGTATTCTTGCATATATAGATTGATTTTGGAATGTCACCCTGTACAGATATTGAAGCAAGTAAATGGAGTAGCTAGTGTTCAATGAACAGCAACTACTAGGCTAAGATTACTTCCCATTCAACAAGAATTACTGTTTAAACTGGAAAGCAATTTGGTACAAATCACATACCACAATAATCTCTAAATGGATAGATGGGTGATGTAAATACAAAAGACCACACTTCAACAAATTTAATAGCAAATGGAAGGAGGTACCTTTAACTGCTATGGCTAGTAGGAGAATTCTTTTTTTAATTCTTTTATTTGTTTTCAGTTCTCTACAATCGTTTCCATATATCTTAGATTTTTCTCCCTCCCTTTGCTTCCTTCTGTCTCCCTCCCTGAGATGACATGCAATCTTATATAGGTTCTACACATACATTCTTATTTAATACATTTTCACCTTAGTCATGTTGCATAGAAGAATTGAAATGAATGGGAGAAGCCATAAAACAAAACAAAACATAACACAAGAAAATGATCTGCTCCACTTTGTGATCCAGTTCCATAGTTCTTTCTCTGGATGTGGAAGACATTTTGCCTCAAGAGTCCATTGGGAATTTTTTAGGTCCTTGTAGTGCTGTGAACAACAAAGTTTACCAGAAAAATTCCTTGTACACTGTGGTTGTTGTTATGTACAAAGTTCTCCTGGTTCTGCACCTTTCACTCAGCATCAGTTCACATAAGCCCTTCCAGGCCTCTCTGAAGTCTTCTTGTCCATCATTTCTTCTAGCCCAACAGTATTCCATTACATTCATATACCACAGCTTGTTCAGCCATTCCCCAATTGATGGGCATGTCCTTGATTTCCAGTTCTTGGCCATCACAAAGAGAGCTGCTAGAAATATTTTTGTACATCCCATTTCTGTGATCTCTTTGGGATAGAGTACCAGAAGCTATATTGTTGGGACAAAGGGTATACACATTTTTGTAGCCCTTAGGGCACAGTTCCAAATTGCTCTCCAGAATGGTTGGATCAGCTCACAGCTCCACCAACAATGAATTAGTGTTCCAGGTCTCCCACATCTTCTTCAACATTTATCATCTTCTGCTTTGTCATGTTAGCCAATCTAATAGGTGTGATGTGGTAGCTCAGAGTTGTTTTGATTTGCATCTCTCTAATCAATAGTGATTTAGAGTATTTTTTCATATGACTATAGATAGCTTTAATTTCTTCTTGAGGGAGAATTCTTACCCAACAAAAGTAGAGAGGCAATTAGAAAGATGAAAAAAATTAATTATACAAAATTTAAGAAGCTTTTGTAGAAACAGAATCAGCACAGTAAGAATTAGAAGTGGAGCTAGTATTTGAGATTAACTTCATTGAAAATATCTTTGCTAAGAGTTTGATAGATCCAAGGGTTTGCTATATAGAAAAGTGATGACAACTTATGTAAGAACAAAAATCATTGGCCAAACAAAGAAGTAATCAAACACTAGGGACAGACAGTTTTCAAAAGCAGAAATGCAAATTATCAACAAATATTTGAGAGAATGCCTTAGATCTTTAATAATAGGTACAAATTTAAAAAATTCAATCCTCTCAAGTGTTATCTCATATCCCTCAAATTAAGAAAGATGACAAAAGGTGAAAAAGGCAAATGTTGGAGAGATTGTGGAAAGACAAAGAAATGAATTCACTACATGACAGAATGCTGAATTAGTTCAGATACTCTTGAAAATAATTTGGCATTTTACTAAACCACTACACTTCCCATTTGATTCATCAGTCAAGTTGTGTTGGACACACGGTGAGTAGACAAAGAACACTGGTGCAATGTGTCACAAACTCATGCATATTTTGAGGCAATCTTTCCCTTCAGACTTTCCCCATCTCCCACTAGACAGAGAGCTGTCCAAGCTACCTTTGGTTTCAATAACACTACTCTATGATAGAGGTCAAAGATAGAGGAAACGTTCTCACATATGCAAAAATAAGATATTTATAGTCATACTTTTATGGTAGTAAGTACTAGAAATAAAGTAGGTGCCTATTGATTGGGATATGTCTGAACAAATTGAGATATATGAATGTCTTTGGGTGAATTGCCTAAATGCATTTATTTGGTCCCTCATTGACTTCAATGGGAGAGATCCTAAAGATTGGGAAAACTTCTGGGAAAACTTGAGTTTCAAACTAATGATTTAGTTCAAGAGAATAGAGCTAGATAATGCTCTGTCTCTGCTAGCTTCAAGGCTCTTACTGAGTCTTAAGAAATGATGAAAATGAAGGCTCCAAGGAAACTTGGATGGATTTATTTGGACTGAAACAGACTGAAATGAAAAGAATAAGAAAGGTGATTTACACAAAGATCACAATAATATTAAGGAAAATAATATTAGAACCTTACTCAATAAAATAACTTCTTTGTGATTTAGAGCAAATTATTGTTAAAGCAAGCAATCTCCTCTCAGTGGTCTGATAGGATCATGGATTTAAACCTCCAAGGAAACTTAGAGATCACCTCCCTCATTTTGCAGATGAGGAAGCAGAGGCTCATAGAGACGGAGCGAATTCTCCAAGGTCACCCAAGGATTGACATTGGCAACATGGAGCCCACATCCTCTTATTCTAAAGTCAGCACTCCTTTCGTTGAGGTCTACGATGTCACACATGACCAGCGGAATGATTTGTTTGGTTTAGTTTTGATTATTTTTTGTGAGGGACTATTCTCTTTTGGGGAGATCATTGAGTAAATAATTTTTTTCAGTTATTTTTCAGTTGTGTCCGAGTCTTTGTGACACCACTTGAGGTTTCTTGGCAAAGGTACTGGAGGGCCTTGCCATTTCCTTCTCTAGCTCATTTTACAGTTGAAAAAACTGAGGCAAACAGGGTTAAGTGACTTGCCCAGGGTCATATAGCTAGTAAATGTCTCAGGCCAGATTTGAACTCACCAAGATGAGTTTTCATGACTCCAGGCCTGGCACTGTTTCAACTAGGTGCTCTTGGGTAGTTGTAGCAATGCACACAAAGGAACATCAACAAAACACCTTTTTTTTTTTTTTTTTAAGAAATGTCACATGTGACATAAAACCCTTGGGAGAATGGGAACAGACAAGGGCATCATTTTCAAATTATAGGGGTACAATTTTTAAACCTTGCCTAAGGACCATAAATATGTCATACCAATTTTGAATTTCCTCAACATAAACAAATTGTTACATTCATTAGTTTCTGATGTAAAGCAGTTATGGCTGAAATATCGGAGAGATTGAACATAAATGTGTGAATATGTTCTCCAGAGAGTAAATGAAGTGAAACCAAGTGCTGACTGAGTTACCTAAATTACCAGTGAAATGTCACATAACCAGAAGAGTTATAGCTGAAAGGGCTTTGTGATCTTGTCCCTTTATTCACATGACAAAAAAAATGAGACCTAGGGAGAAGAAGTGACTTGCCTGATATGCAGTAAGTAACAGAGTTTGTATTTGAACAGATCATTTGGCTTAGGTAAAAAAGTGATGAGCTTCCCTGGATTGTGCACAGTTCACTTCCTCAAGGAACTAAAGTCATGCCAGGTCAGTGGTGCACATAGGTAGGCTATAGTTTTTCTGCTGTTTTGAGTCTTAGGCAGACTTCATTATAAGTAGTAATCTAGGATGGGGGCAGGTTTTAACCTCAGGTTTATAAATTTAGCATTTAAAAATAACTTCCTTTATAATCTTGTATATTTCATTTTATGCATTGGAAAACATTACTTGGAGAAGAAATGAAAATACATCAAAAACAAAATTAATTCAATTCATGACCCAATTAGGAACTTACAGCCTTTTGGCTGGGTTAGTAGCAGCCTTCTCTCTTTTGTTTCCCTGGCTCCATGTCTATCCTCCTTAGTCTAGCCTTTACAGAAGAGCCAGCATGACCTTCTAAGTCCACAGAGTTGACCACATCATTCCCTTTCTCATAATCCTTTAGTGATGCTCTGTTGCTTTTCAGATAAAATACAAATCCCTTACTTTGGCATTCAAGGTCTTTCATAATCTTCCTCCAATCTACCTTTCCATTTTTTACTTTGTGCTTTCTACATTGCAGTCAATTGGAGTATGCCCTATTCTCCAATCTTGTCCCACTCTTCCAGCTCTGTGCATTCATTCATATCATCCCCTAATTTGTAAAATGCCCTTCTTTGCTATATATGGTTATTCATCTTTCTTCTTTTTTTTCCTTTGAGGATAAGTTCAGATGCCATTTTCTCCTGAAGCCTTGCTTGCCCCTCTCAGCAGAAAATGATATCTTCCTCTTCAAGTTATCCAAGAGTACTTTGTCTAGACTTTTGCCCCCATCCCTCTTCCTTGCATAACACTGATTGGTACTTATGCTGAATACCCTTATTAGATTGGAAGTTCTTTGAGGACCAACAGTGTGTCATTTTCATCTTTCCTATCTAACATTGTATGCCCAGGGTCATGGAATATCTATCTAGCACTTGAAGGGACCTTATAACCCCCTTTACCTTTGACCAAACTGAGGTCCACAGAGGTTCTGATTAGGCGAAGATCACACAGGTCCCAGACAGAAAACATAGATATCGACAAGGGTATGGTAGTATACCTCTAGGATATCGATCAAGACATTCTCTTCTGGTTGCTTCGTGCTCCTTACGTTCTCAAGCACAATTGAGTAGTATACACCCTGTGGGTCTGACTGGTAAAGGTTGTACGTGTCTGTTTGGTACCATTCTTGGACAGCCACAAATACCTCATTTTCATCAGTGCTGATAATCTGCAAGTCCTGCCAGAAAAGAAATAGAAATGGAGTTGATATATTTTAGATGTGTGATTTTATTTATTTATCGAGAACTTTTAATCCACCTACTTACAAAAAGCTTGCAAGAAGTCTGTAAAATCTAACACAATATAAAACAGGACAATATAAAAGGAACAAATCTAATTAAACGGAGCAGAGAAGTTGATGTTACCAGTCACCTGGGATGAGTTAGCTACTACAACTGAGCATGGAATTGAGCCCAGAGCTTTCTGGCAGCTGAGGCAAAAAAAGGAAACACATTGAATCAGGTAGTTCTCATTTGTCTGATTAAAGGAAGGAAACACATTCATCTGGAGAGACAATCCTGTTCTTGTTATTGAACACTCAGAAATTTATGAGTGCCTAGGATGTGCAGTCCACTGGGTTACATCCTTGGGATAGGTTCAAGGTTTAATAAGATACAGTTCCTACCCTCAGGTTCCTTAGCATCTTGAACTATAGGAGAGATAAAGACAGCCAGCATCAGAGTCTGAAAGACCTACATTCAAGTTTTACCTTTGAAGACTACTGTGTGACCCTGAGTAAGTTATTTACCTTCAGTGCCCAAGCAACTCTATAAGTCACAATGCAAAGCTGCCTTAGTAGTGATCTATATTACGTTGTTATGAATCTCACTACATTTAGTGACAGATATACCTGGAAACATATATGGAACACACATATGTGTGTGCATACATATATATGTTATATGTATAATATGAAACATATGTAGAAACATATGATTTGGAAGATAAAAGTGTCAAATGAATAATATAGATCCTAGGTATCAAACTTGTGACTACAGCAGAACTCCCCAGAGAGGACCAGATCAGATTAAAATGTAACCTGGAAATGTTCAACAAAATAAATAAAAATACAATGCAACCTAGTGTTTTTTAACTCAGTATACTACATTTAGTACCTATCTATATGTGTACATATATGTATATATATATATATATAGTGACTATATATTATATATTGTGGCATAATAGCTCTCTCCATATTACACTTTTAAATACTCAACACATAATTTGTATTTTATTCTAGAATTAATATGGAGAGAGCCATCATACCACTCTGTGTGTGTGTGTGTAACAAGTTTCCACAGACTAGAAGGAATATTAAGGATTATCTGGTCCAATCCTCTTATCCAGTCCTCCGGGAAGGAAACTGAAGCCTTGGGAGATTAAATGAATCAACCAGGGTCACATATTTAGTGAGTAGCAAAGTTGGAGCTTGAACTTAGGTTTTCTGATTCTTAGCTCTAAGTGTGATGCAAGAATTGAGAAGAAAGAGAGATCTCCAATGAGATGGGTTGGTGTAGTTAGAGAAGGCTTAGCAGAAGAGAACTAGAACTTTCACCCTTAGTCTGAATTCTTCCTTTTTGGATGTGTCATAGTAAGATGAATCCATTTTCATCATGAAATCAATGAGTTGATTCTGCTGAATGCCAAGTGAATCAAATGATATATTAGCTACTTGGAACTTAAATTCTTCCAGAGTTGATATATGTGCACATTGGAATGCATGGTGGAAAGACACTATCAACTGCATGAAATAGAAAAGACCTTACATAGGAGGTGGCCTTTGAAGAAAGGTGTGGGTTTGAGGGGGTAGAGTGAGGAAGCAATGAATTCTAGTTCCCCACAGAGGACAGTCCATGCAGAGGTACAAAAAAGAGACAGGGGGAGGTGAAATGGCATGAGAGAAGAATAGTAAGAAAATTGATTTAGCCAGATCCCAGAGGACACATAGGGGAATAAGACTGAAAGTATAGGTTGGGGCTGAGTTGTAAAAGGGTTTAAATGCCCAACACATAATTTGTATTTGATCATATAGACAACATGGAGAGAGCCACCATAGCTGATTACACGGGAGAATGGCAAGGTCAGATTTTTGGAACAATTGTTCTGGTGGCTGTGTGGGGGATGATTCAGGGATGGCAGAGCATTGGGGAAGGAGGCTGATTCCGAGGTCATCCAAAAGTTCTGATGAGGATCCAAGTTAGGATGATATCTAAGTAAGTGGAGATAAAGGGACATATGAGAAACTTGCAGAGGCAGAACTGACAAGACTTGGCAAAGGCTTTCAGCTTTCACTTATGTATGACCTGATGCCTAGAAACAACTACTGAGAGGGTGTAGGTGACTCTGGTGAGCACAATAGCCTCAGAGCTGGAAAGCTTGGGGTTGACCTTCACCTTTGTTGTTCACCAGTTACACAGCCTTAAACAAGGCACTCTGCTTTTCTACATCTTATTTTTATCATCTGAAAAATGAGAATGATGTCTTGTAAGGATTGTGGTGAAGAAAATGCTGTGTGTGAGTGTGTATGTGTGTGCATGTTTATAGGTGAAGAGGATGATGCTGATGCTGCTGCTGCTGCTGCTGATGATGACTGGCTGTTCTTGCAGACTTCTTGCCTTCTCAAAACATCCTGAGTGTTTTATTTTGTTTGGAGTCTTTTTTTGTCTCACTGGTTGCTGGAAATCTTTGACATGCTGCAGCATTCTGTCAGATATTATGCCTGGCCCTGACTTGGAAAATATACATTTTCTTGCTTTTCTTTTAAAAAATGTCCTAATAGATTAACTCTAGGCTTGGCTGAATAAGTAAATTAAAAGCTAATGGCTTCATTTAAGGGGGATATAATTGGCGTAGCTTAGGAAATGGGTAGAAATGCTATTTCAGAACACGTTTGTTTCAGGGGGTCATGGCTCCTTCAAGAATCAGACAATAGAACAAGCATTCTGGGATGGGACTTTATTTAAAACATGACAGAGAGCCTACCCATGACAAAGAGTAAGATTTTTTTCAAAAGCCCTAATATACCCAATTCTGGTGATTCATATGGGAACAAATGCCATCCACTACCAGAAGGAACTCAAAAGCCCTGCTAGGGGTAATGGGCTCCTGGGGGGCGGAGCCAAGATGGCAGAGTAGAAAGCCGTACATATGCTAGCGTTCTACCCACAGCCCATAAAATACTTGTAAAGAAAGACTCTCAACAGACTCTAGAGCAGCAGAAGCCACAGAACAACAGAGTGGAGGAGATTTCCAGCCCAGGGTGACCTGAAAGGCTGACAGGAAACATCTGTTGCACTGGACATGGAGCAGAGCCCTTGGGAGGAGGATACGGGTGGAATCTCCAGTCTCAGTAGCAGCAGTTCACAGATCCCTCAACCCACAGGCATCAAAGGTCAGTGACAGGGTTTTTTCAGCTGGCTGAGAAGGGAGAAGGGCCTTCCCATAGCTCAGGGAAGCAGAGGCCACATTAAGCAGGTGGCAGGAGTTCCCACAGCTGCCCCTACAACAGTCTGCATTCATTGTTGGATTGTACAACCCCTGGGGGCACCGAGCAGCTGATTCTTACCTCAGCCCTGTGTGGAGGCCCTGCAGCAGCTGATCTTTATCTCACACTGAATGGTGGCCCTGCCCCTGCAGCTTATCTGAATCTCAACCCCCAGTGCTGACTTGGTGGAACTGGAGTTGAGGTGGTTGTGAAGAGGAAACTCTGCTAAGATTCTGGACACAAAAATCTCTCTCTGCTTCCAGACCAGTGTACATGTTTGATTGTGCCACCTTGGAGGAACTGAAATCTTACAGATCCCCAGAGTATACCCTACTCTTGACAAAGGACCTAAAATCAAGTAACTTGTTGGGAAAATGCCCAAAAAAGGGAAAAAAAAATAAGACTATAGAAGGTTACTTTCTTGGTGACAAGATATCTCCTCCCATCCTTTCAGATGAGGAAGAACAATGCTTATCATCAGGGAAAGACATAAAAGTCAAGGTTTCTGTATCCCAAACAACCAAAATAAATATTCAATCGTCTCAGGCCATGCAAGAGCTCAAAAAGGATTTTGAAAATCAAGTTAGACAGGTGGAGGAAAAACTGGGAAGAGAAATGAGAGAGATTCAAGAAAATCATGAAAAGTGAGTCAACAACTTGCTAAAAGAGACCCCAAAAAATGCTGAAGAAAATAACACCTTTAAAAATAGGCTAACTCAATTGGCAAAAGAGGTTCAAAAAGCCAATGAGGAGAAGAATCCTTTAAAAATAGGCAAATTGGCAAAAGAGGTTCAAAAAGCCAATGAGAAGAAGAATGCTTTCAAAAGCAGAATTAGCCAAATGGAAAAGTAAGTCCAAAAGCTCACTGAAGAAAATAGTTTTCTTAAAATTAGAATGGAACAGATGAAGGCTGATGACTTTATGAGAAACCAAGAAAGCACAAAACAAAACCAAAAGAATGAAAAAATGGAAGATAATGTGAAATATCTCATTGGAAAAACAACTGACCTGGAAAATAGTTCCAGGAGAGACAACTTAAAAATTATGGGACTATCTGAAAGCCATGATCAAAAAAAGAGACTAGACATCATCTTTCATGAAATTACCAAGGAAAACTGCCCTGATATTCTAGAACTAAGGGGCAAAATAAATATTGAAAGATTACAGAGTTCCCAGGTCAATGAGAAAATATTGCAAGCAGTTAGAAAGAAACAATTCAAGTACTGTAGAAATACAATCAAGATAACACAAGATCTAGCAGCTTCTACATTAAGGGTTCGAAGGGCATGGAATATGATATTCCAGGAGCCAAAGGAATTTGACTTTAGGGGTAATGGGCTCCTGGACCCAAAATTAAAGACATTGGAGGCACAAATGCTATCTGTATCACCATTGGGGACTGAAGGTCAAATAGGCGTCAAAAGAGAAAGACAGATTTGGGAAGTGAAGATATGACTAAGAAAATAGTATCAGAGAATAGACTTTGGAATTCTGGACAATGATTTAAAATATAGGAATGATGGGTGAGGTCTTTGCAAAGATGGAGTATACTACAGAAAGGCTGATAAAACAACAATAACAACAAAACAATACTTATTTAGGATATTGAAAATTTAATAAAGTTTGCTTTAAAGTGAAAGAGGAGGGAGAAAAGTCCCCACATAGGCATGATAAGCTTAATTCCCCCAGAAGATGGCAGATACAACATTAGCCAACAATGGAATCTAATTCCATTCTATGTCATGCTGTCTGTACCTCCAGCCCTCCTCCACCTGGAACTCAGACTTTCACTCTTGTGGTCCTGGGTTATAACTGGTGAGATTTCCCACTAGATAGTCTTGGTTTAGTACATCCCTTTCTGGGTATTTCCCAACCATGCCACATGCAGCTCTGATTTTTTTATTCATTCAATGAAGAGTACTAGAAAGCAGTGATAATTCATCAGAGACAACACAGAAGAATGAAACCACCAATAAAAACCACAAAATCACATGTCCATTTACAAATATGCAATGAGAAAGTGATAATCAGGGTGAACAAGAAGTTCAGTTACAAGGGAAATTTGGCCTTAGTGACTGGTTATTTGATGGAATGAAATTAATTACTGAAATTTGGCCCTGGAAAGTTGGATTTATTCAGTGGCATTACAAATTAAGGATGTATCTCATGTAAGAAAATGCACAAACCTGGGTGTCGAGCAGGCGGGGTAGGTAAGGATCAACAGAGTTGGAAATAGTAGTGGTATTTTATTACAGTACACTATTGATTTCTGAATTGAAGAAAGAATTGGATAAAGGATTTGGGAAACAGGTCATGAAAAAGTATGGAGTCTTGCACATGACAGGTACTCAAATGGTGTTTGTTAATTTGAACTGAATTGTGGTATTAAGGAATTTCCACTATCCAGGAAGGTTTTGGTGCTTTTTTTCTTTATCCAAAGTAGAGCACATGATGAGTTCTAAAGGTAATGGAGTAAGAAGAAGTAAAATAGCTTAGTTACCTACTACATCTCCTCTACAGAACTCTAGAAAATGCATCAAACTGAATTCTGATTGAGGAAGCTATGAAAAAGTAGCACTGAGTCATTTTTGCAGCTCAGGGAAGCTTGAGGCCTTTGGACACAGGAGATGAGGTTTGGCTGGGAGAAGAGGTGGTAAGGAGCATTTCAGTGCCCAAGGACTGAACAGAGACTGAGACTGAGCACCAGAGCAGGAAGTATTGGGACAGGAGATCATGGGAGATCCTTTAGCTAGAGCAGAGTGCAGGTGCCATCTGGCAGGTTTTTGTTTTTTTGTTTTTTGTGCTACTACCCAATTCCATGTTACAAACTAGCTTGGAAAGGGGCAGTAACAAGCATGAACAAATTTCAGAAGCAACATAGATCGGGTAATACATTTGTGACTCACTTTAATGATAACTTTATTTCTTGAAGTGTGGATTAATTGACAAAAAGGAGAGATATCTGTTCTTGAGCTGATTTTGATAACACAGAAGTTAGTGAAATACTAATGACAGGAACCTTTCAGCCAAGTGATCACATTATTTTAAAATTTGTGGTAGAGGAGAGGATCTCTAAAATACAAATGATACTGAGGGTTGGAAAAAAAAAAGAATTGATCGGATCCAAAGACTTTATATTTTGAATGGGAAGTCAGCTCTAAAGGGGTGGGAATCTCTCAAGAATGAGGTGCTAATGACGCAACAAAAAACAGCAACATCCACAACCCTAGAATGTGACTTGAGTTCAAATCCAGCCTCAGACATTTAACTAGCTGTGTGACCTTGGGTAAGTCATTTAGCTTCTGTGTGCCTATGCTTTCTCCTCTATAAAACTGAGGGAGTAATATTTAACATGACCTACATGTTTCTTCATCTATAAAATGGGGATGATAAGAGCACTTTCCTCCCAGGATTGTTACCAGGATAAAATGAAATATTTGTAAAGTACTTTGCAAACCTTAGAGCACTATATAAATGTTAGTTGCTATTGTTTTTATCTGTTTGGAGGTAGAGGAAGAACAAAGGAAGTTGCCTAAATAGATAGATATACACATAGAACTCATATTTTTTTTAAAAGATATGTGTAGAAGAAAAAAGCATTCCATCAAAAGTGCCTAAGGATTAGTACAAGAGAGTAGAACAGTCCTGGGTAAATTGTGTTAGGAATTGCTAAGGCCAAGAATGTGCTGAGACTATGCTGAATGCTACGGACAAGAATTTTTTTCAAGTTATACTGGGGTGGGTTGGGGGGAAGAGTTGTTGATTAGAGCAGATGAGAGGATAAGAAAAGAGTGAGGTGGAAAGGCTGAATTATTCAACCAATAGATTTGTTTTGTCCATTTTTTCTTTAGTAGAGAATGATCTTTGGTCCGGGAGTGACAGAGCAAAAAATGGTTAGCAGGTAATTGAAATCTTAGACAAGTGAGGTGATATTCTGACATCTACTGCAAATGATGGGTCAAATCTAAAAAGATGAAATTTGAAATAAAGTAGTTTCACTTATGTCTGTTGATAGACACCACAGCGATTTCTGGAGATACCTATTCCCATCAGCCCCCAGAACTGAAAAATCCCTTGGAAAAAAGAAACACAGTTAAGCAAAAGCAGTGAATACATTGACTGCATTCAAAAGTAAATACACACTTAAATAGAAGCAACAGGTGGACGTTGCAGAGACAGATGTGCCCTCGTCATCCTTTAATACTTCCTAATAATGAGAGGTGTTCCCTAAATTGAAGATATTGTGGTGGGTTCTTTCATATCTGACTGTCTTCAAGTAATATCCGGATGATCACTTGTTGGGAAGTCTTTTCCTCATGTATATTTTGGGCTAGATGGCTTCTGACATGCCAACCTGATCTCCAATTCGGGGATCTATTATATTCTGTAGGGACCCTCAGAAGTCAGACCCCCAAATGATATAGACATCTATCAAGTCTGTGGCACCTATGTGAACTACAAATCAGAGGGTCAAGATTTTGCACATTCTATTTGTGGGAAAGCTGGTGACCCTTAGAGGTAGGTTTCTTACCAGTTCTTGAGTTCAGCACCCTTATTTTACAGGTTAGGGAATTAGGGACCAGAGAGGGAAAGGGATGTCATAGGTAATAGGTGAGATTTAGAGTAAGGATTCTTAGGTTTCTGTCTTTGAAAAGTGGCTTGCTTACTCAAGTTGGCCTTTTGACAGGAGATTCAGACAGCTCACAAGAAAGGAAAGCAGAAACATTACTACTTTTGTTGTTGTCATTTCAGTTGTGTCCAACTCTTCGTGACCCCATTTTTTGGCAAAGATATTGGGGTGCTTTGCCATCTCCTTCTCTGGATCACTTTACAGATGAAGAAACTGAAGCAAGGTTAAATGACTTGCCCAGGGTCACACAGCTAGTAAGTATGTGACCAGGTTTGAACTCAGGAAGATGAGTCTCCCTAATGTCCACTGCATCATGTAACTGCCTAGGATGTATGCCATGTGAAACATTATTACCTCAGTTTTATAGAAGAGAAAGCATAGTCCCCAGGAAGTTAAATGATTTTGCAGAGTCATACAGTGAGTTCCTGGCAGAGCTTGTGTTAAAACAAAACCCCATCATTCTTCCTTTTAAATAAGAGAAACTTTGGATTTCTTTTTATGAAAATAGTCCAATTAGAATATTTTTAGACTGAAGCAGACAAAAGATTTCTCAAATGCTGTTTTCACTGGGGGTTACTGAAATGAATCGACATACATATACCACTCCTTTAATGTATAGTTCTGAGATGGGATCAGGTTATTTCTGAGAACTTTACCCAGTTGCAGTACTTGTATGTTACCTGATAAAATTATAAGATGATAGGATTACAGGAGTAGAGATTTACATCTGGAAGAGACTTCAGAAGTCTAATTCTCTCATTTTGAAGCTGAGGGAAGAGAAGCCCAGTAAGGTAATGTAACTTCTCATTCAAGCAGGTGGTAGTATCTGAGTAGGGGATCCATAGACCAGCTGTGAGAAAAAACATTGTAGCAGTGTCTACTTCCCCTTGCCCCCCTAGTGACCCCAAGAAAAAGCAAATTCCTGAACTTGGGTTTAAAAAGTAATCCTAGAGATACAGTAGGGGAAGATAGGTGAGGACTACAGTTCACATCATGGTGGGCCAATGGTGTGGCAATATAGCTAACAGAGTTAATGGGAAGGAAAAGGATTTTTATTTTTGGAGGCAATTGGGGTTATGTGTCTTGCCTAGGGTCTCACAACTAGTAAGTATCTGAGGTCCAATTTGAACTCAGGTCTTCCTGACTCCAGGGCTAGGGCTCTATCCTCTGGGCCACTTAGCTGCCTTAATGGAATAGGATTCTAATTCTAAAACATGGGGATGCTAATTGTGCCTCTGTCTTAAGCTGACCACTGCTGGAATATCATGTTCAGTTCTAAGTCCTATATTTTAGAGGGGAAATTGATGAATTAAGGAAGAATATTAAAAGGAAAATGACTAAGATAGTGAAGAGTCTAGGAAATGTGCCACATGAAGATTAGCTGGGAGTATTAAACTTGGGATAGATGGCACAGTTTGTACAGAAAGATCAGACTGGTTTCGCTCTGGAGGGCAGGGCAAGGAGCAATGGGCAGGGAAAAAGGAGGGAGGCAGGCTTCAGTTTGATGTCAGGAAAAACCTATTAATAAGAAGAGCTGTCCAGAAAGGAGGCAGAATGCCTTAGGCATGTAGAGTCCTGGGGGGAGAGGAGAGCTGTAGTGAATCTCTGTCACTAAGGTTCTTCAAACAGAGATGCTATAGTCACTTTTCAAGGACACCAAAGACTCAAGCTTCAGCTCACTTCAGTGCTGGGTTTCTCCTAACTCAAAGATTCTCTGATAAAGCCAGTGTTGAGGGCAGGGAAAACTGAATTAAAATATTCATATTGTTCTGAGAACTCCTCTTGGCCTTGTTAGAGATTATCTGTTTCTTATTCATCCAATTTTGTCCTCTTGTGAAGGGTTAGCCAATACATAATGCTTCCCATAAAGCAATTTTGTAACTGAGAAATTTAATTTCACAATCTACCTTTTGGCTTTTTTTTTTAAATGGCAAATTGGGAATTTTTTTAAAGGCTTACTTTTAATGATGGAGAAAAGGCCTGAATGTCTTTCCCCTGTCAGACTGTCTCAAATGTTTGTCTCAGGACTTTGTATTCTGTGGAACGCAGGGATGAAAGATGGGTTTCCCTCTCTCCATAGTTTTATTAACTTGTGACAACAAATGGCACCATGGGAAGGATCACTGTCACTTTCTATGAGATCCCTAAAGCAGTATACCACTGTGATGCCTGGCTGGTCATGATCCAAAGCTCTCTCTGGAAAACGCAAGACTTAGAGACTCACCTTAAATTCTGGAGACCTAGAATTGAATTTGGGGCTCCCCAAAATTTACTGCACTTCTTTCAAGTGTACACTCTCATGTCTTTTTCAGTTTTCACATAGGCTTTATCTGATTAATTAATTACAACTAATTTTAAATTAATTAAACTGATTAATATGGTTTTCAAGACCTTCCACAAACTGGCACAAATCTATATCCAAGATAAGTTCCTTTGCTCTTCAGAAAACAGGCAGAAAGATGACATGTAAGGCTCATTCCAACTCTTGGATTCTGTGTCTATAATTTTGCCCTCTACTCTAATTAGACTGGCCTCCTTGCTGTATCTAAAACACCCTGCTCATCCAGATGCTCTGCCTTGAAATAGAGTGGAAAGTACACTGGACTTTTACTTATGGAAAAGCAGGTTCAAATTCAAGCTCTGCCACTTAATATTTACGTGAACTTGGCAAATGACTTTATTTCTAGATCTCTAAAATGGTGGTAATCTCTGTCTTCTTGACCTTATAGGGTTATGTAAGGATAAAATTAGAAAGTAATTGTAAAACATTTTGTAAACTGTAAAATGTTATCGCAATGTCAACCATGATTACTGGATTTTTCCCCCCACTGTTATCCAGCCTTAGGTGCTTCATGTTGGGAATACCTTCTTTTGACTATTTCTTATTCAAATTCTGCCTATTCTTCAAGGTACAGTCCAGGGCCAATTTCCTTCATGGAGCCTTCCCTGCACTTATCTCTCATTCCTCTTATCTCCTATAATTCTACTAATGACTGGACCACTAATTTCCTATCTAATCATTTACTATATTCTACTGTTATTTTAATTCCTATATACTTAGAAAATGTAAACTAGAAAGTACCTTTGCAATTGTCTGATCCAACTCCTTAATTGTACAAAGAAGGTAACTGAGGCCTTAAAAGAAGTAACCTTTTCAAAATCACATGACCAACTAGTTAATGGAAGAGCAAAGACAAGAGGTCTCCTGACTTAGAGTCCTATGTTCTTTTCGTTATAGCCCTGTACTTTGTCTTCCTATAAATATTCTAAGTTTCTCAAGGGTAGGGATAATGTCTTCTTCCCTGTGTCTGCTAGAGTAAAAGACTATTTCCCTAACATGTATGTATAAAAAAAATGGGTAGGTAGGTAGATTGATGAGCTTAATACACTGTATGGAACAACTGAAACATTTATCAGTTATTTAGTGGTTTTGTAAATTTGTGATGACTTCTGAGCCCTGCTTTGTTTCTATGCAAGATATGCTGCTTCACATTTCCTCTTTTCTTTAATGGAATTATTTTTTTTTCTTTCTATTAAAAGCAACATCCCCTTGACTACTTTTACAGAGGCATATTCACTGAATGGGCATTACTTCACTTTAAAGGTCTCCCATTGTATCCTGGGTCATCTCTAGTCATACTGATGAATATCTGGTCACTGGATCCAGATGACTCAGAAGGAGAAAGTGAGTCTGGTGACCTTGAACAGCCCTCCCTCACTCCAAACAAAGTCAAGTACAAGTCATGTCATCATTTCTCTGATGTCATGGTCCTCTTCAAAAATGAAGGACAAACATAATGGAAATAAGGCTTGTGGTAGAGTATAAAAAGGCACTACCCAGAAGTGGAAAGACCTAGGTTAAATCTCATTAATGTCCCTTTCTAGATATGTGACTATGGACAAGTCACACTCCATCTCTGAGCCTCAGTTTCCTTCTCTGTCAAATGAAGATATTATATTACTTAGTGGCTCAGTGGAAAGAGCACAGGATGTGGAGTCAGGGAGATCTGAATTCAAATCCAGCCTCTGATAGTCACTAGCTATATGACCCTGAGTAAGTTCTTTAACTTCTGCTTTTTTTTATTCCACCAGAGGAGGAAATAGCAAACCATTTCATTATCTTTGACCAGAAAACCCCTATATTCCATAGGGTCACAAAGAGTCAGACATGATTGAACAACAACTGATTACTTATGTCACAGGATTTTTGAGATCAAATGAGCTAAGCAACCTGTAAACTATGAAGTACTAGACACAACATAAGAACTGGTTTTTTTTTGTGATCCAAACAAGGATAAAAGTCTCATGTTGTAATCGATTCATTCTCTGTTATTCTCAAATAGAGTTTACAAGAGAAAGTGGCTGGCTCTAAGAGAAAATTATATTGGCAATATTTGCAGAGAACTGTGTAGGTACATAACGATGTTGAAGAGAGTCCAAGTTATCTATTTTCATCTTCATATATCTTGTGTGTGTGTACACACACACATATATATGTGTACATATATATATGTACACACATATGTATATGTAAAGTCAAATGTCCAATAAATAAAAGACTCTGAGTCACATAAACTGAAACAATAGGCACTAGAAAATGAAAAAAAAAAGAAGAAACAATTCAGAAATAGTGATTTTCCCCCTCCATTCCTTCTTGCAGAGTAGTCAAAGAGAAGAATGGTATAAAGGATTTAGGGTTAGAGAACCTGGATTCTAATCTTGACTCAGTTCGTCTAAGAAATATGGGAAGAATATTTCAAAACAATCATAACTCAATAACAGTCACCACTATTCTGTGGTAATAAGAACTCAGATTTTAATAGCATTTCCAAGGCCACCAAACACTTTCCACATAATAATCTTCTCAGTATGCAAGTATCCTTCTTTTCATTTTACAGAAAAGGAAACTGAGGCTTAGAGAAGTAAAGTTATTTTCCTATAACTACACATCTGCTAAGTATAGTGTGCCAGTATTTGAATCCCAGACTCCTACCAAAATATTTTTAAAATTTTGCTGTAAAATCATTTTCCATTCTGGCCAAGATGTGTTTTAATTGGTTTCTGATACTATAGTAATGATGTCAATTTGTGGCCCACAGTGGTTTTGATTCCTCTGAGTATAAGATTAAGAACAATATATTTCTTACTATTTAAGTATAAATATTATTTTGTAGTATTAAATGTCTCTAATGTTATTTTACTTAATATTTACTTCAAAGACTGAGTGAATCAATAATGTTGAATGGGATTTACAATGAGAAATATACATGAAGGAAAGAAAAAAATATGATGAATTTCTCCTAAGATAGGTTAATACACTAAGAATAATAGATTAAGGAATAACCACAGTGAATGAGTGATAGATAAAGAAATAAAACTGAATGATAGAGACTCATTTCAGGAAAGTGTTTATGAAATTATATTGCTAGTAGCTGTATGGGAAATAGTTGGTGCTGTTGATTCTCCCCTCCCCCAATTTGATATAATTATAGAAATCAAGGAGTAAAAATAAGAGTCAATGGGGAATTATGTTAAACAAGTGAAAAAAATAGTAAAATACTATTATCTTTTCATGAAGTGTAAAGGAGATTTCCTTGATTGAATGAAAAGGGCAAGATATCAGAAAGGTTGGATGAAGACTAGCCATGGATTTGGTGGCTTCTTTAAAACCCAAGCTCACCAGTAAGTATCCAGAAAGAGAAGGATAACTTAAAAAAAAATTTCAGTCAGAATCACATTAGATTATCTTGAGCAACAAGAAAGGAAAGAATTGAAAAAAGAATGTAATAATAAAATACTACAAAATTTACAAAACTAAAATATAAAGATTCATATGAACCTAAAATGAGGGTCTATAACAGAATGCATTCTGTCTCATTTGACTCCAAAAAAGGCAGGGCTTATAACAATTATCTCATGGAAGGCAGTAATATAAGTAGAAATTAACGAGAGATAAATAGCAAAGCTACATCTTACTCAAAGCAGCAAAATGAAATAGTATCAATATTGAATATGAATGCAATGAGTGTCATAAAATCTAAAAACAGAAGGGTAAAGTTAATTGACTTCTTTGAAGCTCTAGAAAGTAAGATGATAATGGTTTCTGACGTTAGTGTGCCTTTACAAATTTCAGCAAATCTAACAAAGTTAAATAGCAGGGAAATTAAAATTCTCAAAAGAACATTAAGAAAAAATAGATATGATGGCTTACAAATGATGATTATTGAATGAGGATATTAAGGCATGTGCCAATTTTTTTCTGTAATACATGAAAGTCACAAATATTTATCACATATGTGAAAGGAAAAAAGAACTCAAAAGTAAATTCAGAACGACAGAAATAGTAAGTTCATCCATTACAGTCCATAAAATAATAAAATTATAATCAATGAGTGGAATATGATAACAAAAAGACATAACTAGAGACTCAATAAAACTTTCCTAAATAAGTGTATTAAAGAAGCCATAGAGTTTGTTTTGGAAAAGCATATCCTACAGGTATAAAATACACCATGCCAGAATTTGTGGGATATAACTATAACAATCTTCAGAGGGATATAAGTAAATATAAATATTCATATATACATATATATACACACATGAACATTAATATTATAAAAGAGAAAGAAAGGACATGTCAATATATTGATAATTTAATTTTTAAAACTGAATAAATCAACACATCTATAATATAATACCCAAAGAAACACAGAAATTTTGAAAATCAACAAAAGTTCAATAAAATGGAAAATAACAGCTATCAAAAATGAATCTAATAAAGAAACCTCAGGACTCTTTTTCGTAGAGACCAATTAATTGATAAATCATTATCTAATTTTATTTTTTCTTTTTTTAAATTTGTTTATTGATTTTCATTTCCACAAGATTTTGAATTCCAAATTTTCTCCCCTTCTCTCTCCTCCCTCAGCCCCAAAGGACATGCATTCTGATTACCCCTTCACCCAGTCTACCATCCCTTCTATCAAACACCTCCCTTCCCTTATCCCCATCTTCTCTCTTTTCTTGTAGGGCAAGATAGATTTCTATGCCCCATTACCTGTATTTCTTATTTCCCAGTTGCATGCATAAAAAATTCAATCCTAAAACTTTGAGTTCCAACTTCTCTCCCATCCTCCCTTCCCACCCATCCCCACTGAGAAGGCAAGCAATTCAATATAGGCTATATATATGTGGTTTTGCAAAAGACTTC
This sequence comes from Potorous gilbertii, assembly GCA_028658325.1. Lineage (NCBI taxonomy): Eukaryota > Metazoa > Chordata > Mammalia > Diprotodontia > Potoroidae > Potorous > Potorous gilbertii. Next base: position 221,960,673 of record CM053772.1, read on the forward strand.
CATAATAGTCATGTTGTGAAAGACTTACTATATTTCCCTCCATCCTATTCTACCCTCCATTTATTCTATTCTCTCTTTTGACCTTGTCCCTCCTCTAAAGTGTTTACTTCTAATT
>CM053772.1:221961287-221999706 GCA_028658325.1 Potorous gilbertii
TTTTGCCAATTGAGTTAGCCTATTTTTAAAGGTATTATTTTCTTCAGCATTTTTTGAGTGTCCTTTGGCAAGTTAGTGACTCACTTTTCATGATTTTCTTGCATTGCTCTCATTTCTCTTTCCAATTTTTCCTCCACCTCTCTTACTTGATTTTCAAAATCCTTTTAGACCTCTTCCATGGCCTGAGACCATTTTATGTTTATTTTGGAGGTTTTGTATACAGAAGCCTTGACTTTTATGTCTTCCTCTGAGGGTATGCATTGTTCTTCCTCACCCAAAAGGAAGGAAAAAATAACTGTTCACCCAGAAAGTAATCTTTTATGGTCTAATTTTTTTCCCTTTTTGGGGCATTTTCCTAGTGTGTTACTTGACTATTGAGTCCTTTGTCAAGATAAAGGTATACTCTAGTGACCGGTATGTTCTCAGTTCCTCCAAAGTGGCACAATCATGAGAGAGGAGTTTACTTCTTTCTTGGCCTGCACTCTGGTCTAGGAGCAACCACAAGTTTTTTTACCCAGGATTTGTGAGGAGAATTCCCACTCTGTAGGCTCTGCCAGTTCTATCAGGCCAGCACTCTTCCTCACCCCAGGACCACCACTCAGGGCTGAGACCTATATCATCTGCTTAATTCCCCCAGGGTCTTTAGGCAGAGGGCTCTAAAAATCAATGCTGGCCCTGGGGGTGGGGCAGGACCCTGCTCTGTTCTCACCCAGGTGAAAGAGCTTTCTCTCTGACCTTTGAAGCTATCTTTGGTGTTTATGGTTTGAGAAATCTGGGAATCACAGCTGCTGCCCAGGATTCTGTGCCCTGAAGACAGCTCTAGTTCTGTCCTGGCCATGCCATGCGTCCAAAGCTGGACTGCGCTTTGGGAGCTGTGCTCTGCTCTGAGACTGGTGTGATAAACCTTTCCTGTTGGCTGTCTTGGGCTGGAAATCTCTTTCAATCTGTTGTTTTATGACTTCTGCTGCTCTAGAATTTGTTTAAAGTAATTCTTTACAGGCATTTTATGGGCTATGGGAGGAGAACTTTTAGAGGTGCATCGTTCTACCCTGCCATCTTGTCTTCACCCCCCTACTTTTTTTTTTAAAGGATACATTAAAAAGACTACGAAATTTAAAAAAAATGTGAATTCCAGAAATGAATATACTTAGCTTTATACTGATAAAACTGATAACTAGGATACAGTGAGTAAATATTTGAAAATATTAACTATGTATATCAATTAACCAGGAATAATAACCCTAAAAGCCCTCTGAAAGAGAACTCAAGCAAAACATAAATGAGATCCCAAAGAAAATAAAAACAAAAATCCCTGTTCTATCTGAATTTATGGGTGAATTCTATTCAACACTTGAATTGCATATAGGTATAGTAGCATCTAAACTTTTTAAATAGAAAAAATGTCATTAACCTTCTATGAAATAAATATGGGTGTGATCCTCAAAACACGAAGAGGTAAATAAAATTTTAAAAACTACTGATCAACCGCTCAGTAGCAATGATGCAAAAATTAAGTGACAAGCTAACAGAGAGACCCCATTTACCTACTTACCTAATACATATATGTGTATATACATACCAAAACACACATATATCTCTATGTATATTCAAATAACTATGACTAAGCTGAATTTTTACAAGTCATGAAAGGATATATAAGAACAGATGAATATGATTTGGATTAGGGTGGGCATGCTGCATTGAATAGAAGAAATATGATCTAGACTTCACAAAAGCTGGGTAGAATGGAAATAAGCACACAGGGGAAGAAAGCTCCCTGAGGAATCAGTAAGAAAATAGATTAAGATCTGTGTGAAGGGCTAGAACTTCTCTGCTGCGTAATTCACTTGAGATATTTTTATTTACTTCTAACTAGAATTGAAGAAACTTAGAGGTCATCTAGTTCAAATCCTATATTTTAAAGTTGAAATCTAGAGAGGGAATATGACGTGATAAAATCAGTGACAAGGTTGAAACTAGAACCCAGATTTCTTGTTTTGGTTTTCTACCTTTTCTAAACAGCCCAATAGTTTCTCAATCCCCACAAAACGTCTTAATTGGAGAGCTCTTTAAAATGACTGTCCACTGGCACCCAAGCCAAGGACTGTTAAGTCTTACTAATCTAGAAGAACTTCAAGTGTAGAGATTGGGAGCATGCATGTTGTCTAAGGACCAGCCTAGCCAACAACAGGAGGTTTGTCACAAGAGTTTTTGTCCTTATTAGGACATGAATTTTTGGCTACAATAGATCATGAAAACCATTGGCTCAGGTATGCAGTAGCTCTAATGTATTGGGGGTATCACCTGCACATCATTTGGGGGTATCACCTACACACAATGAAATGATGGAACTTCTGGATCAAACACTGCCATATTATTTATTGAGGTGGTGAGGTCTTTGCTTGGACAAGACTGCTAAGAAAGGTTCTCTGCACAGGGACCGATATCAAAGTCTAACATCTCTACCACTAAAATATTAGTTCTGGAATAAAAGGGACTAGATGCAGATGAGAAAACAACTGGGCAAACTCAATGACCTTATCACCAATGTGACATGGCGGCCAAATCCAAAACCAAACTTACTAATGTTATTTCTAATAATAATGTTATTAGGCTTGAATTAATAGAGGTGTAGCATAGAACAAAAGAAGTCATGACTAGTTATGACTCCATGCTCTTGCTGTGTGATAGCTTCTGCCCTCAGAGAACTTTCAAACAAATAGGGAGTATAAAACTGCACAGTGAAGTATTTTAAAATTAAATTGTAATAATCATGCATTTTAATCTGTTTTAAAAGTCCCTAAATAGTCTACCCTCTATTCTAGAGAAGACTGTCTTCTCTAACCTTTTTTCTTCCCCAATGCCTAGCATGAAACTCAGAATACCTGAGGCACTAAATTAATGTTTGTTCAATTGAAAAAATGACAAAAAGACTTAATTACAATGGGTATTATATACATATATATGTATACATATATTAGTATAACATGAGAATCATGAAAAATCTTAGAGATGGAAGGGATCTTATCATTCAATCTTTCCTTCCAGTATGCCTCCCCTTTATAATAACCTATGCAAGAGGGCATTCTACCTCAGTAAGAAGGAACTCATTGATTCATTAAATGACCTGTTTCATAATTGGACTGGTTTGACTCTTCGGAAGTTCTTGCTTAGAATTAGCCAACATATGACTTTTTGTAACTGCCCTCTCCCAACTAAATGCCACCCCTCCACTGGCAGAGAGACTTGACTGCTGCTTCCTGGCCCTATTTCCTAATGATACCATCTCCAAGGTAGTTGTTGGTGCCAAGTTTATTTTTTCCATCTTGGCAAAAGAGCTGTAAAGTTCACCATTATCCACAAAAGAAAAATCCTCATGTGTACTTAAAGACTTTTTATATACAATGGCCTTAGGAGATGTAAGTACCCATAAGGCAATCTGCCAACCAGCCAGAGCATCAGGAGGAATGAACATAGCACCATATTTACCTTGGGTAGTGCATACTTTGGTAGCTTCATTAGAACAAATTCATTGCGTCGATAAGATACGTAGTATTTAGTCCGATTTGCTGTTGTTGCCTAATAGGAAGAACAGGGATATGTTAAGTGTGTTTACTCAATCCAGACAAATGTATGAGCAATACACAGTAAAAATATTCAGGGAGATACTCTAGAGCAGATAATTACTTTTAGACATTTCCAGGAATCAATTTTTTTTTGAAAACTCAATATATAACAATATAATGTTAAAAGGACTAATAATACTACAATAACTAAAAGGTTACATGCAACTTAAAATTTTTAATAATAGAATGCACTAAAACTTTTGGGACACCATGTATAATACTTAATGTATGATAATTAATAATAACAATACTAATACCTAACCTATAGATGGAGCAAGATGGTCATAACATGTGGTAAACTGAGATTTCCCTTGAGTCTTACAGGGTTCTGTGAGATAATAGGGTGAATATTATAATCTTTTCTAACAGCTGGAGAAATAGTCTTCCAGAAGTAAGACAACTTGTCTAAAGTCACTTGAATAATTCCATCCTTGAAGGATCTGTAATTTTACTATAGTGGGTCCTCTCTTCACTGGTGAAGATTAAATATGCCTTAGTAGATGGTCTCTAAGGGAGTACTTCAAGTGCATGATAAATTGCCCTGTTGCCACACTGATAATGGGCCTCTCCTAGCTGACCTAGGATGGTCTTCAGAAAACAGTCATTTGTTTCTATTGTGGGACCATACTTCCTGCTTTTCTAATTTCGTAGAATCTGTTGGAGCTCATGTTTCAATGACATGGCTTTTAAGAATCTAAGGTCACCTCAAATGAGATATTAGTGGAGAATTTTTGTGGAAACCCAATGACATACAGCCAATGACCTTGGAAGAGATACCGGTTCAAAGACTAGAACAAGTCAAAGGTTTTGAACATTGGGAGGAATTTCAGAAGTTACGCAGTCCATTACATGTATAGCATACATCCCCAGTATAATGCACCAGAAAAGGAATCAACTAATTTCTGCTTGATGACCTCCGTGGAAGAGCAACGCACTTCTGGATAGCTCTACTGCTCAGAGGGGTTTTTCCCCCTTATGTTTACCCTGGATTTTGTCTCATTGCAATTTCCACACAGTCTCCTCTCTGGGGATAGAAAGATGAGTACAGTCCCTTCTTCTCATGACAGTTCATCAAATGCTTGAAGACAACTCTTATGTCCCCTGACACTTCTCATCCCTAGGCTAAACATCTCCAGTTCGGTCCTTCAGCTAATTCTCATATTATATAGACTCAAGGTCTTTTACCTTCCTGGTTTTCTTCATCTGGACACTCTCTACCAGCTCCCTTTTTAGTAAGAGGATTTGTTCTGTGAAGTTTGAGTTCAGTTAAAGGTCTGCACTTGAGGACCTAGAGGGCCACATGTGACGTCAAAGCTGCAGGTTCCCCACTCCTAGCTCATATTTTTTTTTTAAACAATAGCACCCAGCACTGAAAAAAACAAACTCCAGAGGGCAGAACACAGTGCGAATATCCCAGAAGCCAATGCATTCAATATAACATAAAGTAACAATAGCACTTCGCCCTCTATATTGCACTGATTCAGATGGAGTCAATAAAACAAAACATCCTTCTCCAACAACTGGAACATAACCAAGCCTTCCTCCTCTTGTATTTGGGAAACTGATATTTTCGTTGTTTTTTGTTTGTTTTTTATATCTACTTGTAAGTTTTTACATTTATCTCTACTGAATTTCATCTGGTTAATTTTCCAAGCTCTTAAACTTATTGTCCAGAGGGTTAGCTAATCCTCCTAGCACTGTGTCATTTACCTATTTAAGCAGCATGTCATCTATGCTGATTTATAAATCATTGATGAATATGTTAAACAGCACAGAGCTAACATATCTCCCTGAGGCCCTCCACTGGAGTCCTCCTAACATAATGACATTAAACCATTAACAATTACTCTGTGTCAGGTTATCCAACATTCTCTGAATTCATCTAATTGTATTATTGCATAGTTTGTAATGCTCTACCTTATCCACAAGAAAAATATGAGATACTAATCTAGATAAATTATATTCATGGTATTTTTTTTCATCTGCTCATTTAAGTAATCTTGTCATAAAAGGAAATGAATCTAGTATGGCATGATCTGTTCTTGATGAAATACTGGCTACTGACAATCACTGATTCACTTTCAAACCACATCACGACCATTTCTTTAATGATCCACTCTAGAATTTCTAAAAGTTCACTGGCTTATAGTTTGCTATCTTTGTTTTGTCCCCATTTCTCTAAAACCAGGACATTTTTTATTGCTCTAATCTTTAGGTATGTCTCCCATTTTCTACGATCTTTCAAATATCATTGACAGTAGCTCGGGAATCACTGAAACCTCCATCATTTAGGTATCATGCCCCTATGCTACATTTCTGATCTCTTTCAAAAATTTCTCATCTATTTCCTTTTTCTTTCTCTATTGTTTAAAGTACATTTCAATTACATAACCACTTCTCATTCTCTTTCTAATATCCTTTACTCAAATATTACCTATTCATGGTCCCTACCATGTCTGCTGGATTTCTTCACATATTTTCTTGATATATAATCCTCTCCTTTCCCTCCCCTGCCTTGTTTCTTTTGAATAATGCATGTCTATATAAATCTTCAATCCAGTCTTGGATTTCTTTTAATTAAGTTGTAGTAATATTTTAAGGTCTAATTTGCCTCTTAAGGTGGGACCTCTTTTTCCTTTTATTGTTACTTAAAGGTTAAGTGTTTGCGCATAGATATTTGAGGGCATGGATGTTTTTTGGGGGATTTTGTCTCCTATTAAGTTCTGTGTATCTGAGCTTCTAGTCTTCTCTGCTGCTTGGGGGATACAAACACACATATCACACAGATGCAAACACAAACACAAACACTCGTGTACATACAAGTTCAAAACCATGACTCCTTAATTACCAAAAATGTTGGAATGATTTTAGGATGGCTAATTAGAATAGTCCACAGACTGCTTGGTATTATAGGGAGTGAAAAAACTCTCTAGTTGGAGTAAGAAAACTGGTCACTTATGTTATTCACTTCTTATAAGGAATTGAACTTAAAACAAATCAATTATTTGATCATGGATTGACTGATCAAGCGTTCAGAGAAGAAACTTTCAGGTTTTCTACCAATTACAAGGAAGAAAATTAAAGGCAGCAAAATCAGGAGTGTTGATGGAGAAAAACCTGTTTTATTTTATTTTTATGTTTTGGCAAGACATTGAAAACAAAAGCATTCAGCCTTGCCTAATTTAATGAAGGGGAAAAGCAAAAAGACACATTGATTAGATCAAGGGTTCTTAATGTTTTTTGGCATATGGACAAAAAAAAATGTATTTAAAGGTATAAAATAAATACAAAAGAAATCTATTACATTCAAATAAAATTATCAAAGACATGTATATCACATATATATGTACCCATTGACTAATGGATTTGTCTATACATTATAAAAAATATACATATATATATACATACACATATGTATATGTTTTTATAATGTGTAGACAAAGCCTTAGTCAATCCAGGCTAAGAACTCCTGGATTAGATAAGTACTCAGAAGGCTGACCATATCAAAGGTTAGAAATGGATGAAATGCAAGCATAAGTACATAGAAGTTTAGACCTGGAAGGAATATTAGAACATAGGATAATGTTAGAGCCAGAAGGAAGAACAGATTACAGAATAGAAATTGTATATAACATGCAGAAGGGACCCTAGAACCTGGAATGTTAGAACTATAAATGAATTTAGAGACGATCTATTACAATATTTTTTACACTAGAGATGAAGGCACAGAGACCTCGAATTGTGAAATGTCTTGCCATAACAGAGACAAAATTCTATGTCTCCTGATATTTAGTCCAATGATACTACAACTGAATCATGCTTCCTCTTAAATACATGGATGCTAAAAATAAAATTAAAAAAAACAGTTCTAACTGAAAGATGCAAATTTGACCTTTGTCTGTTGAAATAGAGATGAAGTATGACAGGAGATTTACCTGCCTGAATACTTAATACACATAGAAAAGTGTAACATTTGAACTGCTTTAAGTCACTTTTTTCATTACAAAATCTTTTTTTTTTCACTGAATAATAAATGGGAAGCCTTTAGGATTCTGATTTATTAACTGACAGATAAGAGGAAAACTAGACAGTTGTTATTTTTATTTATTTCATTTTAAAATATCAGCTTGATTTGTCATATCAAGCTGTCAAAAAATACTGCCTTTCAAGGGAAATCAGTTTCTCTAGTCTAACCACTAAAAGGAAATTCATTTATCTTTTTATTTCCTCTAAAGGGAAGCAACTGGATAGAATGTATCCATGAGCTGGAGACATAGTACTCAGTCCTGACTGCTACTTACTGGTTCTGTGACCTTTGTGGTTGTGTGGTATAACTTTCCTCTCTGGACATATTTCCTAATAAGGATAGCAACTAAAATGAGTGTGAACAGAGTGCTTTAAGGTTAGGAAAGCACTTTATGTCCATTATCTCATTTGGACCTACAGCTCTATCATCTAGACCTTAATTTACTAATTTACTGTCCTTAATTTACTAAGTTAGATTGTTTGCCCACAGCCACATAGCCAGTAAGTGTCAAAGACAGAAATTGAACTCAGGACTTATAGACTGAGGCCTGTCTGGAAGCATTAAAAACGACTTGAAGTCATTAATAAAATGGAGTTAATGATATTTATACTTTCCATGTGACAGGGTTGCTAACAATAACATCCCTTTCACGTTAAGGTTTATAAAGTGCTTTCCCCATTCATAGTCCTCTAAGGTAGGTAGTACAAATATTGTTTGTACCCCTTTCAAACTCAAGGAAACTAAACACAGAAAGTTATTATCATAATTTATCATATAATTAATATTTATATAATTAATTCACATAATTAATCATGAAACTAATTATTAATAAAGGTTACTATTATTAATCAATTAACCTATATTCATTGCATGTTACATATTCATCGCCAAAACTGTGTCATGAATCAGTGCCTCCTAAGTCAAAGTCTAGCATTGTTTCAAATAATGTATGGTCTATGAGGGAAGAGATTTGTGTTTCACAAAGCACCATAAAAAGTGAATTGACGACATTGTTATTACTGCTGCTAATAAGGAAGGACACCCATATATATGTATATCTATCTGTGTGTCTACTTACACACACACACACACACACACACACACACATGCAAGCTGATGAAATAATCTTTACCTGCTTTGTTCTTTTGGACCTTAATGATATCAAAGAATCCCTGATTGATTGAATTGGATTGAATAGAAAGGCAATTCTGAAATTATCTAGTTATTCAAATCCCTTATTCATATCTCTCCCTTCCAAAAGTGAACTCCTTGGGGGCAAAGACTATTTTGCCAGCACAGTGCCTTCCACAGAATAAGCACTTAATAAATGCTAGCTGATTGACTGATCTGATTGATTGTGACAAAACAAAAGAGTGATTATCCTGTCTCTAATTGAAGACATCCAGAGATGAGGGGCTCTACCTCTGGAAGCAGCTTGCATTCCAGCTGTGGACAACTTTAATCATTAGCAACTATTTCCTTACATTGCATTTTCAGTTATTATCATGAATAAGCCTAAATAACCTATAGTGGATTCAGAAAGGACAGTGGAAAATATCCCTGGAGATGGCAGACTATAGTAGGGACAGTTCAATGTCTCCTTTGCCACAGCTCAGAAATACACAAATGTACAAGTGAGGAAGACTGCTCACTTCTCTGGTTACATTCACACACAGTCTGTGTTTATCTATGTCAACATCCATCTATAATGAATGTTACATATTTTTGTTACTCAGATCTAAAATCAAAGCAGGTCAATTACCTCTCCTTGATCTTCAGGATGTGCTAACACATTTTGGATTCTGCCCTGTCAAAGGCATCACCCATTTTGCTAAGTTTGGCAGTCAGGAAACTCTCACAGGGAGAACCACTTCTCACCATACACTAGCTGTGAAATAGATCTGAATTGTAGCTGTTCGGGAGTTATAAACAATGTCACCTCCAAACAACACAAGGCAAGGCTCAGGAGGCATGATTTTCTCTAGGAAATTTATTTCTAAATCTATTTCACAGTTTGTTCATGGTGAGAAGTGGTTCCTGCTTTGTGAAAACCCAAAACATTGTTCCCAAGAAAATGGGTGTGGGTGCCTTTGGGTGGCACTCATTTCCTAATCCTCATTAAGCAAACTAGTTATGTAAGATGATCCTTGCTTCTTTCTTAGCTGGGGTCTGAATGAGTTCTACCTGGTCATCATGTGTGAATGAATGAATGAATGAATGAGTAAGTGAATGAATCATCGCCAGCAACAGCAGCACCAGCAACAACAAAAAAAGATTGAGATACTTGGAGTGATGGTAATAGCAGAGCAAATGGACAAAATCTTTGAAAAACCCTAAGATCAATTGCGGTATAGAGGCAAGAGCACTGCTAGGAACAAATATGGTATGTCTGTCTTGAGTTCTGGAAACCATACCAGATTACTAGAGTTCTTCATCTGGAGTCTATGAACTTTTTAAAAAAATATTTTGGTAGTTATAATTCATTATATTTTCCTACTGTAATCTCAAGTATTTTAATTTATGCATTTAAAATTCTTCTGAGGATAACTTTGTAGGTTTCATCAGACTGTCCAAAGGGTCCATGATATATAAAAAGTCAAGAATTCCTGGTCCAGAGGAAAGTGACTAGGATGATGATGAGGGTTGCAGAGAATACGCATTATAAAAGTCAGATGGAGACACTGGCAATGTTGAACTTGTAGAAGAGAGGGCTTAAGATCAAAAGTGCTTTCTATCAATATGGTAAGGGCTGTCATGGAGACTGGATTTCTGTTCAGCTATGATTTGAACTATATAAGCTCCAAGATTCCTTCTACCTCCAAGTTTCTGGGATCCTGGGGATCTGCATTAAGAAAACCAAGGTTCAAATTCTGTTTCTACTGCTGAGGACCTATAGGACCCTAAATAAGGGAAATTCAATTCAATTAACTTTTTAAAAATGTTTTTATTGTATGTAGGCTATACAAAGACAAAAAAATTCTCTGCTCTTAAGCAACTAATATTCTATTGCAGAGATAAATTATGCATATATATATAAGCATATACAAAGCTAGACAAGGTAGTTTCAAGGAAAGAGTTGGGGGCACCAAGAAAAGTCTCGCATAAGAGATTGGGTACTTCTGGTCTCTGGGCCTCTGAATCTTCCTCATCTATGAAGTTGGAAGAACAGTACTTATGTGACTAAGACATCTAAGTAGCCCAGTGGAAAGAGAACTAAGTTTGGAGGCAGAAAGACCCAAGTTCAAATTTGATCTCAGACACTTACCTAGCTGTCATACTAAGCAAGTCATTTAACCTTGGTTTGACTGTAAAGGCGGAATTACAATTAAATCTATCTCCCAGGGTTTTGTGAGGATCAAATGAGACAGTATTTGTAAAGTGCTTAGCATACTCTCTGGCGCATAGTAGGTACTCAATAAATGCCTGTTTCTTTCCCTTCCCCTGCTTTAAGTCTGTAAGTTTGCTGTTTATCAAATGGGATAATGTAGATAAAGGGTTTTGGGACCCTAAAACTCTCTTAAAAGGGATACTATTGATGTGTTTTACTTCTGAATTGAATTGTAAAATTAACTTTCAGTATTTTCTCACAGAAAAAAATAGCATTTCATAGGATCCTCATCGGTCTCCCTCCTATCAGTCCAGAATGTCATATTCCTTCACTTGAACACATATGGGAATTAATTTGTATTTACCTTAAAGAATATGTAGTCGTCCTGCACAGTCAGGGAATTGTGGTCAATGCTGCTGGCAAATGGAATCGTGGGTGTTCTATCAGAGCAATTCTGAGACTGACAGGTGACATAGCGGAAACCTGGAGAGAACAATGACCAAAATCTATTCTTGTAAAATAAACTTAAAGGAAAACCCAACATTTTAGTGTTCTTCTTGAAGGAAACAGCTATGTTAGATAACAGTCTGTCATGTAAAGTCACATTTTGTGCTTCTACCATTCATGAATCTCACTGTGATGCTGTGCCCACCACCAAAGTATCAATGTTGGTATTCATATCTCAGTCTTACTCTCTGCCCCATGGATTGGAGGGCTGGAGCACTGAAGCAAGAACTCCTTCCCAAGGCTCCATTTAAATAGGGTGCTGAGGCCAGTCAACTTCATTTCCCACCAATGATACTCTTTGGAGTAAGCTCCACCATAACTATGCTCCCAGGAAATCTTGTTGCTGAGAAATGTATGATCATGTGAGATTAGTGCTCCTACATCATTGGTACTTTGAGTATCTTCTGCCCTTCTTATTGTATGGCTGGAGGGAAGAGCAAAGAATTCCCCTCAAAGCATCCCCTTACCGAGATCTTCTTTTTGAACCAGTTAATTTCTCTCACTGTTTATTGTTGTTCTGTCTGACTCTTTGTGACCCCATCTGAGGTTTTCTTGGCAAAGATACTAGAGTGGTTGGCCATTTTCTTCTCCAGCTCATTTTATAGACCAGGTACTGAGGCAAACAGGGTGAAGTGACTTGCCCTGGGTAACAAAACTGGTAACTGTCTGAGGTCAGATTTGAACCCATGTGGATGAGTCTTCCTGATTCCAAGACCAGTGCTCTATCCACTTAGCTGCTCCCTCCTTGAACTGTATTCCACCATTAATGCCTACCTTTCAGCCTTCTTTTGTGCGTGTGGTCTTCCATTCTTTTAAGTATTAGATTAAAAGCTCTCTGAAGGTAAGGACAATTTTTTCTTATTTATATTCCTAGTGCTTAGCACAGTTAAGCACATAGCAGGTACTTAACAAAGGTTTATATCCAGTTTTTCAATTAAAATCTTCTTGTGATTTTCTGTGATGGCGTAGAGTGGACCCTGGTTTCTTAAAGGAGATGCCTTTAGAGAATAAACTCAAGCAGGTCTCCCCAAACTCAACTTATATGTCTCTACCAGTTCTTCCCTCACAACCCTCTTGTAGTTGGGGACTTGCCCTTTTAAATGCTCCATTCCCACTCCATAGCACAGTCCCCTGAATGTAGAGCTTAACTAACTTTGCTGAATTGCGTATGGGACCAACAAGGAGCGTCACCCCAAAGTAAGTTTGGAAAGCTTCACTGCTCCGGGTATGAGGATGAAATATTTTGGCCACAGGAATTCATGAAAATTATCTGTAAAAGCATAGGGGAGCAGGTGATCTCTATCAGGAAGGTAGTAGCCATGGCAACAAAACTGAGACATTTCTTAAGCAACAATGTGTATGAAGTAATGTGCAAGACAGAAATTGTACATAAAACACAGTGCCTGACCTTAAGGTGCTTATGGTCTAGAGAGGAAATAAGATACAGAGAGATAGCAATAATGTCCAATGGCACATGGCTAGAGCAGTAGAAAGCTTCTAAGAACTCAATGAAGAGTATGGGGATTATTTGCTTCCCTTAGGAAATGAGCTATTTTTTGATTTTTAAATTTATCATCTCAGTCCTATGACAAAGAAGAGTCTTCTCTTGTGGAGGGCTGGTCCTTCAAGAACACTGGTTCTTTTTCTGAGCCTAAGTACTGACTGTGTTGTTATTATATCTGTCATTACTCACACATAAATGGCCAAAACTGGATCTTTGGTCGACTTCCTCCTTGTTCTAAACAGATTCCTTTTCAATAGTTTTTTTCAAGCAAGATGTTTGCTTCTTAGAAGATCTTCAATTGTTAAAGGAAAAGGAGATAAAGAGGGAGTGGAAATTGTGTGTGTGTGTGTGTGTGTGTGTGTGTGTGTGTGTGAGAGAGAGAGAGAGAGAGAGAGAGAGAGAGAGACAGAGACAGAGAGATAGAGACAGAGAGATAGAGAGACAGAGAGAGAGAGATTGTCTTAGTGAATAAAGATTAAAGATCCAGGAGATCTGGGTCCAAATCTTATTGGTGACAAAGGATAGTTCTATGACCCTAGACAAATCACCTATTATCTCAATTCTCTAGGTAGCTCAAAAATTTCAGAGAAAATGTTGATGTGAATTGGTAGAAAGTAGAGGGAATTTTCTCATCTTAGAATTCCCTATATCCATAAAATCACAGGTCCAGTCATTATCCTGATCCTATTTTAAACCTGTTCATTTATTTATTTTACCTAGGGAAATCCTTGAAAAAAAATTAAGAATTTGTGTCAATAACTTAAGGAAACAAAGCCTCATACAGGCAATGAAGCCAGGACTGTGCAGACACGCATGTGCACACACATACACACACACATATACACACTCGACACTGAGAGGACATTATTACAGGACATTTTCAATATAAAGACAGCAGTCAGCATACAGCAAAGGGGGCACTCAAGCAGAGTAGCCAAGGTCACTGGTGCATACAGCTCATCACTCGGAAAATTATTAAGAGAAGCTTAAAACTTAAAGAACCAACAGGTCCTTAAGATACTGGTAGCACAGGAGGGTGGAAATTGCCCTGGTTTTGAAGTCAATGATCTAGGTCTGAATTCTCCTCTGAAGCTTACTGTCTGTGTGACTTTGGAAAAGTCACTTAAGTTCTTCAAGGACATTCAAGTGGTGACTTAATCAATGTGGGTGGCAGTGCCAGGAGAGATTGGGGAAGAAAATAACTGACCTTCCTCCCTTCCTTCCTTTTTTTCTTTATTACTTTTCCTGGGTCTCAGTTTCCTCATATGAATAGAAGGATATTAGATTCTGTGTCCTCTGAGGTCCCTTTCAACTCTACTATAGTCCTATATTCCTAAAATAGCTGCTTGCTTGGGAAACACATAGGTGACAGGTAGGAATAAGACACTGAACTTCAGGGATATTTTGCATGGAGAGTGGTTTCTTGTTTTTAGCCACTTTTTTTTCTGTGAGTCAATGCATCTCCTTGATCTTCTTGAAGCATATCCTCTCAGAAAATTTTAGTTCCCAATTAACAGTTTAGTTTGTTTCTAGGATAGTAGAGATCTCTGAAGGGAGATTCTTTTGGACTCTGCTTGCCTATGGTCACCATAAAGGGACACAGGGACCAGAAGGAGCTCTTCAGATTCCAAACGGGCATATCCCCCATTTACATCTGCCCCCAGATGCAAATGATCAATTGTGTGTCTGATTGTGTGTAGCAGAAACTTCTCTTCTCACTCAGAGAGGACATCTCCTCAGAGAAGCAATATCATGCTGACAATTCATGCTGGGTTTATATACTTATAATATTGGAAAGTCAGAGAACCATAACTGAAGGGAAAGTAGAATTTTACCTGGAGAAAGAGATAGGTGAAAACTGGGGCATTTTTTGGAATCAAAAAAGGAAGATAAAACAAATTAGTTATGTTGATTACACTAAATTATATTCTCCCCATCAATGCTCTAGAAATAGTCATTGAGGTCCAAGATTTAAAGTTCCAAGTATCATATTTGTTGAATATTACAAATATTTAGTAATTACACAAATATGTATTATCTTTCCCATTAAGTTTCTTGGATAGAAGGATTGTGTCTTATCTTCATGTCTCAGTCCCTTCCTCCCCAACTCCCATCATTAGTTCATCTGTACATAGTTGAGACTTATAAATTCTGTTGAAATGAATGAATGAACAAATATTTCAGAGAAAACTGTTGTTCAAACTAAGACCTAGGCTACTTCCTAAGTTTGACTTAAGTGAAATTTGACCTCAAGAAAGTGGATATCTCCTCCAGAAGATAGTCTGCTTACCGCATACTAAAGACCGAACCATGCTGACCATTCCAAAAATGTACATATATGAACACAAGAGAAACTGGCAGTGTTTTGCTTTAGGGAAAATGCTTGAACTATTTTTCAAATATTTATGGTTGAGCAAAACCACAAACATATTTTGCCAGACATCTGTTCCTTTTATATTTAAACCAGTCTGTTTCCCAAGGGAAATTGAATCCTTAGGTTTTTGACTCATCAACTGAATTCTCTGGCAAGGGATTGTTGGTAAATCAGCAGTGCTAATGAGCCTTTTCTCTAGATGTATCATTTGGGAAGTTGCTACTCAAAAGCACTAAACAAAATGGAAATTCTCAAAGATTTGGGTCTGGATCTAAAATCACTTTGGGGTGCATTTGGGGATTTCTCTCTCATCCAGTTTATTTTGACTACTACTTCCTCTTCCATCCCCAAGTACTTCCACAAGTCTTCATTGTGGCATCGAAGCAATCCTGGGTCTCAAAGTCTATGCACAAGCTCTGGAAAGTCCTACCAAGTTGGCAAAGGGGGAGGATAGAAGAAAGAATGTTATGGTAATAGATTATCTTTAGTTTAAGGACCAGATGAGTTAAACATTGAGAAGTTCAATGTAAGAGAAAGCTTGATTTGAGAGGTGATGGCAATGTGGGGAGAAAGCAGAGGAAGGAGGAAAGAAGGAAGGAAACAAGCCTTTACGAAACATTGACCCCCTGCCAGGCACTATACTAAACATTTTACAAATATATCACTTGATCCTCATAACAGCCCTGGGACATAGGCATATTATCATCCCCATTGTACAGTCAAGAAAACTGAGGCAGGCAGAGGTTAAGTGCCATGCCTGGAGACACACAGCTACTTAGTGTCTGAGGCCGAATTTGAATTCATCTCTTGACTCCACGCTGAGTGCTTTATTCCCTGTGCTAGCTAGCTGCCTCTAGTGGGAGGAGATGTAGCTCATGAAGACCATCTCTTAGTAATTGGGGGAAGCTGTGATCTGCATGGGGCAAGGCAACAGAGGAATAGGGTAACCAATATTTTAAAATTCAAGTTATTTTTTTAAAATCTGTAATTTCATCTAAGGCTGCTAAGTGACTCAGTGTACTAGGTCTGGAGTCAGGAAGACCTGAGTTCAGATTTGTTCTCAAATACTTAGTAGCTGTGTGACCCTGGGTAGGTCACTTCATCCTATTTGCCTCTGTTTCTTCATATGCAAAATGGGTTGGAGAAGGAAATGGCAAATCACTCCAACATTTTTGACAAGAAAACCCCGTATAGGGTCACAAAGAATTGCACATGAATGAATGGCTAAACAACAACGACGGAAGTATTCCTGGAGTGAGTGTTCCCTAAAGCAATCTTTTTAAGAGATGGTCTTCATGAGTTATTCCCCCCTCCTCCTAGAGGCACCTGGTTAGCACAGAGAATACAGCTCTGAACTTGGAGTTAGGAAGATCTAAGTTCATTTCTTTAATCAGACACTTACTAGTTTGATAGCCCTGGTTTCGGCTTTCAACCTTTCTCAACCTCAGTTTCCTTATCTCTAAAATGGGGATAATATATGCATCCACCTAAGGAAGTTGCTGAAGAACAAATGAGAGACAACATTACAGCACTTTGCACACCTTGTAGTGCTGTCTAGTATGAATTCAATGCTGTCAGATTGCCAGGTTTGTAATATAAAGTGTGACTCTCCCCAGCACCAAACAAACCCCACCTCACATATAGGGAGATTTTCCTTCAAGGAGCCAGGCTACCACTAGAATTTTCTGTCTGATCATGGCCCAAGCTGTTTCCCTATTTTGAAATGGAGATGACAAAAACTGCCAAGTTTTGTAGAAATATGAGTTATGGTTTCTGTCATCATCATATCCAGGAACAGAGAAGGAGTCTTAGAGGACAACTTTCATTATAGTTCTAGGTTTATGTGTCCTTATCTTGCTTTTTAATCTTTAAATGGTATGAAGGGAACTGTGCTGAATTTGGAGAAGGAAGGGTTTCTGGGAGCTCAGAACAACTGACATATGTGGATATTCGTTCTAACAGATTAGATTCTCTTCCCACACCACAGATAAACTGGCAGCTGTATGCACAGAGCGGGAAAAACGTCCAATGGTTAAGTGCCAGAACAAATTGTACTATTAATAGCTTTTTTCATTGGACCATAGCTTCTTGACTTCAATTTATCTCTTGTTGGAAAACAAGTAAATTTTAAATTCTATCACATTTCTACATAGCCCAGTCAGTTTAGCTATATGCTTAGGCTGACTTTAAAGAATCTAGTGTGGGCAGTGGAAATGAATGTGAGCCTTTTCATGGGAAGAATAATCAAGTAAAAAAGAATATTATTGGGAGCCCAAGGACCTGGGAATCAAATCCAAGCATTGTTCCTTACTGTCTGGGTGGCCTTGAGAAAATTGCTTCCTCTCTCCAGCCACCTATTTCTTCATACTTAAAATGGAGGGCTTGAGCTCGACAATATTTAAGGCCCCTCCTTGGTCCAAATCCTACATTCCTATGATTTATGTGAGCTTCAGTTTCATCTATAAAATGGGAACAATTATATCTGTACTGCCTCTCTCATAGAGCCTTGGGGGAGGTCCTTATAAACTTAAGATTCTCAGCACAGGAAGGGACCTCAAAAGCCTTTACTCTAGTCATTGATGAACTAGAGTCCCCTCTGTAAGATACACAATCAAATACTGGTCATCATACCCTTGCTTGGAGATTGCCAGTGAAGGAGAACCCATTTCCTCCCAAGGAAGACCATTCCACTTTGGGACAACTATAATTGTTAAGATTTGTCTTACAATCAAGGCTAAATTTTCCTCTGAAACTTCCACTTACTGCTTTTAATACTGTCCTATGGAGCCCAAATGGACAGTCTGTCAAATCAGCTTCCAGGCTATCGTTCCTCAAGTATTTGTTGACCATTGTCATGTCTACCCCAAGTCCTCTTGTCGGCAGACTAAATGTTCCCAATTGCTTTAAAAGTTCTACATATGGTATGGGACTAGTTGCTGTCTTTTGGACATGTTCAAAATGATTAATATCATTCTTAAAAGGTGGCAACCGGAATTTATCACAATAGCCAAAATGCAGGTTGGCCGAGACAGACTATAGCAAGGTCATTAGCTCCCCAGTCCTGGTTTCTATGCTTCTCTTAACAAACCTAATATTACATGTATTAGGTTGGTTTATTTTGAGGGGGGCGCTGCAATAACATATTGTTGGTTCATATTGCTATCTTTATAAGATGAACTGCTGCCTAACTAAATTCTTCTCACACATCTTACATTTGTGAAGTTGAGTTTTGGAATCCAATTGTGAGACTTTACACTCATCCATAATAAATTTTGTCTTATTTGTCTTGGCTTAACATTCCATCTTGTGGAGATTTTTGGATCTTGCCTCTGACAACTATCCCATTAGCGAGCCCTCCTAGCTCTGAAATGAGACTTTGGAAATGCTTTGAAAACTCTCACAAGTTATATAGATGTTGACCACTTACCTTGTGTTGCTTGGAAAGCACATCATAAATCTATGAAATGTGAATTATTATTTCTACCACTACCATTACTATGACTGTAAAAATGTTTGATCACCAGCTTCTCAAATAACTTACCTCCACTGAGATCCTGGATTTCCATATGAACCAAATCTGGTTCTCCATCTACTCCAGCCACAGCCCTAGGGGAAAAATACCTATTATCAAACTGTATTGAATCATACAGACCACATCTCTCCTATTAGTCACCTTCAGTGAATCCTTATTTTCCCCCAAATAATGTGCAAACTCCTTAGCCTGGCATTCATGGTTCTCCAAAATTTGGCTCCTACCTTCTCAGCTTTCTTTCTTTTCCTTCTCCTTAAGCAACCCAGCCAGACAAAATGGGCACTGAAGTGTAATGCCAAAAACATTGGATTTGTAGCCAGAGGACCCCAACTCTGTTACAATCTGTATGGTCTTGGGCAAAGAACTTCTCCTCCTTTGGTTTTTGATCTCTTCAATTTTAGAATAAAGGGCTCAGAAAAGATGATCTCCAAGATTCCTTTTAAGTCTAAATTTCACTATTCATATAACTTGAAAAATTCCTTCTCTCTTCTGCTTCTTATTCTTTTCTTTCATCCCTATACCTGAAACACTCTCTCTTATGCCAACCAGCTGAGATACTCCTCTGCTTCAAGTTCTAGACTAAATTTCACCTACTTCATGAAGCCTTCCCTGATCCATCTCCTTTGAAGGGTATTAGAAAATCAACCGGTATTGGGAATTGAGTGAATCACACTAACTCAGTCTTGAGGCTCAGTTCTGCAGTTAGCTCAGTTTCTTTTCTTTTTTATCAAATATCTTATTTTTTTCCAATTACAGGTAAAAACAATTTTAACATCATTTAAAAAAATTGAGTTCCAAATTCTCTCCTTTCCTCCTCTCCTCTATCAATGAGAAGGCAAGCAATTTGACAATGGTTGTACATGTGCAGTTATACAAAACATATTTCTATATTAGTCATGTTGTAAAAGAAAACACAGACTAAAAAAATAAAACACCAGAAAAATGAATTCAAAAAAGTTTGCTTCAAGATGCATTCAAACTCCATCATTTCTTTCTCTGAAGATGGATAATATTTTTCATCATAAGTCCTTCAGAATTCTTTTGGATCATTCATTGCTGAGAATAGCTAAGTCACCCACAGTTGATCATCATACAATATTGCTGTTACTGTGCACAAAATTCTTCTCGTTCTCACTCACTTCACTTCACATCAGTTCATCTAACTCTTTCCAGGTTTTCTAAAAGCATCCTTGCTCATCATTTCTTATAGCACAATTGTATTACAAGAAATGACAAGCAGGATGCTTTCAGGAAAACATGGAAAGACTCAGTTCTAGTTCAATTTTTGTCTTGTGAAAAAACATTATTAAATTGTGGGAATTGTAAGAAAACCTGATTGTGTTTGAACCTAGCCTGGAGAGTCTGAGAAGCTGGACCACCTCTACCTGCTGCTTAGAGCTTGCTAACTAAATACCTAAGTTATGCTGACCAGAAACTCAGCCAGATCTAAAGACTGATACAACGAATTTTCTCACAATTAAACATCTCAAGTAACCCATATGTCTTATCTGAAAACTGGCCCAATACTAGTCAATCAGTTATTGTCTTCATGTTCCCTTACGTATAGACTCTTGCAGGGAGTAGGACACCTTTTTTTTTTCTGATTTCAAGGAATTACACCTGTTCTCTCTCCCCTCCTAATTTGGAATATCCCTAATCTTCCCTTCCATTAGAAATCAGAGAACTAAACGTTTTATTCTTGGTAATGATTTCCTTTTAGTTAAATGATCTTATTTGATTGTCTTTAATGCATAAAAATCTGTCTCTATATTCAACATTCAGTCTTAAACTAAAAAGATGTGTTTGGGATTTGTTATTCAACTGGCATGTATTGCTTCATAAATTGATATTCTCAGAAGCTTGAACCCTTGTTTCCTCAGTCATGTCATCTTTCACCCACTTCATCTTTCACTCCCAATTGGGAATCAGACCTAGGGGGAGGAGTTTATATTCCTACAACAGGTTTGGAAATTTTACCCTCTATAATGAGAGTATCCCATGGAGACTTTGTGGTTTCAAGGTAAACACATACTTACCTTATCATACAGAGATTCAAATTCTTTTACATGACAAATATACACATTTATTAGAAATTGTATTAAAATGTATCCCTTGTGTTCAATTTTATATAGCCTCTCATCAAGGGCACCATCATCTTCCCAGTCTCAGGTTCCTAATCTTGGTGACAGCTTCAATTCCCTATTCACTTACCCCTCATACTCATTAGTTGCTTCTATCTCTCCAACATCTCTTGCAAAAAGCCCTCCCTCTTTTCTTACTTTGCCACTGCACTGGTACAGGTCCTCATCAGCTCTCACTTGGACTCCTGCAATAGCTTCTCAAATGATCTGCTTGCCTCTTCCCACTCTAATCCCATATCCCAATCTCACAGGCACTAGAGTAGTTTTCTTCAGATGCAGGTCTGATGATGACATCTTTTTATTCAATAAAGTCTTGGGACCCCAAAGTATATTGGAGGAGCAAAATTAAACTATTTCATTTAGCTATTAAAAATCTTCACAACCTGGTCTCTTTGTACCTTCTCCATTTTCTTACATGTTATCCTCCACCTTTATACTCTGCAATCTAGACAGCTTGCTTTTCCAAACATCCAAACCTTCATGACTCTGGAGTTTCATTTCTCTATCTATTCGGCAATATCTTCCCCCTAAATGTAAACCATTACAATTTTAAGTGCTAAGTGAGTGGTAGAGATAGACCTTGAGCTCCACAAGGACAAGGACTATCTTTTGAATCTATCCATATCCCTAGGCACAATTCCTGGCACTGCTCTTTAATAAATGCTTGTTGGCTTGAGAAACAGCAAGTGATCTTGGATATGGAATTACAGTATTTCAAAGCTGAAAGGGCCCTTCACAATCATCCCATCCCTTTAATTTTATAGATGAGGAATCTAAAACTCAGTAAGGTGAAATTGCTTTCTCAATGTCATGCTACTAATAAGTGTCCAAAGAGCTCTAATTTGCAATTTTGGCACCCAGCAAGAGCTTCATAAAACATGCCTGGGGAAAAATGAAATGCTGTGTCCCCTTAAACCCATTCTCTTATAAGATACATTCTGTTGGGAGTTGGAGGAGACCATTCCAAAGGAGGGAAGGAGAAGCCCTAGGACACTGCTGGGGAGTCCCATATGTGACAGGACTGGGGAGAAGCTGATCTAGGAGAAAGAGAAGAAAAAAAAATCAACCATCTATAACTTTCCATTTTAACTACATATTCTTACTAACTTGGCGCTAAATTGAGATACTAAATTTAGTCTTCAGGAGTATCAGTATCTCTCCACATTTCTGTACCTACAGGCAAAGTCCTGTTTTCCACGTCTGGGTTATGGCTGGACCTCCTACCTAGGTCTCCTGACTTCAAGACCCGGTCTTCACAGAAAGAGAAAGATAACTTAATGTTGTTGCTAGACAGCCACAGAGACTTTATAGTGCTTTGTATCCTCAGCACTGAGACCTCCACTTCACTCACATGTGGAAGGTGCCCCCATAGCACTCCCTGCCTGCATCCTCATTGATAGTTCAGGTGTATATTACCTTGCCAAGTATAACACTGTGTTGTCTTATACTACCATCTGCTTTAGTATGACTGGAAGGCTATGTGTGTTTTCTAGACCACTAAGTTACCAGTTAGATCACATAGACTTCACAGAATTTAGAGGAAGAAAGCTCCCCAAAGACACAGTAGAGTACTTTCTTTTTGTTAAAGAGGAGGAAAAGGAAATCTAAAGAATTTAAGGGACTTGTTAATTGTCCTATTGCTAATAAGGATATCAGAATTCAAATCATATAAGATGCAGTATGTTTGCCACTGTATGAGAGATCTAGATGATTATAAGCCTCTGGGTGCCAACATACACACACACACACACACACACACACACCTGATGACCCTGAGTTTATGTCCCTTCTGACACTGGTTGTATGACCCTGAGCATGTAATTTTATCTTTCTTTTAGGCAACTCTGTCTATAAACTGCAGAGAAGGAAATCTGCATTGGAAATCCCCTTTTAATGAGGAAGTCACTGGTCTTTTGTACCATGGCCATTTCCCCAAATTGGTGATGATCTACTTTGGAAGCTCCCATCCTCTTGTAACAAAGAAGAAGAGTTCCCAGGTAGGCCAAAGGGTCCTGCAGAACCTTGGGTTACACCTACAAGGGGGTCTGGCTAGTGTTAACAGAAAAGAGAGCATAGCTGGAGAAGCTGGCTATGGATGAAACTGACTTGGCTGGTGTGGTTCAGAGAAGCCAGCTTGTTTACAAGCTCAGTCCATGGCTGCTGCCCTAAGTGGAAAGTATCTTTCAAGTTCTATTTTTGGAGGTTTATTGCATATGTCTCATTCTGAATTCTAACAGTTTAATGAAGATATAAACAAAATGCTAAGTTCTATCTTAAAAAAGGGGGCAGAGTAAAGCAAAACTGACCAATAAACCAGTCACTCTGAGGGCATCTGCAATGTTTCTCATCAGCATGTCCACGACCTTTCTAGTAAGAAGTGAAAAGAGGATTTCATTGTTTGTTTGCTAGGACCAAGACTGGTTACATCAATTAATTTGATTTTGGTTGCCCTTTAGTGTTGTTTTCCTTTATATTATAAAACTCATTGCTTATATTGTTTTCCTGGTTCTGCTTATTTCACTCTTTATTCGTTCATATGAAGTTGTCAGTTCTCAGAATTTTTCATATTTATCATTTCTATGGAACAATCATATTATGTCAGATTCACATGCTAAAACTTATTCGGCCGTGCTCCAATCATTGGATTCTTTCCTTCTTTCCCTCTTTCTTTTCTTCCTTCCTCTCTTCTTTCTCTCCCTTCTTTCTTTCCCTTCCTTCCTTCCTTCCTTCCTTCCTTCCTTCCTTCCTTCCTTCTTTCTTTCTTTCTTTCTTTCTTTCTTTCTTTCTTTCTTTCTCTTTCTTTCCTTCCTTCCTTCCTTCCTTCCTTCCTTCCTTCCTTCCTCTCTTTCTTTCATTCTGCTTTCATACATAGTGTTGGTGCAGATATTTTGGTAAATATAGGAACTTTCTTTCCTTTTTGTAATGTCTTTGGTGTTACATGCCTACTAGCATACTTATGAGAGAAAAGTTAGTGATTAATGTATTTACTTTTCTGGAATAATTAGAATTTTTTTTTCAGAAATTTTTTAAAATCTGAGTACCAGATTTTATAGATGATCTTGACAAACTAAATTAGGACTGGATAGGGGCTTAAAGCCATATCCTAGGATGATTGGTAGGAGGAACTGAGTCCACTTCTTTCTAGATAAGAGAAGACCACAAAGAATGTGTTCAGAGAACACAGGTAACCAGAATGGGAAGGAGACCCAAAATTATCATGTGAGGCTGAAGAAACTGAGAATATTTAGGAAGAGAAGCTTTAGGGAGACATAATCAATATTGGAATTTTTAAAGGAAGAATGCATGGATTTTTGTTGCTTAGTTTTAGAGAATGAAACTACAAACTAGTGGAAGAGATTGAAGCTTCCTTCATTGAAATTAATTTTGGCTTAGAGTAAGGTAAGGGATTCCCTCAGCAACTGAACATACCAATGGTGGGATGGGCTTCCTTACTGGTCATGAGCCCCTCAATTACTGGAAATATTAAAGCAGACGTACCAGAGTCAGTTATTACGTACATTGTAGAAGATGTTCTTTGGTTTAGGGTTAGACAAGATTACCCATGGTACCCTTTTTAGTTCTAAGAGTCTACATTTCTATTACCTAAGACATCATGAACTCCCTTCAATCCCTAAGGATAGAACTAGATTGACAGCATCTACATCCCCCACAGAACACAGCCGAAAACTGCACAAGTCGATGAATTTCCATATGAACTCATGCATGACTGGTGAGAAGTTGGGTCTTGGTTGTCATAATATTCTGGCCAGACAAAAATTTTATCCTCCAGCTAAGGCTAGGGATAGGAGCAGAGAATTTTATCCACCAGTAAGCAAAGAGATGCAAAGATACTTTCAAAACCCCAGGCGTGTTAATGACACAGTGCATGTGAACATGTCCACCATGAGTCACATAACTGCAACGGGGTTGGCTTGGAGGTGAAAACCCTATATCACTTGAGCTGACACTTTATCTTGCTGTAATAATGTCGTCATAATTATAATAGTCCTGCCTTGGATTTATATAGCGCCTTTCCTCCAACAAGCTCAGAAGCGCAAAATGACAGAGGGAAGGTTGATGTTCACTGCCAGGGGTTCTTATAGCAAGACTTATATGTATTCTGGGTTCAGTCTTTTAGAATTGTGCATAATACAATTGTAGAAGAAGTCATAATGATGGCTCCCATTTATTTAGTACTTGAAGGTCAAACAGCATTTTAAGAACGTTGCTGTACTTGGTTCTTACAACAACCTTGCAAGACGCAATACCTTGAAATTATCCCCATTTACAAATGAGAAAACTGAGGCTTAGGGTAGTAAAGCAATTTGCCCAAATTCAAATCAATATTTACCATATTGATCCAAACAAATCCAAGCCCCCCAAACATGATGTAGGCTGAAACTTTGGTGAGAAGACAACATTGTCGTTTGGTTTTTGTTTTTGAAGAGGATCATGACATCAGGGAGGGTGATGTCTTGACTGGCAAGTGAGTTGGATTTAAGTGAAGGAGGTTGTGCAAAGTCACCAGTCTCATTCTCTCCTCCAGAGCCATCGGGGTCCAGTGGCAAGATACGGAAAAGGATGACTGGAGATGGTCCTAGATGCAATGGGAGAGGTTGGCATTTGTAAGGTAGGGTCTTTCCCAGGTCTCAGTTTGCCTGAGGTAACACCCATTTAGTGATTAAGGTTAGGTAAGAATGAGGCAAAGAATGGACTCTTTTGCCTAGTTCAAAAAAACAATCTGGAAGGGGAAGACTCCCAGGATTTCTAGCTGCTCTCTACCCTCATTTTGAGCCATCAGAATTCAAACGATAACCAATTGTGTACATACACATGTAAACATAGATGTATCTTAGTTCTTATTCAAGGCAGATTTCAGGAAAAATTGGTCTGTATTTGGACTAAGATTCTATCAATATCAAGAGAAAATGAGGAAGGTTCTCAACACATTAACAACCACTGTGACAAATTTATGAGACAAATATAAGAGACACTGGATAGGGATGGATAGATCTGCAGAACTAGAGGCAATACTCACAATGATGAAAATAGAGATCCTTCAAAGCCTTTGGCTAGGATACTCACTTATGTGACCATATATAAGTAACTTAACCCTTCTGGGTCTCAGGAATATATTTGTTTGTAAAATTGTAAATTGTGATGTGCAAAAATGGAAGAGATTAGCAACCAAACAAATCATAGGCCTTTGATGTTTTAATGTTATTAAAGGTTATTAAGACTTACAGAGTGCAAAGCACTCTACTGAAACATAATAGGTGCTTAATGAATGCTTGTTGATTGCCTGCTGGACACAACAGAAGCTATAAATTTGACTTAATATTGGCTAAAATGATAGAAAGGGAAAGTGACAAATGTTGGAGGGGTTGCAGAAAAATTGGAACACTAAGCTGATCCAACAATTTTGGAGAGCAATCTGAAATTATGGCCAAAGAGTTATGGAACTACCTATATCATCTGTCCCAGCAATGAAACTACTTGGTCAATTTCTGAAGATAATTAGGGAAAAAGGAAAAGAACTTATATGTTCTAAAATGCTTATAGCAGCTCTTTTTTGGCGGCAAAGAATTAGAAATTGCAGGAATGCCCCTCAGTTGGAGAATGACTGAACAAATTGTGGTATATAAGTGTGATGAAGTACTACTGTGCTATAAGAAATGATGAGCTCAATGATTTTAGAAAAAAAAAACATGGAAAGAATTGCACAAAATAATGAAGAGTGAAATGAGCAGATCCAAGAGAACATTTTATACAGTAGCAGCAATATTGTTTTAAGAAGAACTTTGATCACATAAATTATTTTGACTATTATAAATACCCAAATTAACTATAAAGGAAATGAAGAAAAATACTGTCTGCATACAGAGAAAGAACTGATAAATAGAGGTGTAAAATTGTTTTACATATTATGTGTGGGCTTGTGTGTATATATGTATGTATGTATATATATATATATATGTATATATATATATATATGTATATATATATATATACATATATATATATATTCATGCCTAATGGTAGTCATCTCTGGGGTGGGGGAGGGAATTGGGAGAAGGGAAGAAAAAATTTACATGATAATTTTGTTGTGTATTTGAAAGGAATAGCATGTGCTTAGTAAATTTGTACTTTTATGTGCAATCATCTTTTTTATTGTACTATGTTATGGAAATGCTAGTCTCCATAAATTAAAAATGAAATTTTAAAAAATGGTCCTTGTCCTTATGTAGCTTTAAACTGGATAGGGAGAATAAAACATATTTAAATAATACTACAAAACTGCTAAAGACAGGAAATGTTATATGAGATCTAAAACTGGGGCAAGGAGGACTTCTTTAGACACTTGATCTTGGCCTTGAAAGCTGGATAGAATTTTGACTAGCAAAACCTGGGGTAGGTAAAAGTCATTCTGGGTCCTTCTAGGATGAACATAGGCATAAACATAGGAGGCACTGGGTAAGTTGAATGTAGTCCTCTTTGGTTAGACTAATAGAAGACAGAGTCCAGAATTTCATGCCAGCAATGCATGTGACCCTGAGCAAGTCACTAACTTGTCAGACTGTTTCCTCATCTGAAAAATGGAGATCATGTTTCTTGTTTATGGAATCTCAGAGTCGACCTGACATGCCATAGAATTTGGAGTGGTCTGTGATACAGGGCGCAAAAAATATAAGAGAACTGGATTCAAATCCTGGCTCTCAGACTCATTAGCTTTGTGCTCATGGGTAAATCACTTTATTTCTCCGAGTTTCTTTTATTTTTTTTTCTGGAAAATAGATATTATCATAATTGTTTGACCTAAGACATGTAAGATGTAAAGAGCTGCAGATCATCTTTGGCTGGGGATAGCAGGCAAGCCTTCATAGAGAAGATAAAGAGGATTTTGGCAAAGGAATTGTGTAAGATAAGACTGAAAGGCAAGTAGGACGCAGATTGAAAGCCAAACTGATGACTTTGGACTTTCTATGGAGGACAGTGGAGAGTCAAGAAGTGGAAAGATCGAGCTGTACATTCCAATGTAGAGCCTGGGTGAATGAAAACAGGACCAGAGATACCTTCTGAAGCCAAGTTCAGTCCCTTTTCCACAACCATATCTGCCTACCATTTGGTAAGACAAGGCAGCATCTTCTGACACATTCAGCTTAAAGTGAGAGGCTGCCAGTCCCTCAGGAAATCCTTGTTTCAGACCATTCCAGAGGCATAGTATAACTATTAGGTTATTTCTATGTATCTAGGTCTTCTAGGAGCTTTTCTCCCAAGCATTTTTCTTCAGCAACAACCCTGGCTCACTTCGTCAACATCAACGAACTATTCTGAGCGAGAATTAGCAAGCACCCCATCACAATTTCATCTCATAGAGAAGAAATGATATACAGTGGGAGGAGGGTCAAAAATCCCCTGCACTTAATTTACATTTCAAAATATGGAAGAGAAATGTCAATCATTTTGACCTATAGGCAAATAGCTTCCAATTTCAAAGTGAAATTTATTCTTTGGGAAACTCCAAGCAGGGTATCTGCAAACCTAGTTCACCAGTCATTCAGATCTCATGCTGAGACATTCCCTCCCTTCCCAAAACCTCTAATGAATGCTTCTGGGCACTCTAGTTTGAAAGAATATTTCACGTCCTTACCAATAACAACAAAAGGAACCTAGCTCCCAATGAGGGCCATAGAAGTGTAGAATAGTTGAAATGGTCTCACTGAATATTGGAACTGGAAGAATGCAGAAAGTATACAATGTTAGTGCTGGCAAAGAGTCTATAACATAAAACACAGGTAGCTAGAGGTGATGAAACCTTCACCACACAGAATGGCATTTTAGAGCTGACAATGACATTCAAGATCAGCTAGTTCAACATCCTTATTATATACATGAGGAGATATGGGTTGAAGGAAAGTAAATGACTTATCCAAGGTTACATGATTAACAGACAGATAATGAGACATATAGGGTAAAGAATGTGTGTTCATCTTTCGTTGCTGAAGAAGACCATGCCATCAGAGAAATTATGACATGACTTGTACTTGACTTTGTTTTGAGTTAGGGAGGGCTGTGCAGGTCACCAGCCTCACTTCTCCTCCAGAGCCATCTGAATCCAGTGACCTGATTTTCATCAAGATGACTGGAGATGACCCAGGATGAGGCAATTGGGGTTAAGTGACTTGCCCAAGGTCATACAACAAGTGAGTGTCAAGTGTCTGAGGTGAGATTTGAACTCAGGTCCTCTTGATTCCTGTACTGGTGCTCTATCCACTGCATTACCTAACTGCCCCCAGGGTAAAGAATAACATTTTAATAGATAATCAAGGGAAAAAGTACATTAAAATAAGTGAGAAACAACCTTAGAAAGTTAGATTTACAAAGACACAATCCTCCATTTCACATTAACTCATAATGCTTTCCATCAAATTCTCTGAGCATCAGTTTCCTAATCTGTAAAATGGGTATAGCATTTTTGCATTGTATATTTCACAAAATTATTTTAAGAGGGGAAAAACTTTGAAAAACCTTGCAGTGTTATATAAATATGTTATTAGTAATAGTTCCATATCTATAGATAAATAAAATGAAGGGAAACTACTCCAGGACCACAAAGACAAGAATCTTTCATCATAGCTCATTGTACCTAGATTATGGATTAAGGGTTATTACTATTAAGGATTAAGCATTAAGGTTTATTAGCTCTTTTTTACTCAACAGGAAACTGAGGTATAGGGCAGTTGTGACTTGAACATAATTGCCCATCTATTGAGGTAAGAATTTGGATTCAAGCTTTTGCCTACTAACTGGTAACCTAGTAGTATTTCTCCACCATTAGGCAGAAAACCTCTTGAATAAGAATTAGCTTTTCTCTATCTTCTAGATCCAAGTCAGTTTTAGCCAAAGTGAAGTTGTTTATCATTCCTCAGTAGAAAAGGCTCTTAGGGCAGATAACACGTGATAACTAAAGTCCCGGAGGCCAAAGCTATGTTCTAAATTAGCCACCACCCTCAAAAGAGTTAGACATAAAGAGAATCTTCTGATGAGGATGAGCTGTTCTGCTGCTTCTGGCCCCGAGGAATCAGTTAGGGGTTTTTGTATGTATAGGTTTTGAAGCAGAAGAGTATATTACAATGAAAAATAATACTTGGGGGTTAGTAGCAAGACCTGGGTTCTAGAGGCAATGTTTTATTGGAGTCAGAAGGCAAGGTTTTATGTTCCAAATACATGAGCTTTGTGACTCTGGGAAAATGTTGTAACCTCTCTGACCCCCCACATTTCCACCTATAAAAGAAGGGTAACAATGTACTCCCTACCACAAAGAAAGACCATGTAGGAGGTTGTATATCAAAGAGAATGGGGACTTTGGTAATTGTATCTTTCAGGGTTGAGAAGTATCTGGCGGTTGTTCACGGATGGTCAGGTTGCCAGGGGGTATTAGTCAGAGCGTCCTCAGATCTGTCTGGATGGACTTGTGTCTAAGAATATGGCTCTAAAGTCCCTCTATCTCTAATGGCAAACAAGAATGCCTCAGGATGAAGCAGTTCCCTCTTCCCCATAATGCAATCACTTAGTGTTAAGCTTATCAAAACTTTAATGAGTTCGAGCTTTGGACAGAAAATTGATTTTCAGTAATTTGCAGTGTCAGTTCAAGGACAAAGTTCTCCTTGGAAATGCAGTCAAAAATGGTTTTATTTATTGCTTACAACACGGAGGCCACAGCAAAACTACCACTACTGTCATTCTGGACCAGGGGAGATTTTCTGTTTCTTAACACTATATTGCCAAACAGTCTAGTCTGATTAGCTTTAAAGGATAATGGCTCCTGGCAATTTTAGATACTTGGGGAAAAAATAATTTGATTTACTCAAGATAATAGTACGTTTGAGTTATCACCAATTTCCTGATCAGCATCTGGGAGCTGTTTTTTTTTCTGGCTAGAAGTCTATTCCATAAGCCATTCTCCTCTGATATAAAAAATTGCAATGTCCGCTGCTCCAGTCTGTTGCTTTCGGTTGAATTCACCGTAGTGTAACACAGGGAATTCAGTGACACCAACTCTGTGAAAAAATATCTCAGTTTTTCTTCATCCCTCTTATTCACCCCCCATATCCCAAAGCACAACATCTCTGACTTTCTAACCCCCCTTCCCCATTCACTTGGCACTTGGACATCTCAAATCTCAGGACAGTTGACACTAATGACTAGGCCCTGTGATTGATAACCCACATGGGCTTTCAAGTAAGGCTCCAGTGTTCCTCAGCCCTGGCTTCCCATCCACAACGATAAAGCCGTCATTTTTCCATTGAAACAAAGACACATGGTAGAGGGGGTGCATATCAAGGAAAATTGGAAAACAAAAATATTATTTCCGAGGAAGAGAAAGTCATCCTTCTAGGCTTTGAAGGAAATAGGTAAAGAAACTATTATTTTTTTTTATGATTAGTATGGAAATCTACATGAGATGGAGAAGAGAAGAAATAGGGCACATGTGCCATGACATATTTTCCCTTGCAGAAATCGGATTTCAGAGCTACCCAGCAAATCAGGAAATGTTTTAAAAAGGAATGATTTGAAATATGCACCAAGGCACAGACACAGTAGGGTACATCTAATCCATATCCATTCCTAAAAGTATGTTATGTATGAAGTCTAGATATTTGTATGCATATGTATATGAATGGAAAGATGAGTAGGAAGGAAAGATGATAGGAAAGAGGGGCAGTGACGGAAAAACAGAGAAAGATAACTTATCATTCACGCTTTTATGTTGCTGTGTGTGCTAGAAGGCACTTACTTCACAAGAAGCCTGAGAGGTAAGAAGTGATGATATTATTACGCTTATTTTGCAAAGTGACAGAAACAGATACAGAGACCGAAAAACAGACAGAAAGAGATAGAAACAGAGGGAATAGGTGGAGGAGAGAGGGAAGGCAAAGGAGGAAGGAGGAAAGTGAGAGAGAAAGGGAAATGAAGAGGGAGCAAGGAGGAGATATTGGAATTCTTTTTTTCCTGTGTAGAGATTTTTTTTTTTGCATTTTTTAGTTTGCTAGGGAATCCACAATAAAAACATGAGTCTTCCCCTTTATCCTAAATATAGCCCTTCAGAAAGGCAAGGTGCTTATGAAATACTCATGGATGTGATTTGATTAATAACATCTAAATGAAAGCACCAACCACCATAAAGTCCCCACAGGGAACATCAACCACAGAAGTGCATCTTTTTTTTTGCCTGGGGCCTAGCTGAATGTTTGTAAGTTCAGGACAGGCTGACATGGGAACTTTAATGAATTCCCTCCATCTCCTCCTTCTTCAGTCTACAGTCAGAAGATACCCAAAGGGAGAAAGGCAAAGTCTAGAAAATGAGGTTTCTCCATTCTCCTCTGTGTGTGTATGTGTGTATGTGTGTGTGTGTGTACACATGCAACTCCAACAATAGTTGTTTTTTTTTTCTTATTTTGTCCCTAAACATCAAGTTAAGAAGACTTGGCTAGGCTTTAGATTAATATTGAAACCAGAAGAAAAGAACTCGTGATAGTTCAAATAGACTTTCATTTTCCAGTTAGGAATACTAAAGGTTGCTTCCCTGCTATTCTCCCCCTTGCCTCCCAAAGAGAATTCTAAGATTCTCAGTGATGCAAGCTCAGTGCGATACTCTGATAGTACAAAGTCAGAGGAGATGGATAAGCCTAGGATCCCTAGACTCTTCATGCTTCAAGTGTTTTCAGAAGTCATTGATGTGTCAGCTCCTACCATAAACTGGAATCTCCTCCATAGAAATCTTAACAATTGATCAGATTCAATTTTATTCCATTGTTGGCCAGCTCAATGACAAAGTTGTTCATTTCATGGAGCTAAAATCTCCTCTTTTTTGGTTCTTCCTATTTCTGCTTTTCAGGGACAGAAAGAAGGTCTATTTCACACTATGAATGACAGCACTCATAAAAGGGCTTTTGGACCTTCTTTTGTATCATGGACCTGTTTGTTTTGTCAATAGGGACCCATTCTTGGAATAATCCTTTCAAGCGTATAATCTAAAATACATGGGATTATAAAGTAAATGATTTATGTTGAAATATAGTTATCAAAATACATTTTGAAAAGATTTATGACTCCATTTTAAGAACCTCTGCTTTAGATCATTAGATAATTGAGGATAACAGTCATGTTCCCATTAAATCTTCTCAGTAGTCAAACGAAGGAGTATAATAGGGAATAAAAGAACTGTTAAGTGCCTACGATCTGCCCGGCATTGTGCTAAACATTTAATAAATATTATCTCATTTGGTCCTCACAAAAACTGTAAGAGGGAGGCACTATTTATTTCCTTATTTTATAGTTGAGAAAACTAAGTCAGACAGAGGTTAAGTGACTTGCCCAGGGTCACACAGCTGGTAAGTGTCTGAGACAGGATTTGAAGATTAATGAATGAGATGTTCTAAATTACTAATAATAAGAAAAATAGGAGTCAAAATAACCTTGGAGTTTCACTTTATACCCAGTAAATTGGAAACAATGATGAAAGACAGAAAAGGTAGGTATATAAGAGTGAGGCTGGAATAACCTCTACCCATCAAAGACGTATGGCTAATAAGATGATATGTTCTGATACCTTAAAATATCTACTGAATTAGTCAAACAAAGGCCACCGAATTCAAAGGAACCAACCTAATTAAACAAGGTGGAAAGGAATAGAATGCTTCCAGCCATTGGATGAGATAAAATGCCATGATATAAGGAGTGGGTTGGATTTCTTGAAGACACTCAGTCTAGGGCTTTGCTCAAAGGGGAAGCCAGTTCAGTCTCCAGCATTCAATTGTCAGGTCAGCATTTCCAGTCCAAAAGAGGGAATTTTGGGGGGAGGGAGAAGGAAGAGAGGAGCCTACTTCTCCTTCTCTAACCCCCGCACCATTAACCAGAGAAAACTCTTTCAAGCTTCCAAAGGTCCAGGAGATTTGAACTTTCCATTTTTATCCTAGCAATGTCCCTGGGACAGCCGTGGATTTCATAGAGAGCAAAGGACGAATTAGTCATAGTGAGGAAATAAAGCTTTAGGACTGTACAAGTTGCCTAACAGAAAGCTACGCAATATCTGTAATGAACTTCATGAGGGTTCCCCCAAAAGAAGGGGAAAAAGCATTCCACCAAAGGACTTTCAGGAACTGTAGGCTTCCTTGTTACATGAAGATCTTGTTTGAATCTCATTTTCCCTTGGATTCCATATGTACTTGTTAGAGTGTATGTCCCAGACTTTTGAGGAAATGTTTTATGCCAAATATTTTTACTTCACCACCTTAGCAAATATATATACATATATGTATATACATACATGTATGTGTATGCATGTATATAAACACACATATATACTTACATGCATAGCCACACACACATACCCACATATACACACACATATAGGGAGAGAGAGAGAAAGCTAAGTCAGGCTGCTTAGTGATATCAATAAATAATCACTGGGATTAAGTACACTGTGTGTATCATCTTAAATAACCATCCCTCAGCCATTAGACCCCTGAGGTATAAAACAGTCATCTATTCTTTGGGGACTTGTCATGCCGGTATGAATGTGATTTGGGAGAGTCATTCTAGAGCAGGGGTAGGGAAACTGCAGCCTCGAGGCCACCTGTGGCCTTCTATGTCCTTGGGACTGAGTTCAAGCTTTTTTGGATCCTTTTAAGGATTTATTCTGTGAAGTCTGAATTCAGTGAAAGGGCCATACTTGAGGACTTAAAGGGCCACATGTGGCCTCAAGGCAGCAGGTTCCTTACCCTTGCTCTAGAGCAAGGTAGAAATATTTTCATGAACAGATATGAAGTGTTGTGATCAGAGCCCAGAAAACAATGTACTCAATGACCACAATGATGCTATTAGAAAGGACACCATCCAACCATCAAGACTGAATGTTGTAAAATTATAGTGAGGTTGGTTCATAAGAAATGTATGAAAAGTGACCTCTTCCAAAACCTTTGCAAAAGCTAAGGTCTATCAATATGGAGCTTTGCTATAAAAATTTTCAATATGTTGATCAATATTGCTAAATTTTTAAAATCTCTTTTTTTCCCTCTGTACCTCTCTGGGACAGAAGCAGAAAGGGAGGAAGAGGCAATGTAAAAATAAATGTTCTCAATAAAATATATCTTTTTTAAAACATCCCTCTTCTCTAGGCTAATGATCTCCAGTTCTCATGGTAGCTTCTTGTCCACAATATCATTTCAAATCCTAGTTGTGTCATGGAATCATGAAGTCCAAAAGGAGGTCAGTTTACCTCCTTTGCCTTTTCTCTTTCAAAGAATACTCTCTAGGATGTCCTTAATAAGTTGTCTTTAATTACTACTTGAAGGTCTGCAGTATTAGGAACATACTAATTCTAGAGGGTCAAATTTGGAAATGAATACAATGTACATGTCAAATTCAATCATAAAAATAATTTAAAATAAACAAATATTGAAAATAAAAAATACTTTAAAATATTTCAAGCCATTTCTAATAAAGCATTTAGTTTTTTCAAAAAAAATTTAAAAGTTGAAAAAAAAAAACCAAGAGCATAGTGGCCACAAGTTGAACATAATAGTTCAGATGTAGTCTGTCCCAGGGGACAACAGTTCCATCATATATTAACTTCTTCATTTTGAAGACTATTTTTCTATTTTCTATTTTTATTGGAAAAGTTTTAGACTCACTCTCTTTGGATTCATTTGGTCATTCCAGCTTAATATTTGACTCTGAAACATGGAATATGTACACAGAGAATATGAGATTTACCCAAAGCCTCCACTAAATCCAAAGCCTTGAGGTAATCACTCACATAATTTCGTATCAAAGCCTTTATCCTTATTCTTGGGACTTTCAAAACATTCAAACTTTCCCCTAATCCCTTGGGGATGCTTAGATCAGAGGTCATTGATGCTTGATCCTTGGGAGCTAATCAACCCAATGCTGAAAAACCTGAGAGTTATGCCACTCCTGCCTGGGGGTGACAGTGCAGTGGAGTGGGAAGGATGTTTGCCTTCCTTCTGCTAGACCCCTGCCTTTCTGGTACATGCTGAGGAAATTATAGACCTCTGACAGAAACAAAGCAATATTTGCTCCTAGGACACATAAAATCATATTTTCCTTATAGCCATAAAAGATTTAAGGATAATAAGACATCAAAAGTATGGTGAAAGAAGTAAAAAAATAGGAAAGATGTATGATGCTAATGATGATATCAAACATTACCATTAGATGTAGACAGCATCATTATGCAATTAACGATCAGTCCGCATTTGTTAAGCACTTCCCATGTGTGAAGTTTTGTGCTAAGCATTGGCAATATTAATTAAAAGCAAAAATAGTCCCTTTCCTTAAAGATTTTACATTCTAAAGAGTTACCCTAGAGGGCAAGGCTCTAGTAACTTGGGTGAGGGAGAGAGGGGTACCTTCTGCCTCCTGCAGAAGGTGCTAGAGCTAAATCTTAAAGGAAGCCAGGGATTCTAAGAGGAAGAGATAGGAAGCATAGCCTTCCATGTACAAAAGAATTTTTAAATTTATTCAACACTGCACATTATCTATGCTTTTATCAGCGAGGGTATTCAGAGAATAAATCCTCCATTCTTTGAGTGCTCAGGCAAATTTGACTGGTCCCTGGATCAAAGATACCTAATCAATTACTGATGACATATTTGAAGCCTTTTCAGCTTGGTAGAACTGCCAGACTTTGTGATTATTGGGTACAAAAGTAGAGAACCCAGGGTCAAAATCACATCACAATGAAGTAAAGGAAGAATATTCTACTGGATTTATTATATAGTATAATTTCCATTTCAATAAAATAACTCAATACATATATATATGTATATATATATATACATACATATATGTGTATATATATACACATGTGTATATACACATGTGTATATTTATTATAAATGTTGTTGACTGATGTTTATATAAAAATGTGTGGTTAATGAAGTATTTTATTTACAATCAGTCTGTGAAGTAGACCCTGCAAGATTTTTTTTGTAACCATTCCAAAATTGAGAAAACAGATTTCAGTTCCACTATTGCCACATATTAGCTGTATAATCATGGTGCAGGTTTTTTTAATCTCTTAATACCCAAGGGACTTTTCGAAAACTATAAGGTAAATGGAAATTGATATGTTGCTTCTTTGGAGGGCCTTTCTGTAACAGGAATCCTCTGTACTATAGAAATCTGTTTGGACTAAGAAAAACCAAACCATATAAATAAATAGTGTGATATGGTTAAGAGGAGATAACATTTAATGGGAAATGAGCCACAGATATTGGCTCTGCCATGGTTTGGTTCATCCTCTCTCTAGATCTCTGTTTCCTCATCTGCAAAAGGAGGTGTCTAGATTAGATGATTACTCAGGTTCCTTAAAGGCTTAACATTCTATATATTTGAGTGTTTTTACTTTATGCAAAAGCTAGATAAGAAAATGATGAAGAGACTGTGTATCAAGAAGAAAGCATCAGACATTGCATGATAATTACTTACTTGCATTGATAGTAGTTCCCAAAAGATTAAACGTATTGGGAAGTAGAGTGATAGAATCAAGTATATTGAAAAATGCCCTCAATTAAGTCTCTTCTAAGTTTGCCAAAGTTCAGTTCATGTTTAGTTTTGTACTAAATCCCTGGGAAAAGCTTTTAACTGGTGCACCTAATAGACTATTGTGAAATCTGTTTTTATGTTTCACAGGGGCAATATGTTCAGGGAGAATTCACAATTTCAGCCCCTCTTCTTTTCCCTGAACACCTCTCATCAGATTAGGCCTGAAATTCTGTAGGTTACCCCTTCATTCCTTTATCTGGTAGCTCAACAATATTTATTAAGGGCACTGGTCTAGGTCTTAGAAATGCAAAGACCCAGAATGGAAATACTCATCAGAAGGTTACACCTTACTGATTCCTGATACGATACGGGTTTCTACCTGGGAAGGGGAACATTTCAGGTTGTCAGATGTAGGATTATCTATTTAAAGCAAGAAGGGTCTTTAGAAGTCTGCCTCTAGTCCAAGCCTCTAATTTTATAGATGAGGCAACTAAAGCCTAGAGAGGACACATGATTTTCCCAGTGTCACACAGGTAGTAGAGATCAGAGATGAGTTTCAAAAACCAAGAGTTTTCTGAAGAAAAATCCAGAATTTTTTTTACTGATTATAAGAATTACAGATGTAAGGAAACTTAGCCATAATCTTCTCTAACCTCATCAGCTTGCAAAGGAGGAAAACTGAGATGCAAGAACTCTAAGTCATTTCTTTAATGAACTGTGAGCCATCACCTGTTAGAGCATTGGGATAAAGGGCTGATCCTGTTCCACTCTTGGAACACTAGACACTCTAGTGCCTAGTTATAGAACT